>CANTUR010000282.1:1800000-2320340 GCA_947683625.1 Mallotus nudiflorus | reverse complement strand
TAACTTATTAATATGGGTGGTTTAGGCCAACCTTGACCAACAATAATAAACCCTCTATATTTTGGCTTAATTCCATAAACAATAATCATTCTTATTCTATCTTCACTAATTTTTGGCATAAAATCTAATTCCAAAATTTCTTAACACAAAGACTTAACTTTTGTAAAATATTGATTAATTGACATCTCCCTTATTTAATAGACATTAACTCCATTTCTAAATTTGTAACCTCATCTTATTTTTTTTACAAAATCATGAGGCTAAAATATCTTAAGCTTCTTTAGGTGTGGAAGTATACCTGATATGTTCTAACATTTCTTTTTCAATCGATTCCTTGATTGCAAACATCGCCTTCTCAGCCTTGACTTTCCACTTCTTCAAGGCATTTGCATCCGATTCTGGAGGCAGCGTACTCTCGCTTCCACTAACTACCTCCCATAAATCTTGACCTTAGAGATACAATTCCAAACATGTTGACCATGTATTATAGTTTTAATTGTTAAACTTCTTTATACTGCCCACTGTGAGGTCCATCTTGAGACTTGGGACTTCTCTCAACCAAGCAAGCAACCGGCTTTAGAATACCTCTCAATTGTGCATAAGATAATTACGTCTTAATACACTTCACTATTTCAATCTAAATAACTCATTTGGGCCCTCGACCGTCCGCTCTAATACCACTTGTAGAATATGTGGAGGCTAATTTAAAATAAACATACATTTATTATATCAAAGAAACTTTAAATATATATATATATATATATATATATATATAATATATATATATATATATATATATATATATATATATAGTACAAGAGTATTTGTATACACTCATACACTAACATTCGAACAAACACTCAAGACACTTTCTTATTAAACTCACCCACAACACACTCTTTCTATTATAACCCAATATTTTAAATTATTAAAATTTAATTTGGGATATATAGTATTAATAATATTTAAAATTTATATATATATGTTATAATTATCGTATGTAATTTAATTTTAGTGTATATGATTATTTATTTATTTATTAATATTATTATTGTTATTATTGTGAATGTTATTATTGTGAATATTATTATTATTATTATTATTATTATTATTATTATTATTATTATTATTATTATATGTGTGGGTATTTTTATCTTCTCCTATTTTAAATTATATATATATATATAAAAGTCTTTTTCCCCCATTTTCCTTCCTCCTCTCTTTTCTCTCCCCTCCCCTTTCCTTTTTCTTCTTCTTCTTCTTCTTCTTCTTTTTCCTCCTGCATTTTTCGTAGAGTCACCGAGCCTAACCGCACGCCACCTTGAGCCACCGCCAGGGCCACCGAACCACTACCCAAGCTTCACTACTTCCTCCCTTCGCCTCCCACCAACGTCAACTGTCCCTTTCCTCCCCTGTTTTTAGCAAGAAATAACTGAAACAGTAGCAGCTTCAACTCGACGCGGTGACGATTCTGACAATTCCAGCTCAAGTTTCCAGTCTCAATCGAATTATCTTGGCCCAGGCAAGCTTCTTCTCAGCTTGGTTCAAGTTTAGATTGACCAGATTGTGAGTTTTCTTTAAGTTTTAGTTTAGGCTAATTTTAGTTTTTTTTTTTTTAGCTTGATTTCCTATGATTCATGCTTGATGCCTTTAGAAATGTTGTTGTGTGTAGCTTGAGCTATTCAAATATATTTTTGTTTCATTTTTTGAATTATTTTGATTTTTGGTATTTTGAGTTTTCCGACGAGTCACTATTCCAGTGACCCTCGCCAGAAAACTTTTATATGTTTAATAATTTTTTTGGATAATTTGCATAATAGTTTGTGAAGGAAATATATGAAAATTTTGATCCGATTATTTATTACGAATTTTTGAAGGTTTATGTGAAAAAATGAATATAAATTGGTAAATTTGGTGTTTCAATTGAAATTATTGTTAATTAGTATGTTTTGAATAATTTTGAAGTAATAAATAGTATTAAAATAATTTCTACAAATTATTTACTAATTTTAACTAATTAATAATAATTTCCAGAATAATATTCAAATAATAATTTTATTTATTGTTTTTGTGATTAAATGAATTTTTAACTATTTTTATTACATATTTGAACTATTTAAATAATTATTTGTGAATTTTACTATTTAATTTCAAATAATTGAAAAATAGATTTTTATTAATACATATATATATATATATTATTTGCGATTTATTAACTAATTTGAAAAAATAATTAGCCTTTAGGTATTTATTATTTAGATAACTCGAATTGATGTATTTTATTGATGTTTATGGATTTTAATGATTTTTATTATATTATTATTATATTATTACTTTTTGAGAATTGTATTTCTCAATTGGAAAATTGTGTAGTTTGGAATCCCATCCCGAGGTGTTGTGTTTTTGAGTATTGTTGAAGTGTGTTTGCTTGTAGGATTGACTCTACTTTTAGTAGAGAGACGTTCATTTTAGAAAGGAGACTCTATCGATTTTTTAGTAGAATTCTTGTAAAACATGACGTTGGGTCGATCCTGAGTTTTTTGATTCTTGGTCGAGCCGTGTCATAGATCGAGTCACTCTTTAGAATTCCTAAAGGTATAAAAAATTAGGATTTTTATTTTCAATACTAGTATTATTTATTTATTTTCTTTAGTTACGCCGAGACCGAGGCCTACTAGTCCATGCCAGTCTACTCTGTTTAGAGGAGCGCAACAACTCTGAGTTATTATTTTATATATGCATTGCATGTAGAATACATAATATTGAGCATCCATGTTTTCATAATGTATTTAAACATGAATTATTTTATTAAATGATTATGTATATGTTGGTATACTTTTTGGTATATTTTTGGCATACAATTGGTATATATTTAGTATATGCTTGGTATATGTTGGTATATTTCTTAAAAATGGGTGCCATTTATGTTTAAATTATGCATTTTATTATTTTTAACAATTATATGATTTATTTAAAGGATAGCAATAGAACGTGCTATCTAGTGGGTTACACTAGGACTATATACGTACCAGTGCGTTAGATTTTAGAGTTGAGATTATGAAATTATTTGATATGAGACTTGATTATTCGATTATTGAGAATTATGGTAAGAGAGTAGTGTGATTGCAGGAGCTCGATTAACCTAGTGTCTTGAGGCCAATCACACTGACAGTGAGACTGCGAGAGCTCAGTTGACTTAGTGTCTCGGGGCCAGTCTCTTATCCAAAAATGGAAAATAGAATTATTTTGGAATTAAATAAGTCTATTGGCTAGTGAGACGTAAGATTGAGGTTGCGTAATATTTTAGGGTTCTACTTTGATCCTTTACTCAAATAAACTTTTTCTCCATTTATTATTATATAAACGTGGATTTTAGCATTTGTGTGAAATGCATGTATATGTATATTATTATATTGATGCTTGACTGTATATGACCTTAGATTGCATGTATATACAATATAATAATTCACTCAATGAGGTCTGACTCCTCTCAATTTTGTTTACAGTATCTTTTTCTTCGTCAGACCTCAATAGTAGATCCCTTCGCCAGTCTTCTTTAGCCCCGACTAGATTATGTAAATTTTATATCTGAACTCTTGTTTGTATTCTAGAAACTGCAATAACAGTGTTATTGTGATAGAAGTGGGGTGTTTTGAGTTGAGATTTTGTATCCAAATCTTGTATGAAATATTTTTATTATGTATGATATAAAGATTTATTCTCATATTGATTAAATTTCTAATTCTGGCGTATTTTTATATTATTATTGCATGCGTTTTTATTTTAAGGTTTACTACGGATTCCGAATTAAAAAAAATTCTCATTCCCTAACATCGGTCATGACTCCTTATTTTGAGTCATGACAAAGTTGGTATCAGAACCTAGGTTATTAGTGTTGTGGACCTAGGTTTTTAGAGTCGTGTTTTCCTTGAAACTACTGCAGTAAATTAGGTTCAATTATGTCTTCGATAACTCTTCCTTATTTTAGTTTTTCACGTGATCATTAGGTTGTCTGTTCATTGTCTGTTGTTGTCTATTTTGTCTGAATCTTGTTAGTTTTGTCTTTTCAGAATGAGGAGACGAGTGCGTGTCGCTCCACCGGTCGTTAAGGCCAAGGATAATGAGTCCTTTTAGAATGAGGTTTTACCTCAAGAGCCGACAGCCAAGCATAGAGGCAGAGGTAGAGGTAGACCTCAAAGAGTGGCAGGTCACCATAGGCAAAGAGAGTTATATGACGAGGAACCTGTAGGGCAAGATCACGAGGAAGCTGTTATACCTCCAGTTGTACCGTAGATGCAACCTGTCTATCAATAAGGTATGTCTAACCCTGAGGCAGCGTTGTTTTTGTAATGACCTTTTATTTTAAATTATTAAAGTATATTTTGAGATTTGCAGTGTTAATAATATTTTAAATATTATTTATATATATTATCATTATTTGTGAATAATATTCATTATTTTACGTTAAATATATTTTCTTATATAAAATAATTTATTTGGAAGTTTTATTATTTAAAAATATTAAATTTATTATCATTACTATTATTATTATTGTTATTATTATTATCGTTATTTTTTTTAGTATTATTATTATTATTATTATTATTATTATTATTATTATTATTATTATTATTATCATTATGGTGCATGTGTTATGTGTAATATTTGTATTAGTGTGTGTTATGTATATATATGTAGATGTATATGTAAAGTTAGTATTGTATATATATATTATATATATAATAATAGAAAAGGGTCAGGATTTTTTTCGATGGTCATTCTTTCTTTCCTTCTTTCTTTTCTTTTTTCCTCTCTTCCCCGTTTTTTCCCCTGCCTTCCCGAGACCTTCACAGTGCCACCTAGCCTCGTCGGACCGCCTCAAGCCACTACCATCAACTTCCCTCTTCTCCTCCTTCCTCTCTGTCACCTTCTGAACATCTGAGCACCATCAAAATTGCATGGAAATAGTAGCAACAGCAAGGGAGGTTTGTCATCAACGATTCCATTTCCAACCACTTTAGCTCATGATTTCGGTCTTTTTGGAATCCTTAAGCTACAAGAACTTCAATTCTAAGCTTGGTTCAAGCTTAAATCTATCCATTTGTGATTTTTTTTCTCAGTTTAAGTTTATGTCTATTTTGGTTTTTCAATTTTTTGAGCTTGAATTTGTATGAACCACACTTAGTGTCTTTGTAAATATTGATGTGGGAAGCTTGAGCTCCTTAAATATATTTTTTGTTTGATTTTTAGATTTTTTTGAATTAATTGGGTTTTGGTTTTCCGACAAGTCATTGTTTCAGTGACTCTTGCCAAAAAACTTTTGTATTTTTAATAAATAGTTTGAATTATTTGAAATATAGTTTGTGAAGGAAGTTTATAGAAATTATGTCCCGATTATTTACTACGAATTTTCGAAGGTTTATGTAAAAAAATAATTTTTGGAAAAATTAATATAATGTAATATCTCGGGTTTTTAAATAATTTAAAAACTGCATCGGGATATGTAGTGTTAATAATTTTGTATATATTTATGATTATTTTCATGAGTTTGTTATTTATTAAGTCATTTTAATTATTTTAAGACATTTACGTAAAAATTTCCTGAGAAATTTGTTTTTGGGAAAATTAAAACCTAAATAAATATTTATGATTTACGTTAGTCCGTTTTATATAATTGCATAATTTCATGCATGATTTTATTTATCATATTTATATATATATATTTAGCATTAGGGTTTATTAATTATTTTAAATATGTATATATTATATAGATTTGATTTTAATTAACATGTGTTATGTATACATATATGTGTATATGTATATATATTGTTTATTTTAAACATGTGGTGAGCAATTATTTAGAGTATAATATTATTATATTATAAAATAAGTTATTAAAGTTATATATATATAAAGTTAAAAAAAATTACAACTCATGCCACTCCCTCTCCTTCTTCCTCTCTGATCGATTTTCCTCCATTTCCGCTGCCTGTCATGCCATTCCTTCATTGTCGGTGTGCCTCCCAGTTTGCCACCACCACCTTTAGCCATTTCCACCTCCTATAGCCTCCATTTCCGGCGTGTTTTGGCCTGAATATCCTTAAGAAGTTAAAAACTTCCTCACCGTCGATCAAGCCGTATCCGGCTACCAAACTCGACGCCACTGTTCTCTATCTTCTCCTTGAGCTCCGGTGAGTGCATTTTCAAGCTTTGTTTCACTTGAAATGGTCTAGATTTCCTTAGGTTTCAATTTATCATTTTCGGCCATTTAGGGTTTTCAATTTTTTTTAGTTATGATTTGGTTGATTCATGCAAAATTCCTTCATAAACATTGATCCTAGTAGCTTAATCTAGCTTTTAGAATTTTTGTAGAATTTTTGGGAATTATTTTGATTTTTGTGAATTTTTTATTATTTTATTAATATTTTCTAATTTTTGAAAATTAATTAATTAAATTATGAAATTGTGTTTTATGGTGTTTATAGATGTTGAAATGCATTTTAGAAATTTATTTGTAATTTTTGTGAATTTTATATATTTATTTTGAATTTATTTAGTTTATGTAATTTTGGGAAAATTAGGTTAATTATGTGTTTTATTGAAATTAATTGGTTAATTGAGTATATTTATTGGTATTATTGAATTATATGTTGAGAAATTTAATTTTGAGTAATTATACTATTTTTGGTGAATTTTTGATTAATTTTAGGGAATTTACATAACCAGGGGTATTTTGGTAATTTGGTACTAAATTGGATAAAAATATAATTAAATTGGTTTTACTAGTTATTTAAGGTATAAAAATGATTTCTACAAATTATTTAGTATTTTTAACTAATTAAAAATATTTTTCGTAAATTATTTTCAAATTATATATAATATACGATTTTTCTAAATAAATGAGTTTTTATTAATTTTTAATATGTTTTAGGGTTAATTATGTAATTTGGATTTTTAAAATTTATTTTGGTCAATATTTATGAATTTATTGAGAATTACCAATTTTTAATAATACTTTATTTAAAATTAGGGTTTTTATGCATTTATCAGCAAAATAATTATTTTTAGCATTTAAATATCTAAATTTCTATATTTTGAGTATTGAGGGGCATTTTTGGTACTTTTCATGTGTTCTGTATTATTTCGTGAAATGTGAATCTCGGTTGGTGAAATTGTAGTTTGGAGTCCAACCGAGGGATTGTGAACTGTGTTTATTCTTGAAGTGTGTTTCTTTGCAGGACCGGCTCTACTCTTTGAGTAGAGAGATGTCCATTTTATAGGGGAGGTTCTGCCGGATTTTTGGTAGAATTCTCATAAAACGTAATATCCGGTCGAATTCCTATTCTATTTTTGTGATTAAGATACTAGATCGAGTCTTTAGAATTCTGATAGATTTAGTCTAATGTCGTGTTGTCATTTATTTGTTTAGTTGCGCCGAGACTGAGGTCTAGTGGACCAGCCCCGTCGGACCCGTCTCATAGAGCGCAATAACTGTGAGTTGTTATTTTATATATACGTGTTCTAGGATGCATGTTTTTAGAAATGTATGATTTATTTTATAAATTATGCATGAATGGTTTAATTATTTCTTGGGTTTATTTTTGGTATATTATTAGTATATTATTGGTATATTTTAAATTATGTGCATGTTTTATTAATGAATTATTGTCAAAATGATTTTAAGTATATTTCTAGATTATTTTATAATTAAATTGAATTTATTTGACGTATATATACTCAAAATATACCTGATTTATTTTTGGTATATTTTTAGTATATATATGGTTTATGTTACTATTTTATTTAATATCATACATCATTGATCTTATGAATGTATGTTTTATATAAAATGAAGGATATCAATAGAACGTGCTACCTAGTGGGCAGCACTAGGACCGAGTACGTACCGGTACGACGATAGAATTTAGGTTATATTACTAACCTATTTGTGGATATTGATTATATTGATTTATTTGATGTGAGATATGATTTAAGAGTGTGATTGCTGGAGCTCGGTTGACCAAGTGTCTTGGGGCCAATCACATTGACAGTCAGACTGCTGGAGCTCGGTTGACTTAGTGTCTCGGGGCCAGTCTACTGTCCAAATGGAACAAGTGAAATTATTTGGAACAAGTGAGCCTGCACGGCTAGAGTGTTGTCTAACACTGTTTAAGGTTGCGGTTTTCTAAGGTTCTATTTGATCCTTCATAAACAGTGATTTTCAGCAAAAATATATAAAATGATTTTGCTGCATCTGTGTCACAATCCAAAACAGGGGCCAGGACCGGCGCTAGGGAACGGGAATTCTTTCGAATCCGGAACCCGTAGCAAGCTTAAAAATAAAATAAACATGAAATAATAATAATAATATCACAGTTAAATAAAATACTATGCAACGGAATAAAATCATGAATATCAAAATAATATCCACCAACTTTATTTAAATCAAATCCTCATCATCACATATATATAAACTCTTTTAATACAAATCCAGTTCAAATATAATACAACATCTCTTTAATAATTTAATGACTACTGCAGTGTCTAGATAAAATAAAACTCAAGACTCAGATAAGCAGTTTACATAAAGAAGCTGGGGCGGAAGAAATCCGGCGTACAGGCCTGCTACTGAGGTCTGAAGATGATGACTCTCCTGAAAAATTAGTCAACGGAGGGAAGTCAGACCTCACTGAGTGAATTACTATAATATATATACATGCATACTAAATGTCAATGCACACAATCAAAGTATATATCTAATATGTATGTATACAAGCAAATACACACAGATGCAGTAAAATCATTTTATATATATTATTAAAAATCACAGTTCATGAAGGATCAAATAGAACCCTATGATACCGCAACCTCAAACAGTGTTAGACAACACTTTAGCCATACAGGCTCACTTATTCCAAATATATTCACTTATTCCATTTAGACAGTAGACAGGCCCCGAGACACTAAGTCGATCGAGCTCCAACAGTCTGACTGTCAGTGTGATTGGCCCCGAGACACTTGGTCAACCGAGCTCCAGCAATCACACTCCCAAATCCTTTCTCACACATCAATTAATCAAATTCAATCAATATCCACAAATAGTTAGTAATATAGCCTAAATGCTATAAGCGTACCGGTACGTACTCAGTCCTAGTGCTGCCCACTAGGTAGCACGTTCTATTGATATCCTTCATTAATAAATATAAAACATTCATTCGCAAGTAAATGATGCATGAATTTAAAATAAATAGCAACATAAATCATATATATACTAAAAAAATTTACCAGAAGTAAACCAGGTATATTTTGAGTATATATATGTCAAAGAAATCCATATAGATTACGAAATAAACTAGTCATCTATTGAAAAACATTTTAAACTTAATTTATTAGCAAAACATGCATATAATTGAAAATATACCGAAAATAAACCAAAGATAAACCAAAAATAAACTAAAAATAAACTTAAATACTAATCAAATTATTTATGCATATTTAATCAAAATAAACATACATTTCTAAATCATGCACTCTAAAGCATATATATATATATAATAGTAACTCACACTTAGTGTGCTCCACGAGATGGATCCGACGGGCCTGGTCCACTAGGCCTTGGTCTCGGCGCAACTAAACAAACAATAACAACAGAAATCAGAATAAACCTAACAGAAAATCCTAAAAACTCGATCTAGAATATTAAACACAGAAACAGAAGTAGGGTTCGACCGGACATCACATTTTACGAGAATTTTATCGAAAATTCGACAGAACCTCCCCTGTTAAAACGGACATCTCTCTACCCAAAGAGTAGAGCCGGCCCTGCAAAGAAACACACTTCGAAAAACAAGCTCAACAACTCATCCACAACCCCTCGGTCAGACTTCAAACTACAGTTTACCAACCGGGGTCCACAATTCACAGAATAATTCTGAAAATACCAAAAATACCCTTATATCATAGAAATTCATTTTATAAGTAGAAATTACATAATTAATCTTAAAACACAGTAAAAATCGATAAAAACTCATTTTATTAGTAAAATCGTATATTATATATATAATTGAAAATAATTCACGAAAAATAGTTTTAATGAATTAAAAATACTAAATAATTTGTAGAAATCATTTTTATACCTTAAATAATTATTAAAACCAATTAAATTACATTTTTAGTCAATTTAGGGTAAAATTACCAAAATACCCCTATATATATAAATATACTAAAATTCATTCAACAATTCACCAAAAATAGTATAATTATCCAAATTAATTTTCTCAACATATTTATCAATAATATCAATAATTAAACTCAATTAACTAATTAATTTCAATTAAAAACACAATTAACCCTATTTTTCAAAAATTCCATAAACTAATTAAATTCAAAATAAATACATAGAAATTCATAAAAATTCCACATAAATTCCTATAATTCATTTCAACACCTATATTCATCATAAAACACAATTTCATAATTTAATTAATTAATTTCCGAAAATTAGAAAATAATATTAAAATATTCAAAAATACCCAAAAATCAAAATAATCTCCAAAAATTCTAAAAAAATTCACACATATAGATTAAGCTACTAGAATCAACATTTGTTAAGGTAATTTTCATGAATCAACCATTTTAAGCTCAAAAAAATTTGAAAACCCCTATGATGGCTGAATTGAATAATTGAGAAAAACCTTACCAAATCAAGTTTTGAGCTTAAACAAAGCTTGGAATCATCTTCTATGGCTTCAGGGGAGTCCAAAAACACTATAATGAAGGAATTTGGTGGCCGTAATAGTGAGTTGTGAAGAAAAGGCCAACTTTCGACCAAAATGCCGAAACTCAGCTCACCGGTGCCAGAGAAGACACCTGCAGGCGGCGGAACGGCTGGAGGAAGGAGGTGGCGCGGTGGGAGGTGCAGTGACGGTAGGTGGCCGGCGTGCGCAGTGGTGAGGGAGGTTGGAGCCGTCGGGGAAGATGGAGCAAAAAGGGAGAAAAGAAAAAGAAAGGAAAAGAAAAAGAAAGGAAAGAAAAAGAAAAAAGAAAAAAAAAAGAAAAATAATAATAAAAATATATATATATATATATATATATATATATATATATTTTTTAATATAGTATATTAATAAAATACTTGGGAAAATCACACACCACACATTTAATATTTTAACAATTTATATACTACATAAAAATAATTAACCAACAATAAACTAAATAAATAAATAATAAAATTTTAGGGTAATAAATTAAACCCTAATTAAATAAATATATACACACATAGGCTTTTTTTAATATTTTAAAAATACGTATGAGTTCATGCAATTATGGAAATTCATTTAAAATAATTAAATATAAATAGTTTATGTATCAATTTCCCCGAAAATGCAAGTCCCCGGAAAAATTTTACGTAAAACACTTAAAATAATAATAAAAAATTAAAATTAGCTTTAATTAAATAGCAAACTCATAAAAATTTCATAAATATATACAAAAATTATTAACACCTGCATATCCCGATGCAGTAATAAAATATTTAAAAACACGGGATATTATAATCTGTGTGTATTTGCTTGTATATATATTTATTATATATACTATTGAATGTGTGCATTGTCATCTAGTTATGCATGTATATATATTATAACAATTCACTCAGTGAGGTCTGACTCCCCTCCGTTGACTATTTTTCAAGAGAGTCATCGTCTTCAGACCTCAGTAGCAGACCCATACGCCGGATTTCTTCCGTCCCGGCTTCACTATGTAAACTGCTTACCTGAGCTTTATTTTATAATCTAGACACTGCAGTAGTTGTAAACAGTTGTGGGGTTTATGTATTATATTAGTGTTAGTTATGTATTTTAAAGATTTGACCTGGATTTGTATTAAAGGATTATTTATGTATATATGAGATGTGGATGTTCATTTAATTTTATTGGTGAATATTTACTTTATCTTATTTATGATTTTGTTTCCGTTGCAAAATATTTTAATTATGTTATTATTATTATTATTATTGCATGTATTATTTTATTTTAGGGCTTGCTACGGGTTCGAGAGTCGAAAGATTTCTCATTCGCTAGCGCCGGTCATGGCCCCTGTTTTGGGTCGTAACATATAAATTGGTGAATTTTGTGTTTTAATTGATATTATTGTTAATTAGTATGTTTTAAGTAATTTTAGAAGAATAATTGGTATTAAAATGATTTTTAGAAATTTTGATTAATTTTTGAATAATATTTAGTATTATGTGAATCTTGGAATTATAGGTAAATTATGCATTTTCATAGAAATTATAGTTAAATAATATGTTTTGAATAATTTTGGAATAATAAATGGTATTAAAATAATTTTTACAAATTATTTACTATTTTTAACTAATTAATAGTAATTTTCAAAAATATATTCAAATAATAATTTTATATACTATTTTTGTGATTAAATAAGTTTTTAACCATTTTTATTATATAAATAACCTATTTGAGTAATTAATTGCGAGTTTTACTATTTTATGTTAAATAATTGAAAAGTCAGATTTTTATTAATATTATATAATTTATTTGATATTTTATTTAATTAATGTGAAAATAATTATATTTAATTTTTAAATATATTATATTGTGATTTTTTATGGATATTTATGGATTTTAATGATTTTTATTATATTTATTATTTTATATTGATTTTTGGTGAATTGTGAACCTTGGTTGGGAATTTGTGTAGTTCGGGGTCTCAACCCGAGGTGTTGAGCATTTTGAATATAGAAGTGTGTTTTCTTGTAGGGTCGGCTCTACTTTTCAATAAAGAAATGTTCGTTTTATAGAGGAGACTCCACCGATTTTTTTGTATAATTCTCGTAAAACGTGACGTCGGGTCGATCTTGAGTTTCTGGTTTTTAACTAAGTTTTGATTCTTAGATTGAGTATTCCTTTCAAATTCTTAGAAGTATAATTAGAAATTTATTCTAATTTTATTGTTATTTATTTTTCTAACTTGCCGAGACCGAAGATTATCGAACCAAGCCCTTTAAGTTTATCTCGAGGAACGCAAACTTGTGAATTATTATTTTATATATGCATTGCATATAGGATGCATGATATTGAGTATTTTTTTTTCATATGTATTTATACATGAATTGTTTTATTAAATTACTTAGTATATGTTAGGAATACTTTTAGTATATTTTTGGGATATTTCGATATTTATGCAACATATGTGTTTATTATAAATTCAATATCCAATTAGTATATTTTTGGAATATTTATGGTTTGTTTTTGGTATATGTGAGGCATATATATTGGGTATATTTTCAGTATACATTTGGTATATATCTGGTATATAAATGGTACATTCTCCTATAATGAATGCCATTATAGGTTAATTGTGTATTTACAGACGGCGGGATTCAGCGCGCGTCCAAGATTTTAGCAACCGCAACACTATTTGAGCTCAGGGCTCTAGAGAACACACTAACCACTATCACAAAGACATGGCATGGAGATGAGGAGTCGCCACCCAAGGTAATAACTGGGACAAATCGAAAAGGCGGTTCTCGATTCCGTAAAAAAAAGCTAGTACCTCAACCAGGAGATTCTGGATACGAAATACCAACTTCTTTCAGTCTTGTGTTCATTTAGAATTACTTTATGAATTATTATCTTATTCTTTATTTACATGCAATTTTATATAAACCTAAAACAATCAACTCCAAGGCAAACTAGTCATGAAATATACAAGTAAATAATGCATTCAATAAATCACATAATCCCTATGTTAGTCTAATCTACATGGATTTTAAATAAATGAGTTAAATCTACATGTTTTAAATTATAGGTGAACCTAAAGACCTAAATCCTTTTGATTTTAATTAAATGAACCTAAGTCTACTAATTTTAATTCTAAATATGAGCTTAAATCTACAAATTATGAAAAAGGGCTTAAATTAAATGGACTAAGTCTAAATTAATTAAATTAAATTAGGTGAGTCTATGTCTAATTGACTAAATGGGCCTAAGGATATCACTAACCTAAAATTTAATTAATTATAGATCTAAAAATATATTTTAATTAATTAAACCAAATTAATTATTAAGTGAGATGAGCTAAAAGAATTACCTAAACTTAAATAAATAAATCAAAACCTAAAATGGGCTTAAGGCCCAAAAGCACATAAAAATAATAAATAAGCCCAAAAAACAAATAAAAAACATAAAAAACAATTAAATAAGATCAAACAAATAATTAAATTAATCCTTACTAAAACCCTAATTTTATTATCAAGCAACCTAAATTAATCTACTTCCTCCATTGATTTTAAGTAATTACCTAATTAAAAACTTAATTTTTACTAACCAATTTAATCAAAATAAACATGCAACTACACATATAATTTTATTACTCCCACTATTAGGGTTATTACATTAATTCATAAGACAATTAATAAAATAAAAAAATAAAGAATAAAATAAAGACAATAAAAATAAAAATAAAACCCTAGAAACTAAGTCTCTACGAGGCTTTATCCATAGTCTTCCACGGACTTCTCCTAAATTCATCCCTCTCATATGATCACCATGCGTTTTCATCCATAATCACCATAAAAAATAAGATAAAATAATGATTAATGAATAAATTATGATAATAACTTGAAAGAATAATAATAAAAAATAATAATATGAAAAAAAAAACAAATAAACAAATAAATAAATAAATAATAAGAAGATGATATGATTATGAATGATTTAGAGTACTCTTGAATTTATCGTTCAATTAAAAGGAATTTTTTTGTAAAAAAACTCAAAAGAAAATCACGTTTCCTTCTTTTCTTTCTCCCTTTTTTCTTTTTTTTCTTCTCTCTTTTCCCTCTTCACCGTTTCTTCTTTTTTTCTTCCTTCTCTCTTTTTCCTCTTCACCATTCCTCCTTTCTTTTACTGTTATTCTCTCTTTATATAGTGGAACTAGGAAACCTAACCCCAATCCTAATATGATTCTAATTCCTAAAGTATAAGATTAATACTTAAAATTATATTTAAGAATTTTAAACCAGTAAGGATTGAGTTAATTAAGAATTTTAAACCAATTAAAATTGAATTAAAAATAGGAAAAGAGAGATGGAAGAATTCAATTCCGACCGGAATTGTGTAATTCCGATCGGAATTGCACAATCCCGATCGAAATTGGTGTAATTCTGATCGAAATTACATAATTCTGATCGGAATTATGTAATTCTAACCGGAATTCCATAATTCCAATCGGAATTATGGAATTCCGATATGTACTTTACTTTTTTTATATTTAATTATAAAAAGATCCTTGGAAGAATTTAAATTTTGCAATTAGGTCCTAAAAAACCTTGCAATTTAATCCCTGAAAACATTAAATCCTTCCTTTAAAAGCTGTATTTAAACCCTTAGAATTTTAAAAATTAAGTATCGAAGACATTTTCATCACTGGAGTCCTTTGCTGCATCCATAACACATCATCCTGAAATTGGGTGTCTACAGTATTTTATTATTTTTCATTAAATATAGGATTTATTTGAAGGATATCAATAGAACGTGCTACCTAGTGGGCTGCACTATGACTGTGTATGTACCGGTGCGATAGATCTTAGAGTTGAGTTTATGAGATCATTTGAGGTGAAATTTAATTAATCGATTATTGAGAATTAATGTGATTGAGTAGTGTGATTGTGGGAGCTCAGTTGACCTAGTGTTTCAGGGCCAATCTCACTAACTGTGAGACTACGGGAGCTCGGTTGACTTAGTGTTTTAGGGCCAGTCTACTGTCCAAAATGGAATAAGATAATTACTTTAGAATTAAGTGAGTCTGATGGCTAGTGAGATATTTTGATTGAGGTCGTAGATATCTAGGGTTCTATTTAATCCTTCATTTAAATAAATATTTTCTACATTTATTATATATATAAAAGCGGATTTTAGCATATGTGTGAAATGCGTGTATATGTATATTATTAGACTGATGTTTGACTTATACGATTTAAATTGCATGTATATATATTATAATAATTCACTCAGTGAGGTCTGACTTCCCTCAATATTTTTTTCAAGAGATTCTTCTTCAGACCTCACTAGTAGTACTTTACATCGATCTTTTTTAGCGTTGTCCAGACTATCTAAATTTGTTATCTGAACTTCTGTTGTACTTAGAAACTGCAGTAGTAATGTTATTGTATCAATAGTGTGTTGTTTTAGTTTTAAGATTTGTATCAAAATATTATATGAATATTTTTATTATGATATAATATTTAAGTATTTATTTTTATATTGATTTACAGTTTTAATTATGGCATATTTTTATATTATTATTGCATGTGTTTTTATTTTTAAGGTTTGCTAGAGGTTCCGAATTCGAAAGAATTTCATTCCCTAGCGCTAGTCATGACTCCCAGTTTGGGTTGTGATAGTTTTACACCAAGGTCAATAGGATATCATTTGATGGGACTATAGATCCATTGGATTTTCTACATGCTAATGAGACGAGGACTCGGATTGCTCACATCGAGTATCAGCAGATCATAATAGTCGAGCTGTCTGTTAAGGGACCAGCCCTAGATTGGGTTATTCAGGTTATTCAGCCGCACATGATGACACTCACCTAGGCTCAATTTCGAGAGAGATTCATGAGACGCTTTTATCCAAAGCCTATGCGGATGAGCTATAAACTCAGATTGACGAGCATCACTAGAGGTAACATATCAGTAGAGGACTACACCAGAGAGTTCCTCGGACTGGGTCAGTATGTAGTGGACTTAATAAGAGATCAATATTTTATAGTTATGACGTACATCACCGAACTAGGTTCTACATTTGCTGGATGCCTACTGCAGGCTTTACTCTTGAGTCTATGATAGAGTTGGCCAAGGAGATATAGCTCAGATTGATCAGGCAAGGAGTTATATATGATTATTATCAGTTGGGAGGTGTACAGACAGGAGGCATAGAGTACTCAGTACCCCACTTTCCAGATTGGCTCTAGCAGTCGTCATAGAGGATCCTATTAACAGAGCCAGCGACCTCAATAAAGAGTCCATAAGAGTAGCAGACATGGCCATAGTGGACTGTATAGACCTATCAAATTCAGTTCTGGAGCTACCAGTAGTAGTAGTAGTCAGAATTCGGGTTACAGCAGCACGGGATCAACAGGCAGTGTTTGTCAGATGTATGGGAGAGTCCATTAGGGACCATGCTATATGACTCTTAGAGCTTGATTCAGATGCAGACAGATGGGAAATTTTGCTAGAGTATGTCCATATTCTGGTTACCAGCAGCAATCTATTGCTAGTTCAGCTCCAGCTCCTTATCAGTTGCCTCCAACTTAGTATCCAAGTACGATGTAGCTTGTTGCCCAGCTGAGGCATGGCAGAGGTAGTAAAGGAGATGTCAGGGGTTTTGATTAGGCTTCCACCAGCCAGCAAGGAGGTTGAGGTCAAGCCAGAGTTTTCACCCTCACTCAACAAGATGCTCAGGCATCCAATGTCGTTGTTGCATGTATACTTCTAGTCTGTTACTTGGATGCTAGGGTTTTGATTGATCCGAGTGCCACACATTCTTTTGTGTTCCTTATTTTTGCTTCAAAGTTATGTTGGCAAGCTTTGAGGATGGCATTTCCTTTATTTGTCGCCACTCCTCTAAGCGATTCATTAGATATTTACGTGGTTCTTTCTAATTGTCCAATATTAGTAAGAGGCAGAGAATTGCTAGGGGAATTGGTGTTGTTGGATGTGATGGAGTTCAATATGATCCTTGGTATGGATTGGTTATCTCAGCACTATGTTGTTATGGATTGTCGGAGTAAAAAGGTGATTTTCAGAATTTTGGATGAAAAAGAGTTTAAGTTTGAGGGTGATAAGAGTTATGCACCTCAAAATCTTATTTTTGCTATTACAGCTAGAAAGATGCTACGGAAAGGTTATCAGTTATCAGAGATACTTCAGTGGAGAAGTTGTCTCTCATAGATGTTCCAGTAGCTTGTGACTTTTCTAACATTTTTCTTGAGGAGTTACCAGATTTACCACCTCACAAAGAGATCGAATTTTTTATAGATGTGGTCCCAAGCACTACTCCTATTTTGATGCAGTCTTACAAAATGGCTCCTGTAGAGTTGAAGGAATTAAAGGACCAAGTACAAGATTTATTTAATAAGGGTTTCATTAAACATAGTGTTTCTCCTTAGGTTCACTAGTTCTGTTTTTAAAGAAAAAGGATGGTACACTGAGACTGTGCATTGATTACAAAGAGCTAAATAAGGTGACAATGAAGAACAAGTATCCTCTTCCAAGAATAGATAATTTGTTTAATCAACATTAGGGTGCACAGTTCTTTTCTAAGGTTAACTTAAGGTTGGGTTATCATCAGTTGCGGATCAGTAAAGCCGATGTTCCTAAAATGACATTCCATACTTAATATGGCCATTATGAGTTTCTGGTGATGTCTTTTGAGTTGACTAATGCACTAGCTGCTTTTATGGACCTAATGAATAGGATATTTAGACCGTTTTTGGATCAATTTATGGTAGTCTTCATTGATAATATATCGATGTATTTAAAGAGTATGGAAGAGCACGTGTATCACTTGAGGACAGTACTGCAGATACTAAGAGAACATCAGCTTTATGCTAAATTCTTAAAGTGCAATTTTTAGTTGTAGAGTATTACATTCCTTAGACACATGGTGTCTAAAGATGGTATTCAAGTTAATCCACAGAAGATAGAGGCAGTGTCTGAGTGGCCCAAACCAATGACGGTCATAAAGATTCAAAGTTTTTAGGGTTTAGCTAGGTACTATAGGAGGTTTATGCAGGATTTCTTGAGAATTATAGCTCCTATGACTCACCTAACTCAAAATAATATGAAGTTTGTGCAGTCAGATGCTTGTGAGGATAAATTTCAGTTACTAAAGGAGAAGTTGACCAAAGCTTTAGTTCTGAACTTACTTAATAGAGTAGATAAGTTCACTGTATATTATAATGCCTCTAGAGTCAGCCTAGGTTGTGAGTTAATGCAGAATGATAGGGTGATAGTTTATGCTTTGAGGCAATTGAAAAAGCATGAATAGAATTATCCTACTCACGACCTAGAGATGGCTGCAATGATCTTTGCTCTCAAGATTTGGAGACACTATTTATATAGGCTGACTTGTGAGATTTTCACAGATCACAAAAGTCTGAAGTACATTTTCTAACAAAGAGATCTGAACTTGAGGCAAAGGAGATGGTTAAAGCTCCTGAAGGATTATAACTATAATATTCTTTATCATCTAGGCAAGGATAATGTGGTAGCAGATGCCTTGAGTAGGAAATCCATGGGTAGTCTTGCTCATATTAGTGTGGAGAGGAGACCTTTAATCTAAGAGTTGCATGAGTTAGTGGATCAAGATTTGATAATGAAGATTAGCATATCAGGTGGATTGCTAGCTCAGTTCAAAGTTAAATCAGTGTTGAGAGATAGGATTAAGGCAGCTTAGAGCTGAGATCTTATTCTAGTAGAGCTTGAGGAGTATGTTCATACAGAGAAGTTCACTAATTTTACACTAGATGATAAAGGTTTTTTATGGATCAGTGGTAGATTATATGTTCCTGATGTGGATAATTTAAGAGAAGAGATTCTTGAAGAAGCACATTCTACAGCCTATAGTGTACATCTAGGTGTTACTAAGATATACCACAGTATTAGAGTTTTTTACTAGTGGAATAGATTTAAGAAGGATGTAGTTGATTATGTCTCTAAATGTTTGACGTGTCAGTAGGTGAAAGCTGAGCATCAAAAACCTTCTGAGAAGCTTCAGCCTCTTCCTATTCCTGAGTGGAAGTGGGAGAGAGTTACTATAGATTTTGTGGTAGGGTCACTTTGTTCAAAGGATGGATATAATTTCATCTGGGTGATTATGGATAGGTTAACTAAGTCAACTCACTTTTTACCAATTAAAGCTACTTATTATGTAGCTAAGTTGGCTAAGTTGTATGTTAAGCATGTTGTGCGCCTTCATGGAGTGCCTATTTCCATTATATCTGATAGAGGTTCAGTGTTTACCTCTCAATTTTGGTAGAAGTTGCAGGAAGCAGTGGGCACTAGGCTTGATTTTAGTATTGCTTTTCACCCTCAAATGGATGGTCAATCTGAGAGGATGATCCAAACACTTGAGGATATATTGAGAATGTGTGTATTGGATCTCAGAGGTAGTTACGATGATCATTTGCCACTAGTAGAGCTTGCATATAATAACAGCTACCATAGTAGTATTGAGATGACACCATATGAAGCTCTGTATGGAATGAAGTATAGATCCCCTCTATGCTGGGATGAGATTAGAAAGAGAGCATTTACTGGACCTGAGATTATTCAAGATGTAGCTGAGAAGGTTACTGTGATTAGAATGAGATTAAAGACCACAGCTAGTAGACAGAAGAGCTATGCAGATCTAAACCGTAGAGATGTAGAGTTTTAGGTTGGAGACTATGTATTTCTGAAGGTGTCTCCAATAAAGAATGTGATGAGGTTTGGCAAGAAGGGAAATTAGCACCGAGATATATTGGATCGTTCGAGATTCTGAAGAGAGTAGGCATAGTTGCATATTGGTTGGCTTTGCCTCCGAATTTGTCTTAAGTGCATCCAGTGTTCCATATCTTGATGCTAAAAAAGTATATTTCGGACCCTTCACACGTGTTGCAGCCCCAGAGTGTGGAAGTGAACAAAGACCTGACGTACGAGGAAGAACCAATCACGATAGTGGACTATTAAGTTCGGCAGTTGCATTTGAAGCAAATTCCAATGGTCAAGGTGTTGTGGAGGAGCACACGTAGAAGACTAAGGCTGAGATGCAGATGGCCTACCCTTACCTTTTTTTTCGATGAATTCTTATTGTCTATTCCTTTATTTGAAATTTCGAGGATGAATTTTTGTAAGGGGGAAAAATTGTTATAACCCAATATTTTAAATTATTAGAATTTAATTTGGGATGCAGTGTTAATAATATTTTAAATTTTTATATATATATTATAATTATCGTGTGTAATTTAATTTTAGGGTGCATATAACTATTTATTTATTTATTAATATTATTATTGTTATTATTGTGAATAGTATTAATTTATTTGATTTTATATATTTTATTTTGTAGAGTAATTTATTTGGAAGTGATTATTATTTAAAAATATTATTGTTAGTATTATTATTATTATTATTATTATGGTTATTATTATTATTTTTATTATTTATATATATGTGTGGGTATTTTTGTCTTTTTCTATTTTAAATAATATATATATATATATATATATATATATATATATATATATATATATATATATAAAAGTTTTTTCCTTATTTTCCTTCCTTCTTCTTTTTCCTCTCCCTCCCTTTTCCTTCCTTTTCTTTTTCTTCTTCCTCCTGCGTTTTTCGCAGAGTCACCAAGCCTCACCATGCGCCACCCTAAGCCACTGCCAGCGCCACTGCCAGCGCCACCGAACCAACACCCAAGCTTCACTCCTTCCTCCCTTCACCTCCCACCAACATCAACTGTCCCTTTCCTCCCCTATTTCTAGCAAGAAATAGCAACAACAACAACAACTACAACTCGACGCCGGTGACAATTCCAACTTGAGTTTTCAAGCTTAATTGAATCCTATTGGTCTGGGCAAGCTTGTTCTCAACTCGACTCAAGCTTAGATCGATCAAATTGTGAGTTTTCTTTAAGTTTTAGTTTAGGTTAATTTTAGTTTTTATTTTTTTGAGCTTGATTTCCTGTGATTCATGCTTGATGCCGTTAAAAATGTTGTTGTGTGTAACTTGAGCTATTCAAATATATTTTTGTTTGATTTTTTTGAATTATTTTGATTTTTGGTGTTTTGAGTTTTCTAGCAAGTCACTGTTTCGATGACCCTTGCCTGAAAAGTTTTATATTTTTAATAAATTTTTTGGATTATTTGAATGATAGTTTGTGAAGGAAGTATATGGAAATTTTGATCCGATTATTTATTACGAATTTTTGAAAGTTTATGTGAAAAATTAATTTTTGGAAAAATTAATATAAATTGGTAAATTTGGTGTTTTAATTGACATTATCGTTAATTAGTATGTTTTGCATAATTTTGGAATAATAAATATTATTAAAATAATTTTTATGAATTATTTATTATTTTTAATTAATTAATAACAATTTCTAGAATTATATTCAAATAATAATTTTATTTATTGTTTTTGTGATTAAATGAATTTTTAACTAATTTTATTACATATTTGAACTATTTAAATAATTATTTGTGAATTTTTAATTTCAACTAATTGAAAAATGCATTTATATATATATATATATATATATATATATATTATTTGAGATTTATTAACTAATTTGAAAAATAATTAGTTTTAAGGTATTTATTATTTAGATAACTCGAATTGATGTATTTTATTGATGTTTATGGATTTTAATGATTTTTATTATATTATTAATTTTTGAGAATTGTGTTTCTTGGTTGAAAAATTATGTAGTTCGGAATCTCAACCCGAAGTGTTGTGCTTTTGAGTATTATTAAAGTGTATTTACTTGCAAGATCGACTCTACTTTCAGTAAAGAGACGTCCATTTTACAAAGGAGACTATCGAATTTTCAGTAGAATTCTCGTAAAACGTGACATCGGGTTGATCCTAAGTTTTTGATTCGTAGTTGAGTCGTATCCTATATCAAGTCACTCTTTAGAATTCCTAGAGGTATAAAAATTAGGATTTCGATTCTAATAGTAGTATTATTTATTTGTTTTCTTTAGTTGCGCTAAGATCGAAGCCTACTAAATCAGGCCAGTCTACTCTATTTAGAGGAGCGCACAATTGTGAGTTATTATTTTATATATACATTGCATGTAGAATACATAATATTTAGCATCCATGTTTTCATAATGTATTTAAATATGAATTATTTTATTAAATGATCATGTATATGTTGGTATACTTTTTGTATATTTTGGTATATATTTAGTATATATGTGACTATATGTTTGGTATATTTTTAGTATATCTATGTGACATATATGTTGGTATACTTTTAGTATATATTCGGTATATACTCAGCATATATATTTGGTATATTTTTGGTATACAATTGGTATATGTTTAGTATATGCTTGGTATATGTTGGTATATAAGTGGTATATTTCTTAAAAATGGGTGCCATTTTTGTTTAAATTATGCATGTTATTATTTTTAATAATTATATGATTTATCTAAAGGATAGTAGTAGAACGTGCTACCTAGTGAGTTGCACTGGGACTGTGTAAGTACTAGTGCGTTAGATTTTAGGGTTGAGATTATGAAATTATTTGATGTGAGATTTGATTATTCAATTATTGAGAATTGTGGTGAGAGAGTAGTGTGATTGCAGAAGTTAGGTTGATCTAGTGTCTCGGGGCCAATCACACTGACAGTGGGACTGCGGGAGCTTAGTTGACTTAGTGTCTCAGGACCAATCTACTATCCAAAAATGGAGAAGAGAATTATTTTGAAATTAAGTAAGCATGTTGGCTAGTGAGACGTAATGATTAAAGGTGTGTAATATTTAGGATTCTACTTTGATCTTTCACTCAAATAAAATTTTTCTACATTTATTATTATATAAATGTGGATTTTAGCATCCGTATGGAATGCATGTATATATATATATATTATTATATTGATGCTTGATTATATATGACCTTAGGTTGTATGTATATATAATATAATAATTCACTAAATGAGGTCTGACTCCCCTCAATATTTTTTTTATAGGATCTTCTTTTTTGTCAGACCTCAGTAGTAGATCCCTTCACTAGTCTTCTTCAGCCCCGGCTAGATTATGTAAATTTTATATCTGAACTCTTATTTGTATTCTAGAAACTGCAGTAGTAGTGTTATTGTGATAGAAGTGAGTTGTTTTGAGTTGAGATTTTGTATCCGAATCTTGTATGAAATATTTTTATTATGTATGATATAAAGATTTATTCTTATATTGATTAAATTTTTAATTCTGGCGTATTTTTATATTATTATTGCATGCATTTTTATTTTAAGACTTGCTACGGGTTCCGAATTCGAAAAAATTCTTATTCCCTAGTGTCGGTCATGATTCCTCGTTTTGAGTTGTGACACTTTCACACATACATTAACTCTTCCATGACACACACACTCTTTTATACATACATTAACACACACACTCTTTTATACATACATTAACACATACATGACACACTTGGCACAAATGGCCATCACCACCCATGCCTATTTATAGGCTTACAATCCTTAAGGGCTAAGCATAACAAGTTGTTAAAGCCAACTTGAAAACAATTTGTGACAAAAATCAACTTATAAACAACTTGCAAGTAACCAAAGTAAAATTAGTTTTGGCAACTAAGAATTCAAAGTCAAGTTGGTCACTTCTTCTAAGTTGGTTAACTAAAGTAATAATCTTTTAAAAAGATGTAGAGAAGAGTATAGAGTTGGTGATGTATTCTTCACAAGCATTAGCTTCATATTAGTTAATGTTAGCATGGGCAAGATTTGAGGCCAAGACTGAGAGCATTAATAAACGAAAACCCAGCAATAAGCCTTTCATTTTGGTACCCTTAATTGTGCTACAAGTTATGAAAAGTCTTTGATGCATTTATAGGCAAAATATAATGTATATGCCAGCATTTATAATGTGAAAATGACAGGTTAGCATGCAATTATACCATAAATATCATGAAATTAGTTTTGTCTTCCATGTAACTAATTAGCAAATTAAGCAAGTCGCAATATCTATCTTTTTGGATATATATATAGATATATGTTTAGGGATAGCGTAATTAAGTACCTTTTATTTTTGTTGACTATTATGTTTAGAGAGAGAACCTAATTAAGTAGTTCTTTTTTAAGCAAAATCATACAATTATATATGGTATTAGTTTTTTTTTTTTTTTGATAAATTGGAAATTCAATGATGGACAGCGCAATAGAAAATAATTCTCCCATTTTAAATTGACGACTGCATGAATCGAATTCTAGACCACATGATATTTTTGGAGAGAAATTACCACTTAAATACTCCCTCACTAACCATATGGTATTAGTTATTATTATTAGGACTATAAATGGATTAATTTGCTCAAAAAGAGATTAAAAATATACCTAATTTAGTTGTTGCTGAAAGAATAGTTAAGTAGTAATTTCTTTTAATAGACATTATGAGGGATAAGATTTAAATCCTTAATTTTTAAAAAATTAGAGTTATTTCCCATTATATAGTCTTTCTATTATTATATCATATGATTTTTTTATTAACCGAAAAATTTAGTTTGAAATATTTTAAATGAGCCCAATTAATCAGTCAAAGCTATTTTCTTACAACTGCAAATTTCAATGACCTCGCATATAGGAAACATACAAATAGAATGCTAGACATTGCATAGATCAGTTAATGCAACATTTCAGAAAAAAAAAAAAAGTTGACCGTTTACTAATGGTAGGAAAAAAATGATTGTGACGGACAGATGAGAAATTCCGAATGCTTTGTCCAAATAAATGCATTTTATTAGGAGACAGGCCGGTAAAGAGTAATAATAATGGAATAAACTTGCACATTCATTAGCATATAAAAAAAATAACTTTTAAAAAGTTATAAATTACCGGTAAGTAAAGAAATAGTTAAATAGTAATTTTTTTTAAAAATATTTTAAAATATAGAATTTAAATTTTATCATTATCAATTTAAAAGGATATTGTCTTTTTATTATTGTGTAATTCATCGATATTTAGATCATATAACTTTATAGCCATGTAAATTCTCGTTCTTGCCATGTAACCTAGCCCCTGAACATTGCATGAAAAGCATCCTGGGAAGCAAGCAAACAAATCCTATGAGCATATAACCACCTGATAAAACAGAACTATATCTTTACTCATTGCAATTGTTGAAGAGGGGAAAATATTGACATTGTTGGCTAACTTGTCCATAGCATCTGCATTGTCAATTTGCAGTTTCTTGTTTCTGGTCTCAAGAAGGTCCAATAGCAACTCTACTCCTGAAAGACATAAAATATGCATATAATGAAACAATTAATAGAAATAAAAAATCAAAACTATATATGAATGTTAAAGAAAAAAAAAACAGCAAAAATTTTGCAGAACCAAGAATAATTCTACCCTTGTTATCAAGAAAAATAGTTTTTCGAGGAGCACAAAGATGAGCAAGAGCCAAAGCCATTCGTGTCTGAACAGTCAGTTTTCTCTGCAACCCGCATCAGATTTGAGCAATCCTAGCACAGGTTGTAGAGCTCCAGCAAGAAGACTTCTCCCTTTATGCTTGGGGATGAATGGACCAGATTTCCAATCACACCAACCTGGAACCTCATCGAAAATCAGTTAATGCAAAAGTGCAGCACAGTGCAAAAGAAAGAAATCTCAGTCTGCAAGTTAATTAACTGCTTCACAACGTATGGGTGTATCTTCTGATTAATGCAGCATACGGGTTTTTTGCCAATTTATAGCAAAAACTTGAAATTTTTATCAGTTTTTTTATAAAAATTCTCATTTTGTGATGGAATGAAAAAAAATATTATCAATTTGTAGTGATTTTTGCTAAGGTGACATACGAGTCAAAAATCAACTCGCATGTGATCTCAACTAAAATCCCTATGTATTGGTAATTCTTTTTTATTCCATGACAAAATATTTTTTTTTAAATACATCTTAAATTGGAAAAAATTTTAAATTTTTTCCATGAATTGGCAAAAGAAACCCCAATATAAGTGCAGGTATTGCATTGCATTCAATAATCTAACGATTTTTTTATTTCGTGTGTGGTAACTAATATTTTAACCTTTCAAAAAAAAATTATTTGTTTGTTTATTTATTTTTTATTTAATGCCCTTGCTATCTCATAGTACCATGGACTCCAAGCCGGTGGATCCTAAAAGCAAAATAAAATATTTGTAGCATCTCCTTTTTCTTACTTAAGATTTGAAACTGAAATTTTATAAAAAAAAAATTATTTTAACCAGTAGCATAAGTATACAAAATAAGGTTTTGGATAGCACACGTTTACAATTATGATTTATGATGCTATTTTAAGAGCTGATTCGATGTGATTCTATCAATTACAGATGTTATCAAACATTCATATACAATACAATTGAAAGATCTTGATATTTTGTACAGTCAATTGGAAGAATTAGATATATGTTTTGTATATTCAATCGGAAGAAAAAAGCTCATTTAAATGCAAAATTATGAAATATCAACTATTTAAACCACTTAATATACGACGGAATAAAACGTTTGAATAATAATTATTGTCACGAGTAATGATGTCTGCGGTAATATTGCTACTTATGATAATTACCTTTCTACTTCTTAATTTTTTTATAAATTATATTATTAAAAAAATAAAAAAATATTTATAAGTTATATGTGTTTACATAATGGGTTTATCCGAATATACCTTAGATTTTAGATTAAAGAAATTTTAAAAAAATCAAAAAATTAAAAAATAAATATCAATTAACGTTGCTCAAATTTTTTTTATCCATTTGCAAGCAATATCGTGTCTGGCGATGCCTATCAGTGTCCAAAACGTAGTTAGATCAAGTTGATACGGATGATCAAAGAACATTTGGATTCCTAAATTATTTTTGGCTTAGCATACCAATGAAGATTAGCTGTAAGCTTATATCAAGCATGAGCCAATTGAAATATTTGAGCAATTTATTTTACTTCTAGAAGAGGAGAAGGAGGCTGATGATGAAACATCCATTTCTGATTGCCTTTGGAGAAATCAACAATTTAAAACATTATTAATCTAATCATTCTTAATTGATCTCCTCTTCTCTTATTTTTTGATTAATGATCATAATCTATATGTGATTGGATTGGATTGAATGAAATGCATATATTTTTTCAAGGTTTTCATGTAAATCTCGACGTACTTCTTTATTGATTGTTTGATAAGGTTATTCTTATTGATCTTGAAGTTAATATTTTTTTATTAAATTTCCCCCTCAGCTCAGGTTGGACATGCCTTTGGTGCGTCCGTGACTAAGGGCTGGTATGTCTTGGAGAAATTTTATAATGATAATGATTTTTAATGAATTGAAAACCCAAACCAATAATATCAATTCATTTAGAATTCATCTATATGGTATTATGTTTTAATTTTTATTACTTTAATTAAAATATTTAATTTTTATTGATTTAACTTTTCAACTCATTAAAAGTCAGGACTACTGTATAATGTTTACTCTTGACATGATCATAGTAAGCGGCGAGGGAACTCCTGTCATTGTAGATCATCTACTCGTACTCTTCCGTCTCAAGGTGGTTCAAAAAATGCAATAGTGAAAAATCTTTAATTTCTGGGTTCTGCTCTGATTCGTATAAGCTAGACTTATTAACTGTGTTTTACTCCCTTATGGGTTGAGGGGCTCAAATAGTTGATTTTTTTAAAATTTGCATTTAATTGAGCTAAAATTTTCTTTGAGAGGATAAATGTATCTTTTCTCATTAGTTTATAAAGGCATTTTGGTGGGGCAACTGCCGACCATTTATACAGTAGATGCATGGATATGTCAAACAAAGATACAAATAAGTAAAGGGAATTACGAGGGAACTGAAGAAACTCATGAAATGACATTCTTCGCTGCCATGCATATAGTCCTGCTGCACTGCTCTCACTGACTCCATGCACTATAACACTTAAATGCACGATATTGCTTTTCTTTAATTCTGGTTGATTTTTTTTGGCTTTACAGAAATGGGAAAAGGAGTACACAACTCTGGAAAGCCAGGACTCGCTTCACAATGCCCGTATCAAGCAGTTAACCATCTTGCCCAAACTTTGTGGGCATCAATTTCAAATCATATAATGCATGAAAATAACACTATTTGTATTCCGACTGTAACTATATAGCATTTAGCAAAGTTGGTAGTGTATGCAGAGTCTTACTCTCGTAACTAATTGAATTGAGTTGTTAGTTCAATTTAACCTTGTTCAACTATAACAACAATTTTGTTTATATTTAAGAAAGTAAATTATAATACTCATTGGTAAAATAATCTCGTTTTACAGCTTAATCAAATAAACGATTAACTTTTTGTTTTTCCGAGTACAATGAAATTCATGCATAATAGTAATATATATTTTTTTTTCAAAATTCAAATAATTCGAGGTGATAATTTAATTGTACTTTGTATAATTATTATTACATTTGTAGCTAAGATTAATATTTAGTCAATTCGATTTTTCAAACTGCCAAAATTTTTGGACATATAAAAACAACAACTAATAATTAGTTCATTTCAATTCAATTTTTTATTAAAAAAAAAAACGATTTTTAAGGTTTAAACCTAATATTGTATAGACAAAAAGGGACATGTCTTTCACTAAGAATATTTAAACATAATGTGTGTGTATACACACACACAGAAGGTTAACTGAAATTGTCAATTTTTGATTCGTACTTGCTCAGGCATATATATATAACTTTTTAAACTTTACATATTTTGTTAGTTTGTCTTCTTAATTTATAAATCAACCATTGTAACACTTTAACTTACTAAAAATATAATTTATAAACACATTTTAGTTGGTTTAGGTATTTAATTGATCTTATTTGAAATTATAAATAATTATTTGGACACCTCAATATAATATTGAAAACGTTAATGTTTTATTTTTATGAAATTGAATTGTGTAAATTATTAATTTATAAGTTAAGGATATGTTTGTTTGCAAAAAATATTATTTTTGAAAACATTTTCCTTTATTTTTTAATTGTCACGATCTAAACTGGGGCCATGATCAGCGCTAGGGAATGAGAATTTTTTCGAATCCAGAACTCGTAGCAAACCTTAAAAGAATAAAAACATACAATAAATAAAATAAATATACCGCAATATAAAAATACATCAAAATTTAAAACTCAATAAGTATGATAAAATAATCTCTGCATATCATAAAATAAAATATTTAATACATCATTCAGAGATATATCTTTCTAAATTTAAAATTAACATATATAATATAGAGTACCACTTTCGACTAACATAAATACAACTACTGCAGTTTTCTAGAATACAATAATAAATAATTAAGTAGATAATTTATATAATAAAATCAAGACGGAAGAAGTCCTACGAATAGGCTACTGCTGAGGTCTGAAGAAGAAGACTCTTATGCAAAAACATCAACTGAGGGGAGTCAGACCTCATTGAGTTAATTATTATAATATATATACACGCATTTCTAAATGACAAATGTAAACACTCATAAGTATTTATAATAAATATATACAGACATGTACACACAGATGCTGAAAATCACTTTATAATTAATACTGAAAGACATCAGTTTATGAAGAATTAAATAGAACTTTAAGTTATCGCAGCCTCAAATATCAATAGGAAACGCTCTAACCATACTGGCTCACTTAATTTCAAGTAAATTCACTTAATCCAACTGGACAGTAGATTAGCCCCGAAACACTAAGTCAACCGAGCTCCAGCAGTCTGACTATCAATATGATTGGCCTCGAGACACTTGGTCAACCGAGCTCCACCAATCACACCATCAATCACATCTCACATCAATCAAATCAATCAAGTCATAATCCACAAATAAGTTAGTAATTCAACCTACAATCTATCGCACCGATACGTACTTTGTCCTAGTGTTGCTCACTAGGAAGCACGTTCTATCGATATTCTTCATTTAAAAAAAAATAAAACATACATCCAAGAATAAATAATATATACAATGACATTCAAAAAGATCAAGTAAACCATATATATACCAAAAATATACCTAAAATAAACTAAGTATACTTCAGGTATATATACATAAAATAATTTCAATTAAATCAGGAAATATACTCAAAATCAACCAATAATATACTTAAACATAATTTAAATATAAATAAAAAGGAAATCATGCATTTATTAAAAAATATACCAATAATATACTAAAAATATACTTAAGCATTTAATAAAGCAATTATGCAAAATTTTACATTCAAAACATATAATTCTAAAACATGCAACCTAGAGCAATATATATATACAATAATAACTCACAGGGATACGCTCCACGAGACTGGTTCAACGGGCTTGGTCCGCTAGACCTCGGTTTCGGCGCAACTAAATAATAAAACGATCATGAATTAGAATAACTCCAACTTAGGTTTCTAGAGACTCGATCTAGAATTACTAAACATGAACAGACACAAAATCAGAATTAGACCTGATATCATGTTTTACGAGAATTTCACCAAAAATTCGGCAAAACCTCTTATGTAAAACAGACATCTCTCTACTAAAAAGTAGAGCTGGTCATGCAAGGAAAATACACTTTGAATACAAAAATTCTCACAACCCTTGATTGAGATCCCGAACTACTAAAATCCTCAATCGAGGTCCACAATTCACCAAAAATTCAAATAACACAATAAAATATATAAAAATTCAATAAATACCATAAATGCCCTTCAAATATCAAAATATAACATATTAAGTATTAAAACTCCAAAAATAATTATTTTCCTAATGACTACTTAAAAACCCTAATTAATAATGTAATATTATTAAAAATTCATTTTCTCAATAATTCCACAAAAATTTATAAAAATTCATTTTATAAATCCAAATTACTTAATTAGTCCAAAAATATATTAAAATTTACTAAAAAACCATTTATTTACAACAATAGTATATTATATATTATTTGAAAATAATTTTCAAAAATTAGTATTAATTAGTTAAAAATAGTAAATAATTTGTAAAAATCATTTTTATACCTCAAATAATATTTAAACCAATTAAAATTAATATTTAACTAAAATTACCAAATTACCCCTAATATTTAAAAATACACATAAAATACTAATAATACTCAAAAATTCAATAAAAATTATATAAATACACAAAAATTATTTTCTCAACATATATCTCAATAATATTAACAAAAAAATATAATTAACCAATAATTTATAACAAAATATATATTTAACCTATATTTTCAAAATTGACATAAACTAAAAATAATTATAAAAATTACACAAAATTATAAACTAAATTCTAAAATTAATAATAACCACAAATAACACCAAAAATCACAATTTATATAATTAATTTATGAAAATAATAAAATAATAATAAAATATTCACAAATTCACAAAAATCAAAATAATTCCCAAAAATCACAAAAAAAATCCAGGGGAGTAGCTTGAGCTAGAGGGATAAACTTTTGTAAAGGGATTTTTCATGAATCAAGCAATAATTCTCAAAAAAAAAAAAAAAATTCAAAAACCTTAAAATGACTGAAATTGAAAATGAGCAAAACATCTCACCAAATCGTGTTTTCAAGTTGAAAGGAGCTTGGATTCCTCCTCCTCGATGCTCCAGGAGTCCAACGGCACTGGAAATGCTTGATTTGGTGGCTGGAGGTGGAAGAACAGCGAGGAAATCAATTTTCGGCCAAAACAAAGGTTGATGTCGCTATCGGCGCGGGGAAGGAAGGAAAGGCGGCGGAGTTGGCAGAGGGAGGGGTGGTTGACGAAGGAAGGGCAAGAGGTATACTAACGGCAGACGAACGGGATGGCAGGCGATGATGGTGAGGATCGGGAGAAAAGAAGAATAATGGGTAAGTTTTTAGTTTTTGACTTTTGTATATAATACATAAAACTATATAATATAAATTTAATAAAATATATATTATAATATGTATTATTATATTATACTAAATTCACACATCACATACTTATATATTCACATATATATACATATACACACACACACACACACACACACACACACATATATATATATATATATATATATATATATATATATATTAACTCATAAAAATACAATTCAATAATGTAATTTATTAAAATAATAATATTAAAATATTAACGCACTAAATTAAACATTATTAAAATAATATTATCCGAAATAATACATGTTAATATATGCATTTACGTAAAAAATTATAATTAAATGTAAAATAATAATAATTATTCACAAAATAATAAAATAATAAAATATTATTTTAAAATTTATCAATATTGCATATCCTATTTTAAAATAAAATAATTTAAAATCTAAAATCATTACATTAATGTTTAGATTGTAAAAAAAAAAATTAAAGGAAAATAATTATTAGTAAAAAAATAATTTTAAAACACAGAAAATAACTTTTTATCTTTAGAATAGAAAGTTATTTTACAGTACTTAAAAATAAGAGAAATTTACCTTAAATACCTTTTTTTATCTTATTTCTTACTTAGTTTTACTATTTTTTTCTTCTTATTTATTGGTCTTTTTTTTTCTTTTTTATTGTTATTTTATCTTTATTTTTTATTTGCCTTCACTACTTTTTTCCTTTCCTCTTTTTTTTTTTATTTTTATTTTCTTCTCATTTTTACCTTTTATCTTCTTTTTTTTCCTTTTTTTTTATTTTTATTCTCTCCTTATTTTTTCACCTTATCTTATTTTTTCTCCTTTCCCTTTTTTTTATTTTTATCTTTTCAATTTTTTCTTCTCATCACCTTCTTTTTTTCCTTTCATTGATTAAGATAAATTAATTATTATATAAATTTTTTATTAATATATTGAATTTATTATAAAGAGATAATTTGTAAAAAAGTACATTATATCCATATAATTTGAATAACAAAAAATATTAATATTACAAAAAATAATATTTTTTAATTATTTTCTTATAACTAAATATTAAAAAATATATTTTTTTATTTTTTAAAAATAAAATATTTCCCCTAAACAAATAGAGTAGAAAATTACAAAGTTTATGAAGCTGGGGGACCACAACATATTAGACAAAAAATTTAAAAATCACCAATACAAAAAAAAAAACTCTAACAAGCTGCCAGCCAACATAAACGGGCAAAGACAGGGGCATTACCGTAACTCCGGAGTCAAATAGGTAGAGAATTGGACCACCGTCAGCATTTATGAGCGTAAAAAAATAGTCAACAACGAAGGGCATAACCGTCAACTTCGTCAACAAAATCTCTAAAATTTTTCCCTCACCTTACACACACAAATAGAAAAATCCTCACACGACACAGGCCGAAGAGGAGAGAAGAAAAAAAAAAAAAATACTACTTTCCCCGCCATTTGCTACCCCTCATTTCTAGGGCTCAAACACAAAACCAACCTCTCTTCACTACAATCTCTGCTCTGCAACTCTTACCCTAATTCTCCTCCTAATTAACCCCTCTACTTTCTCATTATTACGTTATTACCACTCCAATTCATGCTTTTACTCTGCTTCCTGTTGACTCACCGGTTAATTAATCGATGAGCAATTCAAATTCACTCCATCCTGCCGGAGGTTGGAGCTCCGTCTCCGCTTCTGGTTCTGGTTCCGGTTCCAGCTCCAGCTCCGGCTTGCGACGCGGCATAGGATTGTCCAACACTATACACTCTGAAGTAGCTCCGTGTTTGCCTTTGCCTTCGCTTCCTGTGTTCTGTGGCGCATCGGATCCGACCTTGAAGCTGTTTGATGATGGAAATATTGGAGGTTTTTGGTCTTTGAATCGTACTGAAATTGTTTCGCAAGCGAGTCGCATAGCTGATCTGCTTCGTCATACCGACGTGTCTTATCTGTAAGTATATATTTGAAATGTATATGTTTGTTATGAGTAGTTGAAGGCATTGAAATCTTGATGTAAGTTTCAATTTCAATGTGAATTTTGATAGTAAGTGAAAAAAAAAATAGTAAGTAAAATATAGTTGAATTTTATCTGCCTTTGCGCTTTGAAGTATAAATGAAATCAGTTAGTTTGGAAAGTCTAAAAATGCGAGAATTTAGTTTAATCGAATTCATTTCTATTTAGTCAGTTCTTAATTGCTTGAATTCAGTTGTTTCGGCTGAAAAAATAGGCGGTCCGAGAGGAATGACATCATGTAAAAAATGTCAAGGATTTTGCTAGAATTTAATTCATTTCAGTTGTTGCAAATGATTGAGTTCAAACAAGGTCTTTATTTATTTTTCAAATGTAAATATGAATCTTGTATGTTTTGGTCTTAATTACTGTTAGCTTGCCGTGTGCTTCAAATGGTAGATTCAGCTCAGAGTTATGTTTTAAGATGATCGTATAGTGTGACTGAAGTAGTGCTGCTGTTTCTTTATTAGTTATATTATAGATATCATGGAAATCCCACCAAACATAGATTTTGTTAGAAATAAATCACTTGCTCAATGTATTGGTGAGATTTTTTTTTTTAAAATGTGAGCACGAGTTTTTCACTGGTTTGGCACCCTGTGCTTGCTCCACTTAGCCACCTGTGATTTTCCCCATGAAGGAGAGAATACTACTACTTCAGAGGCCTTAGATTTTCAGTTTTTCACCAATATTACAAATAACTTCTATAGGGTATAAGAAAAAACACTAGGCCAATAAATTATAGTACTGTATAATCCCCGATGCTTTAGTCTGCAATATCTTCTCTGAATGTTGGATTCGATCTTGGAAAAAATTTGCTATCTTTTGTGATGATTGCATTAAGTGGATGCATTTTGTTTATCTGTTGTTCTTTACAGGAACCTTCGAGATGAGACATGGCCTACTTCATTTGACAATGTGGAGCCCTTGGAACTTCTTGACCAGGTTCTCCAATGCAATCCTGAAGCATTAGAGTATGTAACTCCTGGTAAACAAAGTACAGACTATTTCTCTTTCAATTTATTCTCCCCCATTCTCTAGAAGCATCTTCTCTCTCTCTCCTTCTGAGCATGATTGGAGTGAATATATGAGCCGATATGCGGTTTGTCTTTAACATGCAGGAACAACTGAACATGGGATGCATGCCTAGAAATTTTAGGATGCTATTGTTTAAGCCTTTAGGTTTAGGCTATCTTGTAGTGCAAGAAATTATTAGCGTGAGAATATACTCTGATTGGTGAAGCTAACATTTGACTAACAAATGAAAAATGAATGAGTTCTTATTTCATAGTCTAGGATATGATGTTTCACGTCTCCACGTTTTGCTTATGGTTGTGATTAGTATTACTACTTGGTTTCTTTATTTGAAATTATATTTTTACTATTGGGATTTTAAAATATACTTAAATTTAGACTAGGAGTAAAAATAGGATTCATGACTTTTTGGAGTGTTAAGATAATTTTTGGAAGAAACTATGTTTGCCATGTCAAGAAGTGAGATTCACAATTCACAACTCAAGTAATTGCAGCTTCCCAGGATCTAAATTAGAAGTACGCATGGCTAGTGTAAGTTCAGAGTGTTTGCTTAAGTCAGAGGAAATTATATGATATGACTCTGAAATTGATACAGTTGTTGGTTAAATAAATATGTTGAGATGGTTAAAAATAGCGCAAAGACAAACATATGAAATAAGAGATGCCAGCTATTGTCTTAAGGCTTTGAACTTTGTTGACAGATTACATTGGCTTGCATTTGTGATAGTTCAACTATGTATCATCTGTTTTTTCAGTCTTGTGAACTGTATGGTTATGAAGTCAGCCTAATCCTTTAGTGGTTATGGTTAGGTTAGCCTGCCAATTGGCCTATTCTATTTATAACTTGTTTGGCATCAGTGATTATGTGTTGACTTGTAGCTTGTATTTCATACTGTTTAAAGTGGTGCTGATGCTATCTCCAGGTTGTTATTAATTGTTTATGCAAAGACTAAATATGAAGAATTATTGCATTTATGCACATGATTGCTTAAAATATATAGTTGTTGGAAATGTTTGCAAATTTCTTTGTTTTTATGATGTCACTGCAAGAAGTCTATCAATAGAACTGAAACTTAAAAAAGAAGACAGCAGGATGACCCTCATAATTGATTCAAAATATCTTTTTTGCTGTGGTAATTACTTAAAGATACAAACTTAAGTAAATACATAAATGCAACAGCACAGTCCAAAAGATTTCATTGTTTTCAAGTTTAGTTTCAACATGCTGGAATATTCTTTGATGCTGTGCAATGAATCTATGCTGTTTCATGATTTAATTTTACTTTTACTTTGGCACTATCATTTTCACATAACACTTAGTATGTTTAGTATGTTGTGCTTGTGCTTTACTGCCTTTATTTAAGTTTCTCAGGTAAGAAGGATATCTCTGGAAGTGCAGTATTTGAAAACAAGCCCATTGCACCAAGTATACCTGTTCTGAATCAAGTTGAAATAGATTGTGATGGAACTCAAAATCACAAGCTCAACTCCATTGGGCTAAATATATCTGTTCCGGGTCAAGGTCAAGGTCAAGGTCAAAGACACTGTGATGAAACACAAAATTACCAGCCCAAATCCATTCCGAATGTATGTAAGCTTTGGGGCTTGAGATTTAGCTATAGATTATTGGTTTGCTTCTCTTTTCCTGACAAGAATATAAACTGCAGGACATTGCATCATCTTCGAGAAAATCAAAAGTCAAGAAGAAGGGCAATGATGACATCCCACCATTGGTTCAGCCAGATCCTGCTGAGCTTCAAGGTAGCTATAGTGATGATATGTATCTCTGTGTCTCTTGTTTCTGCCTCTCTGGCCTCCTACATTTTTTGCTAAGATTTGTTTTTAACATTCTAGATGCCATGATTGGAGGCTTCTGTGAAATGCTAGAAGAATTCTGTGGTAGAGCTGAAATTATGAGTGATGAACGGGATGAAGCAGAGTGGTTGTCAGTGCCTGCTAATGATCTTAGAATGCTTGTAAATGAAATAATGTCCATACGTGCAAAAAAGCTTCTTCATTTGGTTCCTGTAGATATTCTCGTAAGACTGTTGCGGATTCTAGATCATCAGATACACCGAGCAGAAGGTTTGTCTGTTGATGAATATGAGCATGTGAGTATCTTATTCTTTATTTTGATTTTTTTTGTCTTGTTTTTTCTATGTTTGTCTGGGGATACTAGTCTATGCCACTTATATTCTTAGGTGTTGCAATGGCACTTGATGTTTGTGAAATACTCTCATAGGTGATGTGGTTTTGTTTTGTAAAAAGCCTCTTATATCCTTTATTTCTTTACTGCTTTGACTGGTATTTTAACATTAGCAAATCAGGGAAGGCAACAGAAATTCATCTCTTGTTTGAACCTCAGTACCTTGTTGTTTGCCATTTGCTGTGAGCTAGTCTGTTATGTTTTGTTTATCATAGTGTAATTTTTCCATTCACCATTTGATGGGAATCCTTTATGGGGATTTTAGAGTATTAATTCAAAGATTATTAAAAGAACATTTTCAAATGAAAATCAACTACTAATATGTGAGGTCAATTATAAGAAAAATGCAATGAATTATGTTTTCAGATATGAAATATATTTTAGCTTCCTGGATATTAATTTTTGAGATCTGTCAGAGTCAATGATTTATACAATGCTGTCAACCTTTAGTTTTATTTGAAATTATAATGCTTGGAAATTGTTGGAGGAATTTTTATTTCAAGAGTTTTAGGAATTGATAAATACTAAATTAGATGCAGTGCTCTCTTGTTGTTGCATGATGTTCATACCTGGTGATGTATTCTTACAAATTTGTTTTCTCCTAATTCTGCAGCAAGATTCTGATGCAGTTTCCTCAGTCTTTTGTGCGCTGGAATCCATTCATGCAGCTCTAGCTGTGATGGCGCATAATAACATGCCAAAGCAACTATATAAGGAAGAGGTTTGTATTGTATTAGTCATGTTTTCTTCATTCATCTTTTTGCAATGAACATTCATAATACTCTGTTATTTCATTCAGTTCTGACAGTAGGCTTATCTTAGTGTTTTGCATGATTCTAGCCCCTCATCACTATTCATGTCATTTCCATGTCAGAACATTGAAAGGATTCTGGAGTTCTCTAAGCATCAGATTATGGATGTTATGGCAGCTTATGATCCATCATATCGTGCTTTGCACAAGCCAAATGAAAATATTGCACATGAAGGTAAGTCTTGCACTTTGATGACTTCGGAACTTTCTGCCGCGTGACCTTTGTAACCCTTCTTTTTAATGCAAATCAATTAGTTGCTAGTTTGCTTTATTTTTTCCTTCACTGGTTACATATTTGATCACCAGTTGATGAAGATGAAGAACTTGAGAACGACTATGGTTCTGCAAGCAAGAGGCGGCGCACTCAAAAGAGTACAAAACAAAAGAAATCGACACTGAACAAGTGTGCTCATTCCCTGACATTGAATAGTATGGTTAGTTTATTCCATTGTTTTGAGGTGAGGCAGCTTATTGTTTCCTCTTTTGCTTGATAGGGTCTCTGGTGCTGTGAGTACCATTCTACAGAAACTGTGCACTGTACTTGGCTTACTGAAGGATTTGTTGTTGATAGAGAGGTTATCAGATAGTTGCATTTTACAACTGGTGAAAACAAGCTTCACAACCTTTTTGGTCGATAATATCCAATTGTTGCAATTGAAGGCAATTGGTTTAATTAGCGGGGTAAAGCTGTACATAGTGTTTCTTCTTGAGCACTTGTTAATGTGTGATTCTACACGTATGCTTACATACATACTTTGTTAAGAATACATATTCATCTTGTGCAATCCAAATCTCAAGTGTTTTTTTAATGGTGATACAGATATTCTATTCATACGCACAGCATCGTGTGTACATTGTAGATGAAATTGTTCAGCTTCTGTGGAAGATACCAGTTTCAAAGCGTGCCCTAAGATCCTACCACCTCCCCGATGAAGAACAGAGACAGATTCAGATGATTACTGCTCTGTTGATCCAATTGGTTCACAGCAGTGCAAGTCTTCACGAAGCATTAAGGGAAGCGACCAATGGTAATTCTATCTTAGAAATATCATTGGATGCTAATTATCCAACTCAATGCCATGAAGCAGTAACAGAGACATGCTGTCTTTTCTGGACACGAGTCCTTCAGCGCTTTACAACTGTAAAGAATCAGGATGCTTCTGAACTGAAAGTGATGATGGAAAATCTTGTAACAGATCTACTGACAACTCTAAATTTACCTGAATACCCTGCATCAGCTCCCATTCTGGAGGTGAGATACGTAAAATCAATTTATACTTAATTGTTTCCATTCTGTTGATTTTCATCTGCTGTAACTGAAACTTGAGGAAAACCATGCATCTTGCTTAAATCTTGTTTAGATGAAATCTAAGAAAAATTTGGTTGCAGGTTCTTTGCGTCTTGCTGCTCCAGAATGCTGGGCTGAAATCTAAAGATGTCTCTGCACGTTCCATGGCCATTGATATTCTTGGTACAATTGCAGCAAGGTTGAAGCAGGATGGTGTCATTTTGAGCAGGAGCAAATTTTGGGTATTGCAGGAGTTGATTATTGGTGATAATGCTGATCTGAGTTTTCCAAATGATGCATGCTGTGTTTGCTTAGATAGAAGGGTTGAGAAAACACTAATTATGTGCCAAGGATGTCGCAGATTGTTCCATGCTGATTGCATGGGAGTAAGAGAACAGGAAGCTCCGAATCGAAGTTGGCAGTGTCAGATATGCATCTGCAAGAAGCAACTTCTTGTGTTACAATCATATTGCAATTCACAGTGCAAAGCTGAAGGGAAAAAGAATAATAATCGATTGGAAAAAAAATCAAAGTCTTGTGATCCTGTTACAAAAGTTGAAATTGTTCAACAGTTGCTCTTGAATTATCTTCAAGATTCTGTATCTGCTGATGATGTGCATCTATTTGTTCGATGGTATGTTTTGAAAGCTCTATCCTTGCTGTTCATATGCTGCTGTAGCATTTCACTGATAATATGTCTCTTCAGGTTTTATCTGTGCTTATGGTACAAGGATGATCCCAAATCTCAACAGAAGCTCACCTACTACCTTACTCGACTTAAATCAAATCTTGTTGTGCGTGATTCTGGGACAATCTATTCAAAGTTGATGAGAGATTCAGTGAAGAAGATTACTTTGGCACTAGGACAAAACAGTTCTTTCTCAAGAGGGTTCGATAAGATTCTTCATATGCTTCTGGTCTGTAAATATTTCATTTCATCTCTATTTCTGTATGATATGCTCTCGATTCTTACATTTTTTTTTTTACTTCCAGGCAAGTTTAAGGGAGAACTCTCCTGTAATTAGGGCCAAGGCTTTACGGGCGGTAAGTTCACTGGGCTTTTGGTTGTGGATGCTTGAATCCTAATAGCTGATGACCTAATCAGTCCTCCGTTGCCTTTTCTTTGTTGGGCCAGGTCAGTATTATTGTAGAAGTTGATCCAGAGGTATTGCGTGATAAACGTGTGCAATTGGCTGTTGAAGGAAGATTTTGTGATTCGGCGATATCTGTAAGAGAAGCAGCACTGGAGCTTGTTGGTAGGCATATTGCTTCACATCCCGATGTTGGGTTACAGGTTTGTGTAGCCGAAGTTTGCTTATTCCATTGCATTTGTGAGACATTTTATTATTTACTTCTTTCATTCTCATACTAAATTCCATGATGTTGCAGTATTTTGAGAAGGTTGCTGAGAGGATAAAAGATACAGGAGTGAGTGTTCGAAAACGAGCTATCAAAATTATCCGAGATATGTGCACCTCAAATACTAACTTTGCTGAATTTACAACTGCCTGCATTGAAATAATTTCTCGCATTACTGATGATGAATCAAGTATTCAGGTAATTTGTTAGCCAGATAAAATGAGTTCAGAAATAACTATTTGGCACTATTATTTGTTAACTGCGAATTGTTCCTGGTGTTCAGTTGTTGTTCTTTTTCTAAAAAAAAAAAAATTGTATAGTATATATGATAGTATTAGTTGATCATCCCTAGTTTTTCTCACATAATGTCATCAGTTAGTGAATCTTACTTTGTATGCTTTATCACTGTAGTAGTCAGAAGTTCTCTGACTATATTATAATAATACTTTTTTGAAAATTCTTGGATAAAAAATGTTGGTCTCCCTGATCTTATACCCGGGATATTCTTTTTTGAAAATCCTTATCTTATACCCAGGATATTGTCTCCAAGACATTTTATGAATTCTGGTTTGAGGAACCATCTGGTTCGCAGACACAATATTATAGAGATGGTAGTTCTGTGCCCTTGGAAGTGAGCAAGAAGACTGAGCAGATTGTTGAGATGTTGAGAAGGATGTCAAGTCATCAGCTTCTTGTTACTGTCATTAAGCGCAACCTTTCCCTTGATTTTTTCCCACAATCAGCTAAAGCTGCTGGAATCAATCCTGTGTCACTTGCATCAGTTCGTAAGCGCTGTGAATTAATGTGCAAGTGCTTACTGGAAAGAATATTGCAGGTATTGCTGCTACTTTTTAGTGCAGGTGCCTGTCTATTTTGTTATGAGAAGCTTATTGGAAAATTTGTTCTCAGGTAGAAGAAATGACCCGTGAGGAAGTGGAGGCTCGCACGCTGCCTTACGTGTTGGCTTTACACGCATTTTGTGTTGTGGATGCTACACTTTGTGCACCATCTTCTGACCCTTCACAATTCATAGTCACTCTGCAGCCATATCTCAAGACTCAGGTTATCTGAAATTTGCTTTATGTGCTTATCTGGTATCAGTTTGATGGCATAATGATTTCTTTGGTAAAGATGGCATGCCTTACTTGGTCAGTTTTATGTGATTTAATATACTGCCTTTTTTCGTCTACCCGCCCATCTTTTCTAGGAAGAGAATGCACTGCTGAATTTTTCTTGTAATGAAAGTTTCATCTGTTTTTGTTCACTTGGATGTGCTCTATGTAGATATGTCCAGTACTGATCTTTTACTAACATTCCAAATCAAACAAACATTATTTGTATGGGTTCTCCATTATTAGCTTTTTTTTTTTTTGGAGGATAATTCACTAATTGTTTTTGTGCTAGCTTCTGTGTGCATATATCACGTGCTTTCTTCTTGTGCTCATGCAGTGATCTTCATTTTTGCATTATGATATTTAAGTATTATTTGGCATTTATTTGCATGGCCTTTGTGGAACTGTTAACTTTATATGCATCTCTATGTTAAATGCATCTCCATCATTCTGAACTGTTGAAGCTTATTATTTGTTAATTGCAGCTGTCATCTGTGCACTGGCAGAAGTTTTATGTAGCTATAGTAGTTATATGGTTTTGAATTTTAAGTGCATCTATTTCATTTGGAAATTCTGAAGCTTATTATCAATTTACTGGGTGCTTTGTGCTTTGAATTGCTTGATACTTGCTAGCTTAGAAAAATGAAATAAATGTTTTAAATCATTGTTACTACAAAATTGTCCATTGGTGGAGGTAATGCATGCAATCTAAATGGGTTCTTTTGTGTTCAGGTTGACAACCGAGCAGTTGCGCAATTACTGGAGAGTATAATCTTTATAATCGATTCTGTTCTTCCCTTGATCCGAAAGTTGCCTCAAAGTGTAGTTGAGGAGCTTGAACAAGATTTGAAGCAAATGATTGTTCGACATTCATTTTTGACAGTTGTCCATGCTTGCATCAAGTAATTTTTATCTCTCTCCCTTTTTTCATTAGTTATTAAAGCTGCTATGATGGTTATATTTTCAATATATGTGATCGTGGGAGTAATGTTTAGCTACAGATTGTTTAAGCCTGTGTGCTGTGTTTTTCCTCTCTATGCTTTCTTTCCTTTTTCAAATATTGGGCATTATGGTGGGTTGAGAGAAGTCTTTTTTTATTCTTGTAAAAACCATTTGTAGCGGAGAAGCTTCTTGTGTAGGTGACACTCCAAGTCCAACATTGGGCTTATAGATTACTTGTAATTTGTTATGGTTTTCCTGTAGCTTTTTTCTTTATCACACAACATTCATTGTCATCTAAACGTGCACATTAATGCATTATATTGACCTGTTTATTTTTTTGTTAGTTTTTTTCATACAAGCACAATTAATACTTCTTCATTCTATTGAACCAAACACAGAGACATGCATATATATTATGATATGATATTAATTAATCATGTGGTTATAATTAAGAGTTATTGTCTGCATATGATCTTGCAAAGCGTTGATTCATATGGCTTAATTTTGTTGCACATGGCTGATTATAGGCGGGCAAAATGGCCAAGTAGGAAAATAAAGTATTGTGGAGGGTATCAGTTTACAAATCTTTTTCAATGTGGATATGAGACATTTATTATGCATAATGTTGTATCCATGTTATTGTTTAGATGAAGGCTGTTGCTGCAATTTTATAATTCTGATCTTGTTTCTCATTACAGGTGTCTTTGTTCTTTGAGTAGAGTGGAAGGAAAAGGTGCTAGTGTTGTTGAGTATCTTATTCTGGTATTCTTCAAACGTCTGGATGCCCAGGGAACTGACAACAAGCAGGTTGGTGGCTACATTAATTTTTTTTCTCTTAGCTTGTTTTGTTGGATAGGAAATGAAGCAGTAGTGTTCAATCCAAGGATTAGGTAAAGAAAAGACAAGAATTGAGTGGTTAAACAATTTCCTAAGAGTCATATTTAAACAGCATTAGAGCTGAAAGAGGGATAATGCTCAACATTTTTTATGGCAAAGCAAAATAGGTTTTGAAGGGATAATTGATATCTTGTTACTCTTTTCTTTTCTTTTCTTTTCTTTTCCAGATTCATTAAACTCCCAAACAAGGTTTAACACTTTTTATTTAGCTTTTTCCTTTCTTTTCTCTCCATCCATGAAAAATGTGGATTTTGTATTTATTGGGGGTTTTGTACAAGGTTAAGGATTTATAATCCTTACAAAAATGGTAGTTTCTATTGTTTTTGAAGTGATTATTATGTAGTTGTATTTATGTGACTTTTGCTTGTAGATGATGTGAAATGGTTTGGATAGATGACAAAGTCGTTAAACTGTCAATTGATATTGTATCAAGAATGCAAATATGTGAATTGAGTGTTTTCACTTGCCTTCAAATTGCAGCTAGTATGTCGCTCTCTGTTCTGTCTTGGATTACTTATTCGCTATGGGAATTCCTTATTGAGCACCTTTGGCAATAAAAATATTGATTTAGCCAGCAATCTTGCCTTGTTTAAGAAGTATCTTCGTATGGAGGATTTTGGTATAAAAGTTAGATCTTTGCAGGTATGCTGTGTCTGATTCGTAGTTTTTCTGAAGCCTGCTTTAGTTTCGGGGTGTACTTATCTAGTTTGTAATTCTTGTAGGCTCTAGGTTTTGTTCTAATTGCTAGGCCTGAATTTATGCTGGAAAAGGACATCGGGAAAATATTGGAGGCAACTTTATCTTCCGGTTCTGACGTTCGTCTTAAGGTAATAATGCCCCCCCATTGTTCTACAGGTCCTTTTTCTCACTGAATACTAATCATTCTTCTGTTCAGATACAATCACTGCAAAACATGTATGAGTATCTTCTCGATGCTGAAAGCCAAATGGGAACAGATAAAGCCAGTGATAATGCTGCTAATACTTACCCTGTAGAAGGGGCACATAGTGTACCTGTTGCTGCAGGTGCAGGTGATACTAACATCTGTGGGGGTATAGTTCAGTTGTATTGGGATAATATTTTGGGAAGGTGCTTGGATTTCAACGAACAAGTTCGCCAGACTGCTCTTAAGGTGAGAGACTGTGTCCCTGGTCCATCTCTGGATTATAAAGTAAAATGAGCATTTTATGAATGACCTGAGGAAAAGATGAAAAATAATGTTCACAGGCCTTAGGAAAATTTGAAAATGATATTGTACTGTTATCATAGATAATAATTTCCAGGTTGATTATTAAAAAAGTTCTTTGCTAGAAACTTTTTAATGATATCTTGGTTCAGAACTAGATGGTAGATTTCATGGTCTTACTGCTTCTGTGCACCTGGCTAGAGAACATGATGGTGGAATTCCACTTGATGTTAGTTGCTAAATTTTGGAGTCGTGTCTTGATTTTTATATTTCTTAGTATTTTCTCATTGCAGATTGTGGAGGTGGTGCTACGTCAAGGATTGGTGCATCCTATCACTTGTGTTCCCTACCTTATAGCACTTGAAACAGATCCTTTGGAGTTGAACTCAAAGTTGGCCCATCATTTACTGATGAATATGAATGAGAAGTACACTTCTTGATTCACTTTTCCCCCCTCATTAATGTTAGTCATGCCAACTTACAAATGGCTTCTTTTCCAGGTACCCTTCTTTTTTCGAAAGCCGGTTGGGGGATGGCCTTCAGCTGTCATTTATATTCATGCAATCAATTAGTGGTGTCTCTCCTGAAAACGTAAACCAAAAGCTCCAATCTAGAGCTCCCGGAAATATGAAAGGGAAGCCTGAAGGTGGCTCTCTTGCTCAAGCAAGGCTTGGAGTCTCTCGAATCTACAGGCTTATTCGTGGAAATCGTGTTTCAAGGAATAAATTCATGTCTTCTATTGTGCGCAAATTTGATAACCCAAGCTGGACTGATTCAGTTGTTCCATTTTTGATGTGAGTGTTCTTCAGTGCCAGTTCCAGATTTCATTATTCCAGTTTCATATAATATTCACATTCAGGTGGTTTCCTTTTACAGGTACTGCACAGAAGTACTCGCTATGCTGCCATTTACTTTACCTGATGAACCTCTTTACTTGATTTATTCTATAAATCGGATAACACAAATTAGGGTTGGACCACTTGAAGCAAATATGAAGGGTTTGATTTCACACTTGTCAAAAAGAAATGCTCGGAAAGTATCCCATGAAAATGGGATAATTCAACAAGAGCCAGCTCAGCCAATTTCCCATCATATGATCACAATGGATACGAATGGGATAGTTCAACAACAGCCAGCTGTGCAGCCCTTTTTTCAACATTTGACCACAATGGATTTGAATGGGATAATTCAACAAGAGCCAGTTGCTCAGCCTGATATAGCTCCTTTGACATCATTTGATTTGAATGGAACATTTCAGGAAGATCCTCATTTTGTTATGAACATTGATGCCTCAAGAGATGTAAAGATGGATAAGACGACCTCCAGTGATTCTTTCAGCATCTCAAAAGATGATGTGGGGAAAATCCAGGTACATTTTGAAGCAGTGGTGCTATTTGTACAAAATAAAGAATGTGTTGGTTTTGGATTCATAGGGCATATCCTTAGTGATGCGGCCTTTACTTTCTCTCACATGCAAACAATTAGGTACAAATTTTTTCTTGCATCTGACTTCTTCATCTGGGGTGGGTGTGCAGGTTGACTGTCTATCAGCTACTGCATTGCAGCTCCTTATGAAGCTCAAGAGGCATCTGAAGATTGTGTATAGCCTGAATGATGCCCGCTGCCAGGTAGAGCACCTAAACTTGTCTTCTCCTGTTGTATCTCTTTGCTGCAGACGTATTATTTAGATGCATGGTTGCAACTAACTTCACTTGATGCATCTACAACCAGGAGTTCGATCCAAACACACCTCCAAAACAAGGAGAAGCTCTGTCAAGGCAGAACATTCCCCTTGACATCAGCGAAACGTCTACTAGCATGCCATCAACATATGAAGATTTGGTACAGAGATATCAGGTAATGTGAACATCAAAAATTCTGGGGCATCACTTACCTAGGAAAGGAATGGAGCTAGGTTCAACTTTATAAATGTTCCGTCCGTATCCTTATCTTACCAGCCTTGTTTGGCAGGAATTCAAGAGTGCTTTAAAAGAAGACGCTGTTGATTACAGCACTTACACTGCAAACATCAAGAGGAAGCGCCCTACCCCAAGAAAGACAAAACACGGACGTACAAATGGAGTTGATGATGATGACGATGATGATGCAGACTGGACAGGAGGGGTACGGAAGCTAAGCAGTAGTGGGAGGAGAAGTAACAACACTAGAGCATGTAGGCAGCGATGATAGATTTGTAAATATTAAACAGGTAGGCTAACATGTACATTAATTAGGAGGGGAAAAAAAAGGAAAGCAAAAAAGGATAGAATGACAGCAAAACAGAAAGAATTTCCGGAAACAGAAGAAAGCAGCAAGAGGGGACTGACTCGGGATGTGCGGGTTGGGTTCTGCTAGTACGGTCCTGTGTTGTGGGGGGGTGGGGACTTTTTGGAGCTGTTTCCGTGTTTGTATTTCGTACAATATATTGAGTATTGACTACATTCTTTTCCATCAATGAAATTCAAGTTTTTTGTATTAGTTGCCAGCACGGTGTTTAGCCTCTTATTTGTAGAGCAGCAGCAGCAATCACTCTCAAATCCTTTCTCCCAATTTTTGAGATGTCTTCTGCATAGCAATTAGAATCATTGGAAAATTTCGATTGCGCTCGTCAATTTCCTTTACCCCAAAATAAATTCTCCATTTGTACTGTTGTATTAATTGCATGATTTATTTTGTTTTGGATTAGTTAATTGACAAAAATTGATGGAGTACATTTTAAGCTTCGAATTATTTTTCATCGTCTACAACCCGTTTTTCTTCTCGTCTTAAAAAGTCAAGAATGAATCTAATATATATATATGTTTTTTGGTATTAGCAGAGAGGAAAACTGAATGAGGTCTATGATGATTTTCTAGCAAAAAAGCAAGAGTCGCTGCCATGTAGTAGTGATCTTATCAAAGCATCTATACTCCAGTTACAAGTTTATTGAGTCAGAGAGATAATCTTCAGAATTCACTCCAAAAAGAATGTCTAAAATAGGCACAGAACTATATTCTAAAGCCTTAAGGCTTTCTTCTACATATCCAATACAATAATCATGCAGTATAAAAGGTAAAATGAGATAATTATTCTTTTTGAAAATTACAGAATAAATATGGAAAGTTGATATTGCAACATTTAAGTTTGAGTTACTTCTCCAGCCGGAAACAATGGATGTTATTGCATATGATGATGATCTTTCAAGGTACAATGACAAACAAAGGCTGCATTGAATGAACAGACAAAACTTTAGAATATAGAATATAAGATAAAAGTGCATAATATATGTGTGGGAAAAGAAAACGCAAGAACATTACCATGTCCACACTAACTGATTTTCCGTCCTCTACCAGAATCTCAGTTATAGTTCCTGATTGATCAGCCTAAAAAACCACAAAACAATTAAGAAATCAAACAGATAATAATGAATGCACACTAGTCTATCGGACAACACATGAAATAATGAGGTAACATTATAAGCCTCAGCCAACACATGAAATGATGAGAACAAGGAGAGACATACTTCAATTTCATTCATTAGCTTCATGGCCTCAATGATGCAAATGACTTGTCCTTTCTGCACTTTATCTCCTACCTGTAAAAGAAATATCTAAAAGTTAAAACCAAAAAAACTATTGCTTGGCATAGTAACATTTTTAACCATAATTTTCCAAGAAATTGAACTCTTGTGTATCACCAGCGGCACCAGCATTCATATGGTAGGCCACCTAACATAAGCACTTACCTTGACAAATGGGGGTTCACCAGGTGCTGGACACCTATAGAAGGTTCCTGCCATGGGGCATTTAAGTGGTGGATGAGATGACGAAGCTGCCTTTGCAGGGGAAGGCAAGGCTGGTGCAGGAGCTGGAGGAGCGGAACCTGTAGGAACAGCGCCAGGAGCCGGTGCTGGAGCAGCTGGTGGTGGAGGTGGAAGCATGGCATTTTGATAAGAAGGCATTGCAATGACTGGAGCTGCTGGAGGTGGCTGCAAGGCCTCCTTTTTCCTTATTATGAGCTCACAATCTAGTTGCTTCAGTTGGAGCTCCGTGATATCTCTTGAATCCACAAGCCTGTCCATGAAAATTGTGTAAGTTCAAACAACAAAATAAATGAAATTACTAGAAATATGCACTGGCACTGAAAATGTAGGTGGTTTTTACATACTTGACAATGTCTGACACTTGGGTCATGAATGCTGTAATTGCTGATGCATCTGGAACGTTCTTTATCACAGACTCATCCTTTACCTCAGATGACGCAACTTTGGAGTTAGTGTCCAGTACAGGCACAGAATTTGAAGGATCCTTGAGAATAACCTTGATTTAAAAATAGGATTAGTCAATGTGTTTATTACAATAAACATACGATCCTCTCTTAATCCAATCGGCAAAATCTTACCTCATTTAGCTGTGCCTTCACCTTTGTAACAGAAGATTGCTTCCAGTTAGGCCACTGCAAAAAAGAAGTCGTGTTTTGTATCATCCCACAATCAAGAAAAGAACACTAATATAAGTTCAAATTAAAAAAGCTCGTAGCTAAGTCTTAACGTAATGGTTAGATAACACCAATTCCTATGCCTTCGTGAGCTCAAAGCTTGAATATTAGACAGGCTTACAATTGAACAGGTGAGGTGAAACTAAAGAAACAAGATCCAAAGATCAAAATTCTATTTTACATTGATATTTCCAAGAGCAAAGAACTCATTATAACCCACCAAATGAAAATTAAAGAGAAGCAACGTCCACAATCAGTCTTCAACTCCCTTACTGCCCCGCACTAGCAGATGCCATAATTCAGGTTTTGAAACTAATTCCATATCAAAGTTTGTATCTTTACACCAATTAACTCAAACTACATGTGCATAAAAGATAAACCAAAGCTTCAAAAGTTTGAAACTTCAGCTATTTCCAGAGCAGGCACAAGAAAGAGTTCAATAAAGCTTATAAAAAAAAGAAAAGACATCGGCCCATGAGATAATTAACAGAAACGTAAAAACATAACAAATGCATATATAATTATAAAGCTAAAGCAAACAAAAAGAAAATTTTCAACAGCCAAAAATACACACATTACTCAATGGAAGAAGAACAACAAGAAGAAGAATAAGAAAAAGAACAGACCTGAAATCCACGAGGGAAGAAGGAAATGGAGTTTCTGGGAAGTGGGTTAGAGGCATTTGATCCAATGCGAGCAATAAGAGAGGTCTTAGAGCAGGGAACCGATGTAGATGCCATTGTTAACTAAAAAAGAAGCAGCAACCTTTTTTTTAGCAGAAAAAGAAAATGCAAAGATCCAAAACAATGAATAAATAGCTATAAAAGAAAGTAAAGAAATGGGTGGTGGCGGCGGCGGCGGAGATTCGTAGGAAGAGGTGATAAATGGTGGCGATTTAATCGAAGAATCGGGACTGAGAAATCTGAGGACAAAAGAAATCAAAAAACCAAAAAATAAAAGAAGGAACAAAAAGGAGGGTGAAGAGGCCAATAAATGAAAAAATATTTTTTATATTTATTTAATTTTAAAAGATGGGTTTCGATACTTACAATGAAACGTAAGAGACCAAAGGATGGCCAGTTCAGTGTTACAGTCTCAACAAGTGTTTTTCTTGGCTAACTAACTAACCAAAGTGTCACTAAAAACACAAACAAATGCGGTCGAAATCATTTAGCAACAGCTGTTTTCGCGACATTTTGAGATCGAATTATAGTGTACATAATTTAAAATTAATAGATTTTAAATATTGAAAATTTAAATTAATAAAAAAAATTATTCCAACATAACAATCAATGTAGGGTTAAAAATAAAATTTTAAATTTAAATTATAATATATGTATTGTATTCACTATATTAAATTTTTTAAAAAATTATATCTTTATAGTTATACTCATATCAAAATCAAATTAGATTGACGTAATTATGTATGGCAACTGGAAAAATGCCCTAACCCGAAAATTCATATTGAACAGTACCACAAGGTTGTGTCTATCTATGTGTGGAGCTGTATTTTTTGAGTGAGAGTGACAGGGACGTGATCCATTCTCTCCAACAACTGAAGCAGGCAGTGTTAATGGTGTGGGATTCTTTGTGGGTTCTCCAATTTTTTTTTTTATATTAAAAAGAAAAAAAAATGTTTTTAACTTGTTTTTGTTCATTTGCATTGTGGGATTAGTTTGCTCATCTAAAAATCACTACTACTACTAGTTATCAGTATTTTTGTTTAAATAACTTTTATGAGCATTTTACAAACTTAAATATTAAAAAATATATATATATTTAGTAGTATAGAAAAATTAAATTCAAGATACTATTTACTCGAGTTAAACCTCAATTCTTATTTAATTATAATTAGTTTAGAAATCGTAGTAATCTCACATATGCATACGCTATGGTTCATAATTAATTTTTCAGAAAAAAAAAAACACTTGAAAATTTTTTGTTACATTATATTTTTTAAAATTTTTCAAACCTCTTTTTTTGGAAAGAATATACATTTGGATACTTCTTTTAGAGAAGCAAATAAAAAAAAAGGAAAGGCTTTTTTTTTTTAATTAAAGTGGTAGCACTTGTGAGTAGAACCAGAGTCATAGCTAAAACTCACTAATTATCATGATTACAGAGAATTCTCTTCTCAAGAATGGAAAGTGTGCATTGCTATTTTAAACAGGATTCCATTTGTTTGGAGAACCCAATCTCTCAATAAACAAAATTATTCACTTCCTTATTGCATTTCGATTAAGCTTGTAGCTAAAGAGAGTTTAATCTATCACGCTATGCACCTAAAAAGGTTCATGCACTTGTCTAGACTTTGCCGGCAGTTGAACCAACATATTGAAAATTAGTACACCTAAAAGAGACAGGTTAGAATGTATCCAGTAAATAAAATAACTTTATTCAATATTTATTATTATAACAATAAAGAACAAGCTTCGGGTAATAGGCACAACTTGTGTTTCAAAGATACTAGGTTCCGCTCTGCTACTTATAATCTCAGTGTGTAATGACCCCCCTATTCTATAGCCCGATTGCTCGTTCGTCCAAAAGTGGCACATGGGTCAGGCTGGCGGTTGAACTAAAATAAACACCATACACTCTGCCTGTGAAAAGTGTAAAGCATCCAAGCAAGGACTGATTCATTCGGAAAACATCGACAAAAACAAGTGTTGCTTTGTGCTTCCTTAAAAGGCACCAAAATATCAATCCCTTTCACTCAACGCTGCATACCTTATTGCTTCAATAATAAGAGCATTACAGAGAAACCTAAACAAGGCAAAAAATGATTTGAAAATGCCTGACTTTCAGGGCTCCCCCAAAAGATGTTGATTGTGTTGTAAACCCAACGAAAATTTTTATGGTCACCAAATATTGTAACAATGCAGAGTAATAAACAATAAGCATGACAATCTAGTAGCGGTTCAAGTAGGTCCTGCGTCTGAACCAGTTGTAGTCGGGCAACCCTTGGATGGGGCCCATGGCAGCAATTGCAACATCCTGTAACAAACCAACAATTAACATGAAGAATTCTTTGCTATTTGTTGGCCAATAAATACTTGAAAAAGCAATTCTTAGACAACAATCCTGGAAGGTCCTACCTTATCATGTATAAATCTGTTTGCAACGCATTTAATCGTGCTTGCATCAACTGCATCAATCCTAGCAAGCAATTCAGCAAATGGAATTCTTCGACCATATGTAAGCAACTGCAAACATATGTAAACAACAACAAAATTAGCAGCAGTAATCATTTAATGTAGTTCAGGAAAAAAAAAATCCTGCTCTAATGCTGAATTTCTTTATATTACGAACAACAACATAACCATATTTTTCATGCATAACTATGAACAACAATCCTCAATACTATTCAGGAAACTGGGACATTGTCAAAGCCACTGCCACTTGGTTGACTAAATACATTAAAAACTTAGTTCCCAACTTCACATGAGGCAGCTCCAATCAAGATTTTCAATAAGGTAAGAAACCACCAACATTGAACAGGTTGTATCATATGACTACAGAAATATTGTGTTAGAAAACTTGTTCAGCTGCTTCTCTTTAATGATTCTGAATATTACACATGTCAAGTGAGATTTTTAAAAGTATTACACCACATAAGTCAGATAATATAAAATGTATCATTTGACATAACCATCATGATCAACTGATACTTTGAAGCCCAATTTTGTTCTATTAACATATTGTCAATATTATACTGGTTAATTGTCAATCTAATTAAATTTGAGCAGTCAGGTTGCCTCCTCAAGTGTCCAACTATTGGTCAGCTCATTTTATGCCCTTTCCAGGTAGAACCACATGGATGTAAAATTGTGCTCATCAATCATCTACTACCAAGTAGTGTGCTTGGCACTATCTACTGCAATTTTGTTTATGCAAATCATGCAATCAATAAATATGTAGAGTACCTTTAGTTACATTCAACAAGAGATCTAATAGTACATTTTGAAACCCAATTCATCCCAACATGTTTCCCATAGAAGATATTTAATACAAAAGAGAAGATGGTACCTGTCGCCCAATATCCTCAGCTACAGGACTGGTTCCATCTATGTGAAGTAGCAATGATGATTTCAACTGCAATCACATGCAGCAACAAGTGGGTGATAACTGATAACAATAAACATATTATGGGAGAGCAGCTCGTTTCAAGGGAGCAAGCAATAATCTCAATGCGGTGAACGAATATATACTAAATAAGTGACCCCTTTCAAGTAGATTATAAAATAGCATAGCTACAAGTTGAGATTCGGTTACAGCTTACAGTGGCTTAATTCATCAATAATATTCACTTTAATGATCTAATACATATAAGTTGTTTTAATAATGAATTCAATCACTACTCAAGCATAAATTTATTAGAGCTAAGGTTTATTTCCTCCATTCATAAATGCTATTCAAAATTGAGAATAAACATTTATTAAGTTCATTGGAAAGCAAGAGATTTGGTGACTACCTGATTACGAGCACGTGTCACATCAGCTTCAGAAACTCGATAACATAACTTGGTTGTTTCATACATAATTGCCCAGGCTAAGTCATCCAAGCAATCAGGCTGAAAGTAAGAGATAACATACAGATTTCATCAAAAATCAGAAAATAAAGAAAGGCTAATGCTATCAAGAAGTATCCAAATCATAAAAAATTTCACAAATGCATATAACACCCTTTCTTATTAGTCGTAACTTCCTTTATGGATCAACAATTTTGCACCAAACGCCACTTATTTCTTCTATTTTCTAGTTGCTTTCATGTTTGAAACTCATCAAGGGAGAAAAAGGAAAATCTGACAAGATAAAGGAGAGAACTGACCACATGCACCCTAAGCCTAGCAATAACCGGTAATTGCATTATTATCCAACATGTAGTTATAGAAAGATAGATATCTACAGCAAGATATGGGACTACAAAATCCATCCTCCAAATTTAATTCAAAATACTGCTCACACCAGGCTCATACTTCAAACAACTATGTTGCAATTCAATAAAGATCTAGCTCAATATGAACCTATATAAGTATTCCTGAAGATTAATGGAGACACCAAAACAACACAGAAACCTCACCTTAGCAACAGCATAAACACCGAATAGGCCAGTATCTTTGTAGTTGGTGTTAAAAGCCATCATGTTTTCTGCTATTTCATTGATGCCAACCCTTTGTGCCAGCTCAGACCTGTTTAAGGATTGCACATTTTAAATCAATCCACATGCTAACAAGCAGACAGTGCCTTACAAAGTAACTTGACAACAAAAATTCAAACATCATTATGCCATGTGAGCAAAGAAAATCAGTCACAAAATTTGCCGTTAAATTTATGATTGCTCTATCAGGTGGGGATGGTGCTTACCCCATATGTTTTCCACCTCCAGCATTTTTGCTCCATGAACCCAACATAGCCTGCATGACCATTAGGGCAATAGAATCTGGATCTGTCCATGGCGCTCCTTCAAAAGCAACAGCAAATTGTGCTAGAGGAATATCATCATCTATTATCCTAACCTGAATTACCACAAAAATAATTGAAAACATTAGTGTAAAAAAGTATAGAAGTCACATAAAAGGGCAATATGGATATTCAAGCTACATCTTCCCACCTCTGAGCCAGTGAAAAATGCTGGTTCTTTTGCAACCAACTGAGAAGCAGTGGTTGGATCCGTTGATAAATTAGTAAACAATTTCTTCACTTGATCAACAATTTCCTCATGCTTAACAGCACCAGAAGCAACAATGACCTGGAATGAAAGTCCGAAAGGGCATGCAGATAAAAGTCTTGAAGATATATCTTTATAATCAATGACGCAAAGGATGAAAATAAAGCAAATATAGCTTCCATTATATGAAACAAGAAAATGTAATCGGGTTTTTCTATACCATTCTGGGAGCAGTGTAGTGTGTTTGTATATAGCTCTGAAGATGATCCCTGGTGATTGATCTGACATTATTAGCTGGTCCAAGAATAGTCCTACCCAGAGGAGTGTATTGAAATGCAGTGGCATGCAAATGGTCAAAGATAACTTCCTCAGTTTGTCCCTCAACCTATAAAGGTCCCATAAGAAAACTTTGATTGTGACTATGAGAAACATAGAGAAAGCCAGAAATGCACAAAACAATCGCAGAAAGGCAATACCAAGTTATCACAACAAACTGAAAACATAAAGTCGCTTCATTACAAATAATTGCACCCCCCCCCTTTCCACGCCCCTCCTCCTCTTTCAAGGGCTAAAAAGAAACTTCAAGATTGAGAATATCATAAAAAGCACTTTGTTTCAGAAACTAAACTTCAAACCAGTTCAAAGAAGGAAGCCAAACTTTGGATTCTATAGGAGATGAATTGATAATGCAATGGTATAACCTGCAAGTTAAGCAGGATTATATGAAGGAAACTTTACATGCATAAGAACTGCATAAAATAAAGGAATCTTTTTTCTTTTAGTTATATAGCAGTCCCTTAATGAACCAAAACCATTGTTTCATTAAGAATTCTATAGCACTTTTTATCGCAGAGCTACACAATGAAAACTAGCCAGAATAGCAAAAAGAAATAGTTCCCAAACCAATCAACATAGACCTAAATCACACTAAAGGAAAACACCATTCGGTAATATTTAAAAAATGTACCATATCTAACCAACATAACTGACAAACAAAGAATCAAATTCCATATGCTAAGACCAAAAAGCATGCAACTTCACCAAATTAAAAACCAGAAAAGCACAAAACTTTTCACATCAACAATCAACAAAAAGAAATCTTTTTACCACAATAATCAACAAAAACAAGACTTTCACATCAACAATGCCATTGAAACAAAAACAATGAACATCGCAGAAAGAAAAAAAAAAAACTAAACCTAAAAATCAAAATTACCTCTTCCATTTCCCTCAAAATCACATCCCTCTCACGCCTAATCCTAGCCTCATCAAATTTAGAATTCTGCAAAATATCAGCTAATATATCCAAAGCCTTATTAACATCCTTGTCCAAAACTTTAGCATAATAAGTAGTCTGTTCTCTACTAGTATAAGCATTCAAATGACCACCCATATTCTCAATCTCCTCCTCTAAATCCCTCGCATTCCTCCTCTCTGTACCCTTAAATATCATATGCTCTAAGAAATGAGCTGTCCCGTTAGTCTCATCACTCTCAAATCTCGACCCTGCATCAATCCACACTCCAACCGTTGCCGTTTTAATGGCGAGATTAGATTCCGTCGCCACACGGAGTCCATTAGGAAGTGTGGTGATTTTGGTTTCGGGTGCTGAGAGGATGTGGGTGTGGGTTCTGAGAACCGGGTGGGGTGACCCGTATTTGAGGAATCTGGGGTCAGGGTTTTCGAGGGATTTGAGCTTCGCTTTGACTGATTCTGCTAACCGATCGTAAATCATGGCAGTTGGTGGTGGTGGAGATGGAGGAGTGGAGGGCGATGAGGAGGGGGCGACGGCGGTGGAAGACGATCGGATTGAAGCGGAGAGAGCGGAGGAGGATGTCCGGTGAGAACGGCGGGCGAGAGAAAGGAGTTGCTTCCACGCCATGGCTTGATTTTTTCAATCGGATCGGAGAAGGAGAAGAGAGTGTGTTTGATAAGTCTAGGGTTTTGACAATCGATTTTGGGCAAAAGATGTTCTTAGAGAAACCAAGTAAAGAGTACGCACACTCACACTGTGTTTCCTTTTCTTATTGGCTGCTCCCCAGCGACGGAACGGCGTCGTAGAGGCCTCTGAACCTTCAATTGTTGTCGTTTTGTTGGATTCCACCAAATTTTCTGTAATAATAATAATAATATTTTTTGTTTTTATTATTATTTTTTTAATTCAGAGAGTTTTTTGTTCTATTTTGGTCTAAAATTAAATTATAATCATTTTATATAATTAAGACAGTTTCATTTTTTTTTTAAAAAGAACATTTCTTAATTCACCATTATTACATACATCTTAATGTATTACATGTCACAAAATTCTTAAATTGTTTTTATTTTGATAATCCAACCACTTTCTTCTCACTAAATAATAATAATATTAATAATTTTTATTTACAGTTGTAGATTTTAGAAATGGTGTGTTTTACTTTATTTTCTTAATTCGAATAGTTTGAAGTAAATATTAAAAGTAGGGATGGACACAATTAAAGAATCAGTTAATTTCGATTTGAATCGAAAATTCATGGTTCAATCAAATTAGAACCGATCATCCTCTAATTATAGGTCGATTTCAAACTAGCTAATTCTGGTTTACAGTTCCAGTTCCGCCATTTCATTGATAAATTTTCTTTTTTTATTTTACAGTTCGAAACTGAATTGTCGGTTCCATTGGAGGATGAACCAACCTTGAACTGGCCTTCCAACAGTTCTGAGCTGTTTTGGGGCCAATTCTGGGTTTAGATTTTCACCTCAGATGCATAAGGTTGGTCAAAGATTCAACTTTGGGCTAATAGATGAGAAATAAATTATCCTTTAAATATATAGAAATACAGCTATTCAAGACGAGGTGCAGGAAATGAGGTAATTCTGCCAGGGAACATCAAAAGTTTGTGCCCAAAAGAAAGAATTTGAGATTAATGGTAGATATCTGAAACCTAAAAAATCTGCAGTAGTCGAGCAACAACAAGAAAGGCCGTGCTAACAACACTAGGAACTGAGGATGAGAAGTGGTACTTTCAAATGATTAGGCAATTTTCGTATCCGACAGGTTTGAAATGCTGCTTTCATAGCTCAGATAATGCTGCTTTCATATCCGACAGGTCCTGTTCATATCATCAGGAACAGAAGACAGAACAGATTAGGAACATTGCTAATTCTGTTTTCCATGAAAAGCCTGTTTGCTTGGTAAGGAATTAAAAATGTGAATTTATTACTGACATTCAATTCATTTTTTCAACATTCCATGAATCCAAATATCTGTATTCATATCGAACTCTAGTAAGACTCATTTGCAGTTTCCTTGGCCACTGGTAATAGATGTCCATCCCTAATACTTAAAAAAGAAAAAAGAAAAGAAAAGAAAGCAACTCGTTTTCTTCCATAACAAGGATTGCAGAATGGTTGACAAGGATTGCAGAATGGCTTAACACAGGTGAACTCAAAAAAATTGTCATAAACAAAAAGAAAACATAAGGGGAACCACGTTAATCTCAAAAACAATCCAGACAGTTGGAACCAAAAATTTAATATAACATATAATCTGGTAGATTCATTAATCCCTCTCCAACAGACTAAAACAGAAAGCTAAAACTACCAAAATAAACTGGTATTTTGTAGCAGAGCACAAATTGATCAAGGAGCAACCACAATCCGCCCGGCTACTTGGTCAAGATCCCTTTGGCCGCTTGAAGTGATTACCCTTCCTCTGTCACAACAAAATAAAATATGCATCAGCCAAAAGGTAATTCACAAGTGATGTAGAACAAAGCAGATACACAACTATCCTTTACAAAATACTTTGAAGTTTAAGCAAAATTAAGTGGACATTTCATTTAAGAATAAGGCATAGGTTAAGCTATAAGGAATATAGAAGCTTACCCCTTTGGGTCAATCTCAACAATATTCATCTGCTGCAATTGTTGAAGAATGTGACGGGCAACAGAGCCACTGCTCTTGCCAAAATGGGGTGGACGACTTCCATTTCTCTTGCTCCCACCATAAATCCTGCGGAAAGCACCCACACCAAGGCCTCCCCTCAAGTAAATCTTTCTTGCCATTGAAGCTGCAATCAATACAAATATCAAGGTTAAACAAACAGCAGTGCATGATAAGTTTAACAAGCTTACAACCACAGAGAAGAGAATGTAGGAGAGAAGACCTACCAGCTCTGACAAAGTACCAATCAGGGTCATAAGGTGCAAGCTCCTTAAGAGTACCAGTCTTCACAATATCAGTCCATGGGGGCAACTCAATCTGTTATCCAACAGAAACAGGAAGCCAGTTCAAAATCTCATTCCATGAAAAATAAAACTAATAGGCCATAACCACATGAAAACATTTTACTCTCATTAACCAAAATCCAATACCAAAATTTTTTAAAAAATACCAAGCTTTTTAAATAGTGACATAAACAGTAGCTTACAAATTGCGCATTCTAATGCGACCAAATTAAATTCTACTTGTAGCCAGGCTATAATAAGCATAACAGTAACAAAAGTTTTCGTAAACATTATACAAGAACTATAATAAGCACCCATGTCTCTACCAGATGGTAAAGAAACCTGTTTCTCTGTACATAAAATGGAGGGGGGTAATTTATCCCCAACTTATCTCCCACCATAATCCATTCTACTACTCTTACAGCCTCATACATAAGGGCAAACAATTCTGTTATCTTTAGCAAAATGATAATCGCAAAATCAACAAATTAACTTTAATTTTGTTGAGAAATGTTTAAAACCCAGAAACACCACTAGATCATACATTATTATAAACTCCAAATCATAAACATACATAAACAAAATCAATTAAAACTTAATCAAACCATATAGACAGATCCTACCCACAAAACCTAGCCCGCATACAAAATGAACACCCAACACCAAAAACAGATCTAATTAGCGAAAAGTCTCAAACTTCAACACAACACATCAATCAATAACATTAATCAAGCAAAAAGATACAGAACAGAACATTTGGAAAAACAGATAAAATCTTAATTTACCTTGCCAGATCGCTTGAGGTGAGCAGCGTAAGCCTTGACGAACTCATGAGGTGACACGTCCTTCACTGTCTTAGCAGTCGCCATTTTCTTTCTTCTTTTTTCTCCCGCAGAGACTGAGAGACCGAACTAAGCAAAAAGCAGCTCTGAATTTGTGTCTCTCTCGCTAGGGTTTCTAATGAGCTGTTGTTGCTATTTATATATTGCTGTGAGAAATTAGGGTTTTTGCCTTTTCTCTCTGAACCGGCCGGCCCAATTTTTGTGTTGAGGGTGTTTTGGGTCTTGTGTCTTCTCCCAAAGTTGGGTTGCGCATTGATGGGCCTCATTCAGAAACCCAATTGTTTCATAAATACACAACTCATAGAACACCTTTTTTTTTTTTTTTTTTTTTTTGAGACAAATTCATAGTGCACCTTAGTTTAAAAAAAAAAGTTACTTAATAATTTTTAATCATTAATTTCAATTTTTATATTTTTTATTCATGGAATGCTGGAGAGGCTGGAATTTTTGAACTATACAGTGAGAGTATTATAAATAAAATCTATAAAAATCTATTGATATAAAAAAAATCTAAACGTTTACGATTTTGACAATTTTATCATATTTTTAAATTTTAAGAAATATTTTATTCTAAAATTATTTTATTGAAATAAAATAAAAAGTGTTAGATATGATAATTGAAAAATAAAAATCACATTTAAATTTATTAATGACTATTATTTTAGTAAATCTTTAAAGATTATATATATTTATCTGTGTATATATATATAGTAATATGATAAACTAAAGTTAGATATTTTTACTCCTTTAAAATAAATTATTTCATAATTATGAAATGCTTAAAGAAATTTAAATTATTAAGAGTAATGATTTTAATTTTTAAAATATCTTTAATTTTTAAAATTATTATAATGATAATCAATTACAAATTAACAATCTCTCAATAATAAATTTAATATTTGATTATTGTGTTTATGTTTTTATTTAATTTTAAATAAATAATTATTTGTATAGAAATTAAATAAATTAACAAAATTAAAATATTTTACTAAAATTTAAAGTTGGAATAAAATTGTCAATTTATACTAATAGAATGTTATGAATTTAACAAATTAAGAAAAGTAAATTGACATTTTATATGAAACCACATCAATATTTTATAATTTTAACCAAATAATAATTTCTGTTAAAATTTTCAAACATTTAATAAATCACCACTTTTTGACAAAATTAAAAAGTTGAGAATTACAAAATTTTACAAAGGTTTAGATTTTTTCACCAATAAACCTTTAAGATATATAATGCTCAATTTTTTTTCCTTTTTTTTTGAAACATACGTATAAATTACTAAAAGCAATTTAGCGTTGAGAATTGTCCTCGTCCAGTCCATCCAACAAAATGTTAAATTAGTTATTTAATCGAACTAATGTTGCCAAGGAACTAATAATGTATGTTGCCAAGGAACTAATAATGTATGTATGCTTGTTACCTGAATGAGAGAGGAGCTTCTTTGAGCTCATATCGGATTAGGTGGTTTTTTTTTTTTAACCTCTTTTGTGACCTCTGCTGCAATCTTGAAATCAATCCAAAACACTAACAGGCGTAATAATAATTTAACCATAAAAAAATCAGAAGAAACTAGAAAAAGCAAAGGATGAGCACTAATGTTGCTCCTATGATGCCAATCATGGGCCGGTTCAAATGAACATAGAGTTTTTACAAATGCAGGAAGATAAAAGAAGGGTTCTGAACTGTGAGAACCATGCATGCATCCAGCAGGTTTTTTTTCATTAATTTCACTGTATTCAAATACAAACAGAGGTTCTCAAAACTGCAACTAAATTAGTTGCATCATGTACATATTACTGATAAGAATAATAAAGGGAGGCAAAGGAAAAAAAGAAAAGAAGAAATGGCTTCATGAGTAACAATTATTTAGTGATTTGGACAGCTACTATGCAGATTGGTTTTTGTTGCCTCACTCCTGGTATGTAAAGGTGCTCATATCGTTCCATGACAGACAGCTCTTTATCTTCTTATGATGAGGTATGTGAAACTTCGGATCTTTTGGAACTGTTGGATGCTTCGTTGACCTTAATCAAACACACCACACAATCTACAACTAAGCCTTTTTCAATGACAATACTTGTCAAGATTGCAGCAGAATAAATTTGAAACCAATGTACACAGAGAAATGAAATCCCACATTAGAAATTATCACATACCTTCTGGGGATGAAGGGCCTATCGAAATAAGGCATTGGCTGTGCTTTTGGAATTAGCTCCTTTCTCAATCTGCGTACTTCTTCTTCTTCTGCCAACTGCACCAGGAGAAAAGAGAGATTTGTAAGCATTTTAATCAATATAATAATCCAATAGCATCAACTCCACATCATGTTTCTGCAGTCCATTTACCTTTTGCTGCCTCTCTCTTTCCATCCTGTATTGTTCAATAAAGCTCATCTTCTCTGCTACCTGAAAGCGAAAAAAACCGTCACCTCGCTTTCAGTGCTTGATGATACTAGACTTTACAATGTGGCCAGGTTCAACAGCTACTTAATAACAAATTTCAACCATAAACTAAGGTCTTAATTTCTCCCTAATGTAACTAGAGTACTAAACTCCAAAACAATGGATAACCCAATAGTATGCAAGGTCCTACGCAGTACTAATGCAATAATACCTGCTAATAACTAATCCAAACGACCAAAGAATCCATTAAAATCAGCATAGCTATGTCATTTTTAAGAATTGATAAGATAGGCAGGGAACCACCTGATGATCAAACTCAGAACGCTCCACTGCCCGAACATCACTGTGGAGCTTAAGGTCCAAAGGAATGGTGCTCTCTTTTACTGGTGGTTTGATTAGATTCTGAAAGCACAAAGATTCGTAAGACAATAATTTAGTTTTGTACACTTCCATATACATCAATTGAACTCCTAATAACAAGATTGCATTCAGAGTAAAATAAAGTGAACTTGTTTCACTTTGGTCTAAATTTTACTTCAGTTGCTTCTAGCAGTTGAAAAGCTCACCTCTGGTTCATCTGTTGTCCAAGGAAGGCCTTGTGCAATAGGAATTCGCAGCTTCTCCTCTTCTGTCATCATTTCCTGCAACTTTTTCATGAATTCTTCCTCCTTCAGCCTTCCCCTTTGCTACAATGTCAAGCAAATTACAAAAATTTAGTAAAATAAATGAAATTTGCCACAAAAGCAAGGTTCCTTCATTAGCAATTATCAGAGTTGCAACACATACCTCAGTCCTCAACTTAAATGGTTTTTGGCATGTGATTTTCATTTGCTTCTTCTTCCATCTCCTTCCACCCGTTGTTCCACATGAGTCCGAGCTCTAAAAATACAAGAAAGGGAACAAATATTAATCAGCTAAAAGATCTTAGGAACAGACCGGCACCACTAATTAGCAACTGAAATGAAAAATGTCTTACATTTCTTCGGCTTCTCCGACCTCCATTAGAAGTCCTGCTCGAAACACTGCCCCGACTGCTGTCCCATGATGAGGAAACAGAAAGCCTTGGATCCAAACCAAGATTCTCTAAAGTCAAACACAAATCCGAAGGACATAATGAAGAAGGAGAAAAATCCTGCCTTTCTAGCTCCTTAGAAGGATGGAATTCAGGCACATTAGGATGCAGCAATCCAGGCAATGCCCATTGCAATGCCTTCTTTTTGCTCTCCTTAATCTCTTCATCTTCATTTTTATCAGATTCCTTTGGATCTGGTAATGTCCTTAGCCGCTCAAATGCCTTAACCAGATGCATGACAGCACCAGTACCAGATTCAGGTATGCTGTTTCTTGCTGCTTCAAGCAACCTATCTCTCCGTCTCTTAATTGTAGAAATACCCAATTGCCCTAATTGCTCACTCTCACTTAAACGTTGATTATCAGTACCACACCCACATCCACTCTCATCCTTCTGAGCCATAAATCCTTTCTTCATCTCCTCCTCCTCTTCAACATCATCTTCAACTCTGCTATGATCTTCACTATCACCCTTTTCTTTATCCAGTGTTTCATTTTTCTCTTCAACTAAGCGATCCTCAGTCTTAGAAAAATCCTCTTGTGAAGCTCTTAATGCATCAATTAACACACACATACACTTACTTACATTACCAACAGATCTTGCTCCGCACTTGCAATCCACAGTAGAATTCGAACTGGAATTCAGTTTCTCATTCTTCGATTTCTTCTTCTTTGCCACCACAAACTTTCTTTCCCTAATCTTGTATCTGGGAGAGTAAGGAATTGCAGTATTCTTATTGACTATCGGATTCTTGGATGCTGATTTTAGGGTTTTTGTTGCAGATTTGATTACTGGAGAAGAACTTGTGGGTTTTGCACCAGGGCTGGAATAGGTAAGATTAGGATTTGAATTCTCATATAATTTGTTAAAATTGGGATCTTTCATAGGAGTAACGGATTTTGAACTCTTTGCGGTCGAATCCATTGATTAAAAAGACAATAGAAAAAACCCAGAAAACAGAGAATAATCGCCAGAGAAAGGAAATGGGTATTGTCTGTTTGACGAGAAAGAAAAAAAGGGTTTTTGTTAGTTCAGATGGAAAAGGTAGATTCGATTGGTGATGTTTCAGAGAAATATGAATAGATGATGATGACGAAGCAGAAGAAGAAGAAGAAGAAGGAGGAGGAAAAGGAACGTTGAAGGGGTTTGGGTTTTTGGCTGGGGACGCTCTGGTTTGTAACGGCTAGTTTTGGTGGTGATGCGGTGATGGGGAGAGAAGCGTAGGATTATTATTTGAATTATTGATTGGTCTTTTTGACCGTTGGATTGGGTGATTAGAGTATTGGCTGGTGGTTATTATGTTTCTGATTAGCATAACCGTTATGTAGAATATCCCTAATATAATTATTTTAGTAAAAAATATTTAATTTCTCTTTTTCAATTTTATAATTTGCATTAGTGTTTGATTGATTGGAATTGTTGTTTTAGACAGAAAATTTAATTTGTTTGAATTATAGAAATTAAAAAAGTTATTCAAAATATAATTTATATTGTTTTTATCATAAAAGAGTATACTAAAACAATTTCAAGCTATATAAGTGATAAAATACAAATAGCCGTAAAAATTTGTTTCATTTTTTCAAATATCAGCTTTTCATGTAATCTTGTTTCATTTGTTGGGTTCTATTTGCTACTGCATTTGTTGCTCTTAATTTGATGTGTTTAAGTTATGAAAACTAATAGCCGTTGTTGTTTTTAATTAGTTATAATTTTAGGTTCATTAGTTGTAATGTATATGTTCATTTATTATTAATTGGAGATTCATGATAACTTTAATATTTTGTTTGTCAAATTTGTTTATTTAGTTTTTCTATATGTTTATCTTATTAACCTACATTATTTAAGTAATGAACATATAATATTTAACTAAAATAAAAATACATGTAAAACTCTATTTATTATCATAATTAAATAATTTTTTATTGAATAAAGATTTTTATTTTGACTAAAATCATGAAAAAATAAATAAATTTAACCACTGTAATTAATAAAATAAAAAGATAAATAATTTTTTGATAAATAAAAAATACTTTTAAATTTTTTTAATGAGATTAAAAAGAAAATATTAATAAATCTACATGTAAAGATAATGAACCCGCAGGTGAAGGTAAATAAAATCAATAAACTTACAGGTGAAGGTTACTGAACATGTATTGTTTAAGTAATAACCTTACATATTTTGTCTTATAAACAAGTTCAGTACGACTTGCTTGCCTCTTCTGAGTTTTCTTTATAAGTGCAGGCTTAAGAAGGGTATATGGATAAAGGTAATGCCAAAAGGCTTGAAAATGAAGAAGTCTACAGAAGAACCTGATGGAACACTGATTCATGATACTTCTTAGCTGGAGAAGATGCATGGGATAATGATTCAGTGAATTCTCAAGAGAAATTGAAACAAATTATTGAAAATGATATAAAATTGAGGAAAGAAGAGAAGAAAGAATTGAAGGAAGATTTGCATGTTTCATGTTAGTCTGCTATTATGTACACATGAACAAATATGATGCAAACTTTGGTAGATTCACTATGCTTTGAGCTTTGATTCTTTTTTTTTTTTAATTTCTTTCCACTATTGCTTCTCACTTATCAGTTAATTGTTACTGCTAATTAGGTGCTAGAGGGCTTTAGCATGTAGTATTAGCTGTTTTTTTTTTTATGTTACATCATTGTCTACTTATTTATATATTTTTTTTAAAAACTAAAACGTTAAAAAAATGTGTTCTGCCTTTTTAATTCATACGTGTGATGGAACCCTTGTCTACTCCTGAATCCGTATTGCAATATAAATAGGGATCCATGATATAATAATTAGTGATTTCAATGCCTTGCCTTTTGCAAGATGCAAAAAGGGTGTGGGGGGACAAATTAATATAGCCAATATAATATTTGGTGGATGATTGCCAATTAATGACCTAGAATTTAAAGGAGAAAAGTTCACTTGACATAATAAGCAATTTGAGATCCAAACATTCAAGCAAGATTGGATAGGTTTTGGTCAATTTAGAGTAGAGGATTCTATATGAGTATGCATAGGTTAGCTATGAGTCTTTTTTGGCCTCAAATCATTGTCCATTGACTATAAAGTTGTTGGAGAAAATTAGAAGAGATTTTACAAATTTAAGAGGTTAAATATGGGAACAAATAGAGAATGTAAAAAATTATTAAGAGGTTTGGAAGGGTGAGCACATAAAAAATAGGTTTGTCCTACAACCAAATTGCATAACTATAGGCTAGCTTTTACAAAGATGGAGTAAAACTAAGTTGGTAATTGTATGGGAAGGATCCAAAAGTTGAACTAAAGAATTGGAAGCTCAACGATAGGCCTTTTTTTCAAATGAAGATAAGCAAGAAAAAAATTGGATAAGTGAAGAAAATTCATAATTTATGGTATATAGGAGGAACTTCATTAAAAATAGAGGGTGAAGATTCAATGGTTAAGAAAAGGGGATAGAAACTCAAAATTCTTTCATATTTACAATTAGACAATATATCATACCAAGCAACCCACCAATGACTCTGTAACCCCCAACAACAACCATTAAAACAACTTTGGTGAGTCTAGATAGTCCAAACACTATATGCCTAGTTGATTGTTTAAGATCCAGCTATGAACCATATGTTTTTTGATGTGGGATTTGAGAGCTTCGACAACCGATACAAAAGTAAATTTTTTATGGTGATTTAAAATGATGAAGAGAATATAGTTATCAATTCAATTAGTGGGCTAATGAAATTGAATGAGATGCTAGTAAAAGATCGTATATGGCATCAGTGATGATATGACAGTCAACATGGAAGTTATTAATTCTCATTTTAATAACTAACAACTCATATAGGCAAAACTATTGCTTAATACACGATATAGTGTAGACCAAACTATAATTTTTAATTATTAAACTCAATATGAGCTATTAAGCTTACAAAATGTAATTGTTGATAACTAGAATTAAGAGCTCCTTGAATCCTGCACCATTTCCATAAAACACAATTAGAGTGTGGGGTTGTTCCCACAAATACTTGATTGCCTAAATTACTAGGGAATAATAAGAAAGGTTTATCGAGAACATGTATGCATGAGATGAATGATTATGTGCAATATATGGAGTATATATAGGGAAAAATACACATAAACCTGATATAAATATGATCTTATATTTGATCTGGGATTCTTTATCTCATGTTGATCTAAACTCTTTCTTTAGGTGTAAGAATCCTTATATCATTCTAATGTTCTCTTAAGGATTAACATCCTTATTTGATTGGATTAGCATATGGGATATCAAAAGTACCCCCCCAGTAATTATTTAGATATTTACATTTAAGTATATGAGATTGATGAAGGTTGTGATGCAAATTATCTGAGTGGCTAATGATTAATTGCAATTAGTATGAGCATGCTTAGTGAATTATTGTCTGAGTCCACTGGAAGTATTAGGTTTCAACCTCAGACATCTCTGAGTATGCCTGTCTTTCCAAACATCTACCCCATGAATGTGCAGTCTCATCCAAAGCTATTAGCAATGGCGGGTTTCGACCTTGAATGATTCAGAGTACGCCCATCTTACAAAACATCAACCTAAGGAATTATATAAACTCATCTGAGTCAGTTAGCAGTGGCGAGTTTTAACCTTAGATGATTTAGAGTACACCTGTCTTACCAAATATCAACCCCGGGGAATGTGTAGGATTCTAAATTATATGAAAAAGGAAGAAAATTTAATACCGTGCGTTCTTTGCTCAGTATGGATATCGAGCTTACAAATATGAATGTTAAGTATTTATAATTAAAGTTATTGTTCAAATGTTGATGCTGCTATGTTTTATAAGCATCTGGACTTCAATAGTTGTATAACAAAGCATTTTCTAAAGCATGTCAAAGTGACACTTAATATGCCAATTTTAAATTTTGTATGATGCTAGATAGCTGGAGGGTCGTGTCAATTAAAAAGGTTTTACTTCGATAACCATTTCAATAGTGGATTTTTTATGACTCGTTATTTTAATTGAAATGCCCATAATATTTATGCCTACCTCTTTGTTACCTAATGGCATGAGGTGTCTTTCTAGAATCTTTATCACTCTATAAATTAGGGGGTGGATAAGTTAGAACCATTTGCCTATTAGACATTTTTATCATTTGTTGCTCTACTATTTCCTTTTCGCCATCTTTACTTGAGTTTTTCTCTATCTTTACCTTCTAGTGGTTAACATCTACCTTTATATGTTAAGGTGAGTTTTATCTTCTTTCTTTAATTTCATCTTATATCTTTTACTATTTATTGGGATGGCTCCTCGAGAGAGTGTGAGTCCATCTCTTTTCGAGTCTAGGGTAGATGATAATATGTAAATATTGTATAGGAGAAATTTTAATATCTCTACTAATTATGTTTTATATACTATAAATGGGGATTTTAATGCTCATGATGACATTTTAAGTTTAGAAAAAATAATGATCTATAATGATCAAATGGAGGGTGGGTTGAAGTTCCCGATAGACACTTTTGTGAAAGCTTTTCTAAATAGACATAATATAGCTCCAGGTCAACTACACCATAATAACTACTGGATTTTAACTAGGTTTTAGAGAGGGCAAGGAGCCAAATTTAGATGTATTTCGATATATGTATAGTTTAACAAAAAAGAAATCGAAATTGACCTCCTCATTGTCAGTCATCCCAAACCACAATGTCTTCATAAAACTTCCAGACCTGAATAAGGCCTAAAGACATAAATTTTTTATGCTTGAGCATCTGACGAACTTCGTTGATGTCCGGTGTAACTAGATAGAGGAGTGTTATCAAGTAAAAAGGCCTTCTCAACTTGTTTATCAAACGCCCCAAAATACCCAAATGAAGGGCTGCCATGAATCAATTTGGGCCCGAAACTGACTTAGTCAAAACTGGGACCGAAACTAGCTCAAACTAGCTTAAAATTAAGGGAGTGACCAATTCAAAGCCAATTCCACTTCCCATGGAATTAGAATTGGAATTGCCATTTTCGAGCCAAAATATTAACTTATTGAACTAGATGAATCAATCGAATCGAATCAGAACTAGAATCGGCCTTGAACCCAGGTGGGCACCTATTCTAGTGATCCATAACATTTATTCTTTTTTATCCAATTCTAAGAAAGAGAAATCCTAAAAAATCCTTTAATAAATGACAAACCCCATTATACAGATGATAGGATATGGCTAAGGTAGTAATCTCAACGGAGATTAAGATGAGCTTGATAAAAAAAAAAGAATTGGTAGAAATTCTCATAGGTGAAGCAAATCAAACCTATTTTTAGATAAATAAAATAAAAAAATAAAACTATAGTAGTGGTTAGGAAAGCAACTATAGGTTGAACCATGAACTAGAACCGTTGGTTCTTAAACCATGGCCACCCCTACTTAGATGCCTTGACCTAAAAAGATAGATTGTATTTAAGGTTAATCATCTGACCATTTACAATCCCCCAGCAAGGAACTAGAGTTCTAAATCTCTACATTTTACGTTGGATATCAATAGGTGGAGGGAGGTGGATAGGGACGACTAAATGATGTATTGATTCTAAACCTTTTGGATGTAAGTGTTAAACTTTGTAATTATAATATCTACTAATGTTCGAGCTTCGACATTTCTTTTTTTAAATTATTCAATGGTTGTTGTTGGCAAAAGCTGGAGGCTCGTGTCAATTGAAAATGTTCTATCTTGGTAACCATTTCAATAGTGGATTTTTAATGACTAATTATTTTAACCAAAATGCCCTTGATATTTATGCTTGGCCCTTTATTGCTTGAGGGTACAAGGTGTCTTTCTAGAATCTTGATCACTCTATAAATTAGGGGGTGGAGAAGTTGGAACTATTTGCCTATGCGGTATTTTTATCATTTGATGCTCTATTATTTCTTTTTCACTATTTATACTTGTTTTTCTTTGTCTTTGCCTTTTAGTGGTCAACATCTACCCTTATATGTTAAGGTAAGTTTTATCTTCTTTTTTTAATTCCATCTTCTATCTTTTACTACTGGCTGGGATGGCTCCCCGAGAGACTGTGAGTTCATCTTTTTTTGAGTTTAGGGTAGATGATAACATATAAGGAGAAATTTTAATATCCCTGCTAGTTATGTTTTATATACTATAAGTAGGGATTTTAGGGCTTATAACGAAATTCCAAGTTTAGACAAATTATGATCTATTTTGACCAAATGGAAGGTAGGTTGAGGTTCTCGATAGACCGTTTTGTGAAAGCTTTTCTGAATAGACATAATATAGCTCTGGGTTAACTACACCTAAATAGCTACTGGATTTTAATTGGATTTACCAAGCTTGTACATAGAGAGGGCAAAGAGCCGAATTTAAATGTATTATGGTATACATATAGTTTAACAAAAAAAGAAAGGGGAACAGACATTTATATTGTCATTTATCATAAACCATAGTATATTTATAAAAATTCCAGACTTGAATAAGGCTTAGAGACATAAATTTTTTATGCTTGAGCGTTCGACAGACTTTATTGATGTCTGGCATAACTGGGTAAAAGAGTGTTATTGAGTGAAAAAACCTTTTTAGTTTGTTTATCAAATGCCTCAAAATACCTGAATATAGGGTAGGCCACAAGCCAATTTGGGCCCAAAATCGGCTCGATAAAAACTGGGATGAAAACTGGCCCGAAACTGAGGGAGTGGCCGGTTCAGAGTTAGTACTACTTCCCATGGAATTAAAACTAAACCATTGGTTTTGAGCCAAATTTTTTTTTAAAAAAATTAACTTATTGAACCAAATGAACTGGTCAAATTGAATCAAAACTAGCCTTAAACCCAGGTGGGGGCCAGTTGCGGTTATCTATAGTGTTTCTTCTTTTTTGGCAAATTCTAAGAAAGGGAAATCCTGAAAAATCCATCAATAAATGATGAACCCCATTATATAGATGGTAGGATAGGGCTAAAGCAGTAATCTCAACAAAGATTAGGATGAGCTTCGATGAAAAAAAAAGAATTGGTAGAAATTCTCATAAGTGAAGCAAATCAAACTTATTTTTAAACAAAGAAGATAAAGAAATAGTGGCTAAGAAAGTAACTATAGGTGCAATCATGAATTGAAACCATCGATTTTTAAATCGTTGCCACCTTTACTTGAATGCCCCGACCTTAGGGGATAGATGGTATACAAGGTTAATCATCTGACCATCTACAATCCCTAAGCAAGGAACTAGAGTTCTGAGTCGTTATATTTTTTGTTGGATATCAATAAGTGGAGGGAGGTTGATAGGGATGACTAAATGATGCACTAATTCTGAACCTTTTGGATGTAAGTGTTAAACTTTGTAATTATAATATATATTAATGTTTGAGCTTTGATATTTATTTTTCTAGACTATTCAGGTTTTTATTGGCAAAAGAATCGATTCTAGCTGAAAAGTGAGTGCAACTTGAAAAAGGGTAAGTTGAACTCCATAGATTTGGAGTATGAAGACAGATTAAATAAGGCATATGAGTTACTTAAGCTTTGTTAGACCAAGCATGCAAAAGCTGAATCTAAAGCTGAGAAGTATCAGTAGAAGGTTAGTGAGCCTAAGCATTCTCATACCCAGCTTACTATATAAATTAATAAACTAAATGCCAAACTTGAACCTTTGAAAATAGAGTTGGCTGAAGAGAAAAATGCTTAGCAGAATAATAAGATGAACTATCAAAAGATGATAAAGGAGTTCTTTAAAGCGTTTAAATCACAATGTTGAAGCGTTCTTCTTACTCAACACTTAGAATTGGACTCTCCGAGCTTGATAAGATATCTTACAGTGACTTGGCAAGTCTAGCTGTTAAGGCTAGTGCTCTGGTGAGGTTATCTTCTGAATAAATAAAGGGTTAAAAGGCCGACAGTAACCCTACCAAAACCACAACCAAGGTTGCTCTTTCTAAAACTGAGGTTGCCCCTACTGGATCTGAACTTTCCTCTTTCGAATCTGAGGCTACCCCTTCTAAAACTAGGCCTCGAATTGTAAATGCCAATGTACTTTGCCTTTGATGAAATTAAATAAAAGTTTTATTTTTTGAAGTGTCTTTATTCTTGTTTGATTGTTGGGTTAAGTAATTTAAGGAAAATGGAATCTTAAATAACTTAGATAAAATGATGAAGTAACAGATGGATAACCAATAAAGTGCTAGTGATATGAATAATAATAATGACTTTGATATGCTAATGATAGTATTTTTTAAGATTGTCTGAATTCCAAAAGCGGGGTAATTCTTTTTCTCGAACATCATTTATCTTGTATTCTCTTTTACTTATCTTTCTAGACTATCTGATATGGCCTTTCCTAGTTTTTAAGTTTCCTCCTCTAATGTTTGCCCTTCGTATTACTAGATCTCCGGGCATAAATGTCTTTGCTCGGACTCTTCTATTATAATACCCAACTGTTATAACCCAAATTTTTATAAACTATAAAATTAAATTTCTAGCATTTGCAATGTTAATAATTAATTTATTAACTTATGATATTTGATTATTTATGAAATTAAATTTAAAATTTTTCGTCGAATATTATTATAATAATGTTATTATTATTTTGGGACTAATTAGTGTTAATTAATATTTGATTATTATTATTAGTGTTAAATATACACATATATGTATATATAAAAACTCATAAAAACTGATTTGTTTGATCAGCTACAGGGTGCACAGTTCTTTTCTAAGGTTGACTTGAGGTCGGGTTATCATCAGTTGCGGATTAGTGAAGCTGATATTCCTAAGACAACGTTCCACACTCGATATGGCCATTATGAGTTTCTGGTGATGTCTTTTGGTTTGACTAATGCACCAGCAGCTTTTATGGACTTGATGAATAGGGTATTCAGACTGTATGTGGATCAGTTTGTGGTAGTCTTCATTGATGATAAACTGGTATATTCAAGGAGTATGGAGGAGCATGTATATCACTTGAGGATTATACTACAGACACTGAGAGATCATAAGCTTTATGCTAAATTCTCAAAGTGTGATTTCTGGATGGAGAGTGTTTCTTTTCTTGGACACGTAGTGTCTAAAGAAGGTATTCAGGTTGATTCACAGAAGGTTGAAGCAGTGTCTGAGTGGCCTAGACCTACTTCTGTCACAGAGATTCGAAGTTTTATGGGTTTAGCCGAGTATTATAGGCGGTTTGTGCAGGATTTTTCCAGGATAGCAGCCCCTATGACTCGCTTAACTCAGAAGAATGTTAGATTCGAGTGGTCAGAAGCTTGTGAGAATAGTTTTCAGTTGTTGAAGGAGAATTTGACCACAGCGCCAGTATTAGCTTTGCCTAATAGTGTGGATAAGTTCACAGTTTACTGTGATGCCTCTAGAATTAGTCTTGGTTGTGTGTTGATGCAGAATGGAAGGGTGATAGCCTATGCTTCGAGGCAGTTGAGGAAGCATGAGCAAAACTATCCTACACATAACCTTGAGATGGCTGCAGTGATTTTTGCTTTGAAGATTTAGAGACATTATTTATACGGGGTGACTTGTGAGATATTTACTGATCACAAGAGCCTTAAGTACATTTTCCAGCAGCGAGATCTGAATTTGAGGCAGAGGAGATGGTTGGAACTGTTAAAAGACTATGATTGCGAGATCTTATATCATCCGGGTAAAGCTAATATGGTAGCAGATGCCTTAAGTAGAAAGTCCTCGGGCAGTCTTGCTCACATCAGTGTTGAGAGGAGACCATTGATCCAGGAGTTGCATCTGTTGGTGGATCAAGGTCTGATGATGAAGCTTAGTAGATCGGGTGGACTGCTAGCTCAGTTTAAAGTATGATCTGTACTGAGGGATAGGATTAAAGCAGCTCAGAGCCGAGATCCCATTCTGGAAGAGCTTGCAGAGAATGTCAGAGCAGGGAAGTTCACTGATTTCACACTTGATGATGATGGTGTGTTGTGGATCAGTGGTAGATTGTGTGTTCCTGATGTGGATGACTTGAGAGAGGAGATTTTAGAGGAAGCACATTCTACAGCCTACAGCGTTCATCCAAGTGTTACTAAGATGTACCACAATATCAGAGATTTATACTGGTAGGATGGATTGAAGAAGGATGTCGCTGATTATGTTGCGAAGTGCTTGACGTGTCAGCAAGTGAAAGCCGAACATCATAAGCCTTTTGGGAAGCTTCAGCCTCTTCCTATTCCCGAGTGGAAGTGGGAAAGGATAGCTATGGATTTTGTGATCGGTTTACTTCATTCGAAGGATGGATACGACTCCATCTGGGTTATTGTAGACAGATTGACGAAGTCTGCACATTTCTTGCCTGTGAAAGCCACATATTCAGTTGCTAGATTGGCGAAGTTGTACGTGAAGCATATCGTATGCCTTTATGGAGTACCTGTGTCCATTGTATCAGACAGAGGTTCAGTGTTTACTTCTCATTTTCGACAGAAGTTGCAAGAAGCGATGGGCACTAGGTTAGATTTCAGTACTGCTTTTCATCCTTAGACAGATGGTCAGTCTGAGAGGACGATCCAGACACTAGAAGATATGTTGAGGATGTGTGTCTTGGATTTAGGAGGTAACTGGGATGATCATTTGCCACTCATTGAGTTTGCATATAATAACAGCTACCATAGCAGTATTGGCATGGCACCGTATAAGGCGTTGTATGGAAGGAAGTGTAGATCCCCTCTGAGTTGGGATGAGATTGGTGAGCGAGCTTTGACTGGACCTGAGATGATTCAGGATGCTGCAGAGAAAGTCGCCATGATTAAGCGAAGATTAGAGACCGCAGTTAGCAGGCAGAAGAGTTATGCGGATCCTAGGCGTAGAGATATGGAGTTTTAGGTTGGAGATTTCATTTTTCTGAAGGTATCTTCGATGAAAGGTGTGATGAGATTCGGTAGGAAGGGTAAGTTAGCACCGAGATACATTGGACCGTTTGAGATTCTGGAGAGAGTTGGCACTGTTGCATATCGGTTGGATTTGCCTCCGAGTATGTCACAGGTGCATCCAGTATTTCATATCTCGATGTTGAGGAAGTATATCTCAGACCCTTCACACGTGTTGCAACCTGACAGTGTAGAAGTGAGTGAAGATCTGACGTTTGTGGAAGAACCCGTGGCAATCGTTGATTATCAAGTTCGACAGCTGCGATCGAAGCAGATTCCGATGGTCAAGGTTTTGTGGCGTAGCGATAGAGTTGAGGAGCATACGTGGGAGACTGAAGCTGAGATGCGAGCTTCTTACCTGTATCTCTTTCCTTCCTGATCCTGTAATCTTTTCTTTCTGGAATTCAGGGATGAATTCTTGTAAGGGGGGAAGACTGTAATATCCCGTGTTTTTAAATATTTTAACATTGTATCGGGATATGCAGTGTTAATAATTTTAGTATATGTATCATGATATTTTACGAGGTTGATGTGTATTTAAAACCTATTTTAATTATTGTGTATTATTTATAGTGCTTTACGTAAAATTTTCCCGGAACTTGCATTTTCGGGGAAATTTTCACGTAAATAATTTATTATTAAATATTTTAAATATATTTGTAGACTTGCATGAACTCATACATATTTTTAAAATACTAAACACCGTGTATACGTATAATTATTTATTGAATTAGGGTTTAGTATATCACCCTAATATTTTATTAATTAATTATTTATTTATGTGTTATTTAATTATTTTAATTAATATTAAATTTTAAAATATTAAATATTAAATGTGTGGGTGTGATTTTTTCAAATATTTTATTAAAATTATTTTTTTCTTTTTCTTTTTCTATTCTTTTTCTTTTCTTTTCTTTTCTTTTTCTTCTTCTTCTTCTTCTTCCCGCGCGACCACCCTTCCCCTCCCGCTGCTACTCCAATCCCCGGCCGTCGGTGTGCCACCAGCAGCTCCACCTTCGTCCTTAGCCGTTCTCCGCCGCCCCCAGCCTCCTTCCCCGGCGCCGGCAAGCTGTTTTTCTTCATTTCCGGTCGAGAATTTCATTTCTCCTCACCTTGCGATTCCGGCCACCGTTTTTGACACTGTCGATCTCTTTCTTCTCCTTGAGCTCTGGTGAGTGTGATTCTAGCTTTGGTTTGAGCTTAAATGGTCTAGATTTGCTTAGTTTTGAATTTTTCCATTTCGGCCATATTGGGTTTTTGATTTTTTTCGAATTTTTCTTGATTGATTCATGAAAACTCTCTTCACAAATGTTAATCCTAGTATCTTAATCTACATTTATGAATTTTTTTGGAATTTTTTGAGATTTTTTGGATTTTTGGGTATTTTTGAATATTTTAATATTATTTTCTAATTTTCGAAAATTAATTATTTAAATTATGAAATTGTGTTTTATGGTTAAATTAGGTGTTTAAATGAATTATAGGAATTTATTTGGAATTTTTATGAATTTCTATGTATTTATTTTGAATTATTGAAGTTTATGTAAATTTGGGAAATTAGGGTTAATTGTGTTTTTAATTGAAATTAATTGGTTAATTGAGTTTAATTATTAATATTATTGATAGATATGTTGAGAAAAATAATTTTGGATATTTTTATAATTTTTGGTGAATTTTTGAAGTAATTATAGTACATTTATGTATATAAGGGCATTTTGGTAATTTTACCCTAAATTGGCTAAAAATGTAATTTAATTGGTTTTAATAGTTATTTAAGGTATAAAAATGATTTTTATAAATTATTTAGTATTTTTAACTAATTAAAACTATTTTTCGAGAGTTATTTTCAATTATATATATAATATATGGTTTTTCTAATAAAATGAGTTTTTATCGGTTTTTACAGTGTTTTAAGGTTAATTATGTAATTTCTATTTATAAAATGTATTTCTTTGATATAAGGGTATTTTTGGTATTTTTAGAATTGTTCTGTGTTTGTGGACCCCGGTCGATAGACTGTAGTTTGGAGTTCGACCGTGGGATTTTGATTGTGCTCTGTGTAGTTTTTTTGAATTATGTTTCTTTGCAGGGTCGGCTCTACTCTTTGAGTAGAGAGATGTCCATTTTACAGGGGAGGTTCTGCCGAAATTTTGGTAGAATTCTCGTAAAACGTGATGTCCAGTCGAACCCTAATATCAATGCTGTGTTTAATACTCTAGATCGAATTCTAGGATTTCTGTTAGGGTTATTCTTATTTTTATCATTATTGTTTGTTTAGTTGCGCCGAGACCGAGGGCTAGTGGATCAGGCCTATCGGACCCATCTCGTGGAACGCACTAGGGTGAGTTACTATACTATATATATATGCTTTAGGATGCATGGTTTAGAAATATATGTTTTATTTTGATTAAAATGCATAAATAATATGATTTGTATTTAAGTATATTTTTGGTTTATTTTTAGTATATATTAAATTATATGCATGTTTTATTAATAAATCATATTTAAAATGTTTTTAAATATATTTCTAGCTTAATTTATGATTTGATTAGATTCATTTGACGTATATATACTCAAAATATACTTGGTTTATTTTTGGTATATTTCTAGTATATATATGGTTTATATTGATATTTTATTGAACTTCATGCATCATTTATTTTTGTGAATGAATGTTTTATATTTATTAATGAAGGATATCGATAGAACGTGCTACCTAGTGGGCAGCACTAGGACCGAGTACGTACCGTTACGCCTATAGCATTTAGGCTATATTACTAACTATTTGTGGATATTGATTGATTATGATTATTGATATATGTGATGTGATTTGGGTGTGATTGCTGGAGCTCGGTTGACCAAGTGTCTCGGGGCTAATCACACTGGCAGTCAGACTGTTGGAGCTCGGTTGACTTAGTGTCTCGGGGCCAGTCTACTGTCTAAATGGATTAAGTGGATATATTTAGATTAAGTGAGCCTGTATGGCTAGAGTGTTGTCTAACACTATTTCTGAGGTTGCGATATTCTAGGGTTCTATTTGATCCTTCATAAAAGATGATTTTCAATAAAATATATATAAAATGATGTTATTGCATCTGTGTGTATTTTCCTGTATATATATTAGATATATATATACTGTTGATTGTATGCATTCTCATTTAGTGTGTATGTATATATATTATAATAATTCACTTAGTGAGGTCTGACTCCCCTCCGTTGATAATTTTTCAGGAGAGTCAACATCTTCAGACCTCAGTAGCAGGCCGATACGCCGGATTTCTTCCGCCCCGGATTCTTTGTGTAAACTGTTTACTTGAGTCTTATTTTTATAATCTAGACACTGCAGTAGTTGTAAATTAAATTGTGGGATTTTATGTATTTTATTTATGTGAGATATTGTATTATATGAACTGGATTTGTATTAAAAGATTTATATATATATAAGATGAGATTTAACTTAAATCCAGTTGATGAAAATACTATTGTGATATTTATGATTTTCATTTCCGCTGCATTTGATATTGTTATTATTATTATTGCACGTTTATTTTATTTTTAGGCTTGCTACGGGTTTCGGAGTCGAAAGAATTCCCGTTCCCTAACGCCGGTCATGGCCCCTGTTTTGGATCGTGACACTATCGGTGGATTATTATTTTATTATTTATGAGATTTATTTTCGCTGTAAAATATTTTATTTTTTTTATTATTATTGCATGTTTTTATTTTATTTTAAGGCTTGCAACAGGTTCTGGATTCGAAAGAATTCTCGTTCCCTAGTGCCGGTCATAACCCCCTGTTTTGGGTCATGACATGACCAGACCAAGCCAGTTGAACCGGAACAAATGAATGCAGTAGTACTGTAAGTTATTATTATATGTATGCATTGCATATGGAGAAATTATTGGCATCTATATTTTTAATAAAATATAAATTTTATTATGCCATATTATGTTAAATATTAATTGTTATATATATATATATATATATTTGTTTTCATATATATAAAGTTGAATATTTATTTGTATAAATTGAATGTTTTACATATTTAATATGATTTTATTTATTTAATTATTTTTTATAAAATATTTTGAGGGATAGCAGTAGAACATGTTATCTAGTGGGTTACACTATGATTGTGTGTGCACCAATACATTAAAATGTTATGATTGATATTATGAAATTTTTTGATGTAAGATATGAATAATTGATTATTGAGATTTATGATGAGAGAGTGGTGTGATTGTAGAAGCTCGGTTGATCTAGTGTCTCGGGGCCAATTATGCTGGCAGTGAGACTGCAGGAAAAATATAAATTAGATTTAATTTTTTAATTGATTTTTGAAATGACATTATTCCGAACACTAACACTATTCAAGATTACTGTTTATGGCTCGAGAAAATTTTATATTTTTAATAAATTCTTTGATGTATTTTGAGCAAACTTCATGAAGAAAATTTATTAAAATTCTGTATCGAATTTTTATTATAAATTTTTGAATATTTATGTGAAAAATGAATTTTTGGAAAAATTAGTAATTTTTATATTTTAATTGAAATTATTATTAATTATTAGGTTTTAGACAGTTTTTGAATAATGAAAATTAGTAAATTAATTTTTATGAATTATTTACTATTTTTAGCTAATTTTTAGTAATTTCCAGAAAATATTTGAATAATAAATTTTATTTATTATTTTTAAAATTAAGTGAGTTTTTATTTATTTTTATTATATATTTAAGCAAATTAAATAATTAATTGTAATTAATGCTATTTAATTTTGAATATTGGTAGAATAAATTTTTAATAATGAAATTTAATTATGAATGAGGATTTTATTATTTATTTTAGAAATAAATATTTTTATACTTTTATTATGTCAATAAATTAATTTGTGATATTTAAATGATTTTTTTTATTTTTTGGTGAATTATTGGAATTTATGGAATTTTTTTTAATTGTGAATTGAATTGGTTCTTGGTTGGCATAAATAGTAGTTTAGGGGGCCAACTCGAGATGTGGTGTTGTGAAATTATTTGAAGTGTGTTTATGTGCAGGATCGACTCTATTTTTATAGAGGGATGTCCGTTTTACAAAGGAGATTCTGCTGAATTTTCTATAGATTTCTCAAAAAGCATAACATCAGGTCGATCCTAAGTTTTGAGTTTTAGTTGAGTCGTGTTCTAAATTGAGTTGTTCTTTAGAAATTCTAGAAGTATAAAATTAAAAATTTAATTATAATAATATTATTATTTTTTCTTAGTTGTACCACGAATTAGGCCGACCAGATCGAGCCAGCCGAACCAAAATATATGAGTGCAGTAGTACTGTGATTTATTATTATATATATGCATTGTATGTAGAGAAATTATTGGCATCTATGTTTTTAATAAAATATGAATTTTATTATGTCATATTGCATTAAACATTAATTGTTATTGTTTTATATATATGTTTGTTTGCATATATATATAAAGTTGAATGTTTATTTGTATAAATTAGATGCTTTACATATTTAATAAGATTTTATTTATTTAATTATTTTTGATAAAATATTTTGGAGGATAATAGCAGAACATGCTACCTAGTGGGTTATACTATGACTGTGTGTGCACCGATACGTTAAAATGTTAGGATTGATATTATGGAATTTATTGATGTGAGATATGAATAATTGATTATTGAGATTTATGATGAGAAAGTGGTGTGAAGGTGGAAGCTCGGTTGACCTAGTGTCTCGGGACCAATCATATAGGCAGTGAGACTGCGGTAGCTCAGTTGACTTAGTGTCTCAGGGCCAATTTACTATCCAAAATGTGAGAAGAGAAATATTTTGGAATTAAGTGAGTCTGTTGACTAGTGAGGTTGAGTGATCGAGGTTACATAATATTTTAAGGTTTTGCTCCGATCCTCCACCCAAACTTTTATGCATTTAATTGTTTGATGTGAAATATGATTTCGAACATCTGCATGTATATATATAATAATAATTCATTTAATGAGGTCTGACCCCCCTCAAATATTTTTTTCAAGATTTTTTACGTCAGACCTCCCTTGTTAGTCCTCTTTGCCAGACCCTTTCATCTTCAGCCGATTTATATAATTTTTGAACTATCACCTTCTTGTATTTTGTAGACATTACAGTAGTAGTACATAATTATGGTATCATGGTATGTTGATTTTGATAGTAGTTTTGTATCTGAATATATTTATGATGATTTTATTTATGAAAGTTTTGATTATGTCATTAAAATTTTTAATTTTGAGGCATTTTTGTAGTATGTTTGTTTGAATTTTTAATTTAAGGCTTGCTACAGGTTCCGGATTCATGTGAATTCCCGTTCCTTAATATCGATCATAATCCTCAATTTAGGTTATGACAAAGTTAGTATTAGAGCCTAGGTTTAGTATTGTGGACTTAGGTTAGCAGAGTTGTGTTTTCTTTAAAACTAATGCAGCAAAATTAGGTTCGACCATGTCCTTAAAAAGTCTTCCTTACTTTTAGTTTTCCATGTAACTGTTATAGTGTTTGTTTGTTGTCTATGATTGTTTGAATTGTATGTTTTATTTTTTTTTTCTTTCAAGAATGTGGCGAGCGTAAGTTGCTCCATCGATCGATGAGACCGATGACGAAGAGTCTTTTAAAGATAAGGTTCTACCCTATGTGCAGCTAGCTAGGCATAGGGGTAGAGGTGGATCTAGAGGGCCAAGTAGTCATTGTAGATAATAGGAACAACAAAATGAGGAGCCTATGTCTCAGGGTTTCAATGATACTACCCATGCACCAGGAGTTCAGCAAGATACAGCAGTTATGCCTCAAGTGGTACCACCTATATACCCTTTATTTCAATAGATGGCTTAATATATGTCAGTTTCGCATAAATTCCATATTTTAAATCTTATTGGTGACCATGTCTTTTCAAGTGAGGTGAATGCAAACTTCTTTTACCATATAGACAATATATATTGATAACCAGTCATTTCAAGTTGAAGTTGTGATTATAATTTCAGCCCCTACTACACCTATCTAGTATAGGGGTAGGTTAGAGGCCAAAGTAGTTATTTTAAGAGGTACATGTAGCCTTTAAATTCGAACTTGCAATATTTATGGCTGGGATAGCCAGGATTAATAAGGACTTGGTAACACTTAACCAAGCATGAAAATTATTTTAAATATGCTTTGATGAAGGAATTAGAAGATGACTAATATAGATGAAACATTTTTGTACTCTTTGAGGGTGAAGTTCTCAGTTTTAACTATAGCATAAGATTGGTGCATGCAGTCAAATTAGCTTTATATGACTATTGTGACATGTTTGAAGTTTAAAGAGTGATTTTTAAGATACTTCCATCCATCTTCAAAGAGGGATAATTACACATGGCGGATATTGCACATAGTAAGAGAAGAGCGGTCAGTTGAGAAGAATACTCATGAACTCTTAAATTTTTCACGTTATGCTATAGATATGATACAGTATAAGAGGAGATTGGTAGAATTGTATGTTATATGATTAAGTTTGATGTATATTAGCATCCGAGCATAGGATTAAAATTTAGAGAGTTATTCATAGATTCAGTCCTTTTGGGTGTAATTGACTTGATGTAATTTCAAGAATGGATTGGTTGTCTTGGTTGTCTCAACATCATGCTGTTGTGGATTTTTATAGCAAGGAGGTGATTTTCAGAATTTGGGGTGAAGAGGAATTTAAGTTTGTGGGTGACAAGAGTTTTGTACCTCAAAATCTTATCTCCACCATCACGACTAGAAAGATACTGAGAAAATGGTGTTAGGGATACTTGGCATTAGTTAGGATACTACAGTAGAGAAGACATTCATCTTGTATGTTCCAGTAGCATATGAGTTCCTAGATGTCTTTTCTGATGAGTTGTTAGGTTTACCACCTAATAGGGAGGTTGAATTCTATATTGATATGGTCCTAAGCACAACTCCTATCTCAATGTCGCCTTATAGGATGGCTCTACAAAGTTGAAAGAGTTAAAAAAGCAATTACAAGAGTTGTTGGACAAGAATTTTGATAGACCCAGTATTTCTCCTTAGGGTGCACTAGTCCTATATATGAACAAGAAGGACGGTACACTGAAATTGTATATTAATTATAGAGAACTAAATAAGGTAACAGTTAAGAACAAGTATCCTCTTCCAAAGATAGATGATTTGTTTGACCAACTTCAAGGTGCATAGTTCTTCTCCATGATCAACTTGAGGTCGGGCTATCATTAGTTACAAATCAGTGAAGTTAATGTTCCTAAAATGACATTTCGTACAAGATATGGCCACTATGAATTTTTAGTGATGTCCTTCAGATTAACTAATGCACGTGCTACTTTCATGGATTTGATGAACATGGTGTTTAGACCATTTATGGATCAATCTGTAGTGGTCTTTATTGATGATATATTGGTGTATTCGAAGAGTATGAAAGAGTATGTATATCACTTGAGAATAGTGCTACATGTATATCACTTGAGAGCATGTATATCACTTGAGATCATTAGCTTTATGCTAAATTCTCGAAGTGTGATTTCTGGATGGAGAGTGTAGCATTCCTTGGACATGAGGTATCTAAAGATGGTATTCAGGTTGATTAATAGAAGATTGAGGCAGAGTCTAAATGGCCTAGACTGACAACAGTCATTGAGATTCAAAGTTTCTTAGGTTTAGCCGGGTACTATAGGAGATATGTGCAAGATTTCTTAAGAATTGCATCACCTATGACCCATCTGACTTAGAAGAATGTGAAGTTCATGTGGTCAGAGGCTTATGAGAATAGTTTTCAGCTACTGAATGAGAAGTTGACTATAGCTCTAGTGTTGACTTTTCCTAATGGAGTAGACAAGTTCACTGCTTATTACGATGCTTCCAGAGTTGGCCTAGGTTGTGTGTTAATGCAAAATGGTAAAGTAGTAGCTTATGTTTCCAGATAGTTAAAGAAGCATGAGTAGAACTAACCTACTCATGACCTAAAGATGGCTGCATTAATCTTTGCTCTCAAGATTTGGAGACATTATCTGTACGGGGTGACTTGTGAAATTTTCACTGATTATAAAAGCCTAAAGTACATTTTTCAATAGAAAAATCTAAACTTGAGGCAAAGAAGATGGTTAGAACTCCTAAAGGATTATGACTGTGATATCTTATACCATCTAGGCAAGGCTAATATGGTAGTATATGCCTTGATTAGAAAGTTCTCGGGTAGTTTTACTCACATCAATGTGGAGAGGAGACCTTTGATCCAAGAGTTGCACAAGTTAGTCGATCAAGGGTTGATGATGAAGATAAGTAGATAAAGAGGATTGCTAGCTCAGTTCAAAATCAAATTTATATTAAGGAATAAGATCAAGGCAGCTTAGAATCAAGATACAGTTCTAGTAAAACATATAAAGAAGATTCGTAAAGAAAAGTTCACTAATTTCAGTCTCAAACGATAAAGTTATTCTTTGGATTAGTGAAAGATTATGTGTTCCTGATGTGGATAATTTAAGAGAAGAGATCATAGAAGAAGCGCATTCTGTAACTTGTAGTGTACATCCAAGTGTTACTAAAATGTACTACAACATTAAGGATCTATATTGGTGAGATGGTACGAAGAAGTTGTTAGTGATATGCACTAGGTTAATTATGTATGACCATATTTTAACTTTATCATTTTATTTAATAAAGAGGATTTTTCATTATCATTTTATGTTATAATAATTACTTAAATAGTCAATTCTTACTAAAATCATCAAGTATGTGACTTGATAGTAAAACCCTTAGATTAAATATGAGTTCTATTCAAATTATCCTTAGTCATAACAATATATTATGGCTAGTATAATGTTGATTGATGATTATGTTTTACTGATCATGAATATGAGATATTAAGTAAACTCATAGGTACTTATTTGGAAAATAATGTACTGGATTGACCCATCATGAGAATACTACATAGATAATTATCATAAGTAATTCTCATAATAATAATATTGATTTAGTCCTTTAACCTTGAAATCATCATGGATTTCTACATAACTATTATATGTTTTGACACAATCTAACATTGTCTTTAACAGGATGATTAAGTAGATTATTGTTGGATATAAAATGAGTTATGTGAGGAATGTGAGTGATTGAGAAGGAATTTTTCCCTCATTTAATCTGAGTTAGATATCTATGGGCCCCTTGATAAGATAGACAGAGGAAAATGCATGGCCATGCTAAAGTGAATTGATAAAAAGTTATCATTCTCAGTCTACTTAGAATCAAGAAATAATATGATTGAATTATATAAGGATGACATAAACTATGCCTTATATTCAATCAAGATATCATGTGACAAAGGGATTACAATATTTATTATAAATTAGGTTATGTCGGATTATTGACTTCACATGACTTGGGTAGTCATAATGTCTTGCTAGAGGCCACTTATGACTTGTAGGCCTAAATAGAAATTTAAGGCCTACTGCCAACGTTATGTAAACCTACAAGGTCACACACTTATAACAGGCCCAAAAATGGATATAGGTTTGACAAGCCCAAATATGCTATATGGAAATAAATAAATAGTTTATTTATTTAAGGTAAAGGTTATCTTAAACAAATAGAATATTATTTCTAATTTAATTTTAAATAAAATCAGAATAAGAATAATTGAAAAATTACCAAAAAGTTATTTTGGTAAGTGAAACCCTAATTAAAGGTCTATAAATATATTATATTCTCTAGGGTTTCACTAACTCAATCATTAGCCACCAAAAATTCATTTTTCTCCTCTTAGAAAAATGAAAACACATAGTGTTTTTGTTCTTGATTTATAAGAAATTAAGAGAAGTGCTAGCACACGAAGTTTTTCATTTTAATTAAGGGTTGTTTGTATGGACGCTTGTGGAGGATGGATTCTTTTAGAGACGTCTTGATCCGAACTATCAAAATCAAAAGCTCGATGTAAAGTGTCACCGGAGTGAACCTCCTCTCTGCCTTCCAGAAATATTGCCTCTTCTGCATTTGTGGTAAGATTTGAAAACCCTAGTTCTAAATTAATTAATCGAATTACTTGGATCTGGGTTAGGGTTTATGATTAAAATTTTTAATTTTTGCTACGTTGTTGAATCACGAATCCCAATATAAGGATGTAGCTAATTTTTTCTCTAAGTGTTTGACTTATTAGCAGGTGAAAGCTGAGCATCAGAAGCCTTCTAGAAAGTTTCAATCTCTTTCCATCCCTAAGTGGAAATGTGAGAGAATCGCTATGGATTTTGTGACAAGGTTACCTCATTCAAAGGATTGATACAATTCCATCTGTGTGATAGTGGACTGGTTAACCAAATTAGCTCACTTCCTACTAGTTAAAGCTACTTATTCTGTAGCCAAGTTGGCTAAGCTATATGTCAATTATATTGTGTGCCTTTATGGAGTGTTTATTTCAATTGTATCTGATAGAGGTTCAGTGTTCATCTATTGATTTTGGTAGAAATTGCAAGAAGCAATAAGCATTAGACTTGATTTCAGTACTACTTTTCACCCTTAAACAAATGGTTAATCTGAGAGGATGATCCAGACACTTGAAGGCATATTGAGAATGTGTGTGATGGATCTTGGAGGTAGTTGGGATGATCATTTGTCATTGGTAGAGTTTGCTTACAATAATAGCTACCATAATAGTATTGAAATGGCACCGTATGAAGCTTTATATAGAAGGAAGTGTAGGTCCCCTTTGTGTTAAGATGAGATTGGGGAAAGAGAGTTAACTGGACCTAAAATCATCCAGGATGCATAAGAGAAGGTTGCATTGATCAAAAGGAGATTGGGAACAACAACTGGTAGATAAAAAAGCTATACGGATCTAAAATGCAAGGATGTGGAATTTCAGGTTAGGGATTATGTATATTTGAAGGTGTCACCGATGAAAGGTGCAAGAGGTTTGGTAAGAAAGGAAAGTTAACATTGAGATACATTGGACCTTTCGAGATTTTGAAAAAAGTTGGCATGGTTGCCTATCTGTCACGACCCAAAATAGGGGCCATGACCGGCGCTAGGGAACGGGAATTCTTTCGAATCCGGAACCCGTAGCAAGCCTAAAAAATAAAATAAATCATGCAATAATAACAATAACCATATTATATGCAGCGAAAATAAAAATCATAAATATAATGATAACATTTTCACCACTGGATTTAAATCAAGTCTCATCTCATCACATATATATAAAATCTTTTTAATACAAATCCAGTTTCAATATAACACATCTCTTTAAATAAAATACATGAAATCCAATACTTTAATTCACAAATACTGCAGTGTCTAGATTATAAAATAAGACTCAAGTAAATAATTTACACAAAGAAGCCGGGGCGGAAGAAATCCAGCGTATCGACCTGCTACTGAGGTCTGAAGAAGTTGACTCTCCTGAAAAATAGTCAACGGAGGGGAGTCAGACCTCACTGAGTGAATTACTATAATATATATACATACACACTAAGTGATAATGCATACAATCAACAGTATATATATATATCTAATATATATACAGGTAAATACACATAGATGCAATAAAATTCATTTTGTATATTTTATTGAAAATCATCTTTTATGAAGGATCACATAGAACCCTAGAATATCGCAACCTTAGAAAATAGTGTTAAACAACACTCTAGCCATACAGGCTCACTTAGTCCAAATATATCCACTTAATCCATTTAGACAGTAGACTGGCCCCGAGACACTAAGTCAACCGAGCTCCAGCAGTCTGACTGCCAGTGTGATTAGCCCCGAGACACTTGGTCAACCGAGCTCCAGCAATCACACCTCCAAACCATATCTCACACATATCAATAATCATATCAAATCAATATCCACAAATAGTTAGTAATATAGCCTAAAGCTATAGGCGTACCGGTACGTACTCGGTCCTAGTGCTGCCCACTAGGTAGCACGTTCTATCGATATCCTTCATCATTAAATATAAAACATTCATTCACAAAAATAAATGATGCATGAATGTAAATGAAATAACAATATAATCCATATATATATCAGAAATATACCAAAAGTAAACCAGGTATATTTCGAGTATATATACGTCAAATAAATCCAGTCAAATCATAAATTAAACTAAAAATATATTTAAAAACATTTTAAATATATTTTATTAACAAAACATGTATATAATTTATTATATACCAGAAATAAACCAAAAATATACTTAATATAAACTTAAGAAATAATCAAATTATTTATGCATATTTAATCAACATAAAACATGCATTTCTAAATCATGCATCCTAAGCATATATATATAGTATACTAACTCACCTAGTGCGCTCCACGAGACGGGTCCGATGGGCCTGGTCCACTAGCCCTCGGTCTCGGCGCAATTAAACAAGCAATAACGACACACATTAGAATAAACCTAATAGAAATCCTAGAATTCAATCTAGAGTATTTAAATACGGAAACAGAGTTAGGGTTCGACTGGATATCACGTTTTACGAGAATTCTACCAAAAATCCGGCAGAACCTCCCCTGTAAAACGGACATCTCTCTACTCAAAAGAGTAGAGCCGACCCTGCAAAGAAACACACTTCGAAATATAAGCTCAACACAAATCCATAACCCCTCGGTCGGACTCCAGACTATAATCTATCGACCGGGGTCCACAAACACAGAACAATTCAGAAATACCAAAAATACCCTTATAACATAGAAATACATTTTATAAGTAGAAATTATATAATTAACCTTAAAACACTGTAAAAACCGAATAAAACTCATTTTATTAGTAAAACCGTATATTATATATATAATTGAAAATAATTCACGAAAAATAGTTTTAATTAGTTAAAAATACCAAATAATTTGTAGAAATCATTTTTATACCTTAAATAACTATTAAAACCAATTAAATTACATTTTTAGACAATTTAGGGTAAAATTACCAAAATACCCCTATATATATAAATATACTAAAATTACTTCAAAAATTCACCAAAAATTATACAATTATCCAAAATTAATTTTCTCAACATATTTATTAATAATATTAACAATTAAACTCAATTAACCAATTAAATTAAAATAAAAACACAATTAACCCTAATTTCTCAAAATCACATAAACTTCAATAATTCAAAATAAATACTTAGAAATTCATAAAAATTCCAAATAAATTCCTATAATTCATTTCAACACTTAATTTAACCATAAAACCCAATTTCATAATTTAAATAATTAATTTCCGAAAATTAGAAAATAATATTAAAATATTCAAAAATACCCAAAAATCCAAAAAATCTCCAAAAATTCCACAAAAATTCATACATGTAGATTAAGCTACTAGTAACAACATTTGTGAAGGGAGTTTCCATGAATCAACCAATTCGAAACTCAAAAAAATAAAAAACCCTAATGTGACCGAATTAGAAAATTCGAAACCTAAGAAATTCTAGACCATTTTAGCTCAAAACAAAGCTAGAATCACACTCACCGGAGCTTAAGGAGAAGAAATAGACCAGCGGTGTCGAAAACGGTGGCCGAAAATGGGAGAAACGACGAAGGGAAGAAGTTTCGGCCAAAGGGAGAAAAAGGAGCTGTCGACGCGGGAGACGGCTGGGAACAACGGTGGCAAGCCGAGAGGCACACCAACGGTAGGTGACCGGAGTTGCAGCGGGAGGGAAGGGAGTCGGGCGCACAGGAAGAAGAAGAAGAAGAAGAAGAAGAAAAAGAAAAAAGAAAAAGAAAGGAAAGAAAAAGAAAAGAAAAAGAAAAAAAAAGAAAAAAGAAAATAATAAAATAATTTTAATAATTTAATAATACATAAAATAATTAAATAACAATAAATAAATAAATAAATAATAAAATATTAGGGTAATATATATTAAACCCTAATTAAATAAATATACACACACATAGGCTTTATTTAGTATTTTCAAAATACGTATGAGTTCATGCAAGTCCGAAAATACATTTAAAATAATTAATAATACATTGTTTAAGTGAAAATTTCCCCGAAAATGCAAGTCCTGGGAAAATTTTATGTAAAATACTGTAAATAAGACAATATTAAAAATAGGTTTTAAATACATATCAACTCATGAAAATATCGTAATATATACACAAAAATTATTAACACTGTATATCCCGGTATAGTGTAAAAATATTTTAAAAACACGGGATATTACACTATCGGTTGGCTTTGCCTCTGAATTTATCTTAAGTGCATCCAGTGTTCTATGTTTCGATGTTGAAGAAGTACATTTTAGACCTTTCGCACGTGTTGTAGCCCTAGAATGTAGAGGTGAATAAAGATCTAACGTACAAGGAAGAACCAGTTGTGATTGTTGATTATCAAGTTCGTCAGTTGCATTCAAATTAAATTTTAATAGTTAAAGTGTTATAGAAGAATAACAGTGTGGAGGAGCACATATGAGAGACCAAGGCTAAGATGCGAGTGGCTTACCCTTACCTTTTTCCTCGCTAAATTCTTGTATTTAGTTCTTTTGTTGAAATTCGAGAATGAATTTATATAAGGGAGGAAGACTATTATAACTCGAATTTTTATAAATTATAAAATTAAATTTATGAGATTTGCAGGGTTAATAATTAATTTATAAACTTATGATATTTGATTATTCATAAAATTAAATTTGAAATTTTTCATGGAATATTATTGTAATAATAATATTATTATTTTGGGATTAATTAGTGTTAATTAATATTTGATTATTATTATTATTATTATTATTATTATTATTATTATTTGTGTAATTGTATTAAATTTAAATTAATTGTTATATATATATATATATTATGTTGAGAAATAATTGTGAAAAGATATTTTAATGTTAAATATTTTTTTTCTTTTGTCCTTTATACCTTTTTGAGAAAAAAATTTGAAATGTGCAATACCTCTTCCCCCGCCCCCCTTCCCTTCTTTCTTCTTCTCATTCTTCTTTCTTTCTTTTCTTTTTTTTTCTTTCCCTGCTAAACCCAACACCACCACCACTAACCACCACCTTGCCACTCCGGTCACCACCAACCAACAAGTCCTTTCCTTCCCTAGCGCACCACCATTTCTTTCCTTTTTTCTTTTGCTCCTGGTTGCCTGATTGGTCCCGCGCTTGCTGGTGATGTTTCAGGCCACCTCAGTCTGAGCTTGATAGCTCGTTCTCTTCGTCTCGGAGTGGGCTTCATTTCCCCTCAATCAATTTGTCCAGTTAACTTCGATTATAACTCCAAATTTGTGAAATTATGTTTAGGCATATTTTAATTAATTTGTGAAATTGAGTTTAAATTAGGTTGTTTTATGTTAAATTGATGTTAGATTATTACTGTAGAAATTGTAAGTTTTTCAAAAATGTATTTAGATTTAATTTTTAAAAATTTATTGAAATTACGTGCCGAATTTTTATTAGAAATTTTTGAATGTTTATATGAAAAATGAATTTTTGAAAAAATTAGTATAAATTAGTAATTTTTATATTTTAATTGAAATTATTATGTTCTGGACAGTTTTTGAATAATAAAAATTATTAAATTAATTTTTATGAATTATTTACTATTTTTAGCTAATTATTAGTAATTTCTAGAAAATATATGAATAATAAATTTTATTTATTTTTAAGCTTAAATGAGTTTTTAGTTTTTTTTATTATATATTTGAGCAATTTAACTAATTAATTGTAATTAATGCTATTTAATTTCGAATATTGGTAGAATATATTTTTAATAATAAAATTTAATTATAAATGAGAATTTTATTATTTAGTTTGGAAATAAATATCTTTTATGCTTTTATTATGTCAATAAATTGATATGTGATATTTAAATGAATTTTTATGATTTTTTTGGTGAATTATTGGAATTTATGGTATTTTTTTAATTGTGAATTGAATTGATTCTCGGATGGGCATGAATAGTAGTTTAGGGGCCCAACCTAAGATGTGGTGTTGTGGAATTATTTGAAGTGTGTTTGTGTGCAAAATTGACTCTACTTTTGTAGAGGGATATTTGTTTTATAAATGAGACTCTACCGAATTTTCGATAGATTTCTCGTAAAGTGTGACATCAGGTCGGTCTTAAGTTTTGAATTTTAGTCGAGTCGTGTCTTAAATCGAGTCGTTCTTTAAAAATTCTAGAAGTATAAAATTAGGAATTTAATTATAATATTATTTTTTTTCCTTAATTGTACCACAAGTTAGGCTGATCGGATCGGGCTAGCCAAACCAAAACAAAGAAATGCAGTAGTACTGTGAGTTATTATTATATGTATGCATTATATGTAGAGAAATTATTGGCATCTATGTTTGTAATAAAATATTATTTTTATTATGTCATGTTGCATTAAATATTAATTGTTATTGTTAACATATATATATATATAAAGTTCAATATTTATTTGTATAAATTATATGCTTTACATATTTAATATGATTTTATTTATTTAATTATTTTTGGTAAAATATTTTGGAGGATAGCAGTAGAACGTGCTATCTAGTGAGTTACACTATATTGTGTGTGCACCGATACATTAAAATGTTAGGATTGATACTATGGAATTTATTGATGTGAGATATGAATAATTGATTATTATGATTTGTGATGTCATTGCGAAAGCTCAGTTGACTTAGTGTCTCAGAACCAATCATGCCGACAGTGAGACTGCGAGAGGTCGGTTGATTTATTGTCTCGGGGCTAGTCTATTGTCTAAAAATTGAGAATAAAAATATTTTGGATTTAAGTGAGCCTGTTGGCTAGTGAGGTTCAATGATTGAGGTTGTAGAATATTTTAAGGTTCTGCTCCGATCCTCCACCCAAACTTTTATGCATTTAATTGTTTGATGTGAAATATGATTTCAAACATCTGCATGTATATATATAATAATAATTCACTTAGTGAGGTTTGATCCCCCTCAAATATTTTTTTCAGGATTCTTTACATCAGACCTCCCTTGTTAGTCCTATTTGTCAAACCCTTTCATCTTCGACCGATTTATGTAATTTTTGAACTATCACCTTCTTGTATTTTGTAGATGCTACAGTAGTAGTACGTAATTGTGGTATCATGTTATATTGACTCTGATAGTAGTTTTGTATCTAAATATATTTATGATGATTTTATTTATGAAAGTTTTGATTATGTTAATAAAATTTTTAATTTTGAGGCATTTTTATAGTATATTTTTTTGAGTTTTTAATTTAAGGCTTGCTACGGGTTCCAGATTCGTGTGAATTCCTGTTCCCTAGCATCGGTCATGATCCCTGGTTTGGGTCGTGACATCAACTACTTTCTAATACCGGGCTTCGGCTATGGCAAATGCTTTCTCTCCTCGTATTTCTAATATATCAAGACATATTTAAGCATTCAAATTATTATCATTTGAGTTGAGATCTTCGGATACTCAGTACTTAAGTGATCTAATTTCAATTGGAATGACAACATCCATCCCATAAGTAAATTAAAAAAGGATTTTGCTTATGGAACTTCTTGGTGTTGTCCAGTATGCCCGTATCACATTGTTCAGTTCATCAACCCAGCTTTCTTTCTTCTCTTCTAGTCTCTTTTTTATTCCTTTCATGATGGTTCTATTGGTCACTTCTGTTTGTCCATTTATCTCAAGATGGGTAACATAAGTGAATTCATGCTTAATGTTTAATCCCAACTAGAATTCCTTAAATTTGTCATTATTGAACTATTTTTCATTATCTATTATTAGAGCATATGGTATTTTGAATTTGCAGATGATTTTCTTCCAAAATAAATTTTGGATCCGAGCTTTAGTGATGGTGAGCACAACTTTCACTTCTACCCACTTCATGAAATGATCGATTGTGACTATCAAGAAGTTCTTTTAGGATGTGGAGATTGGAATAGTTTGAGAATATTCATTCCCCAAACAAAAAATGACCACAGAATATAGATTGGATGTTAAGGTTTAAATGGTTTATGTATGAGTCTGGCATGCTGTTGGTATTTTTTATAGCTTTAGACTAGTTGAAGGGCATCTTTTGACATGTACAACCAATAATATCCTTAGAGCAGAGTCTTTTTTACTAAAGAATCTCGAACCTCATGAGCACTGTAGATTCCTTCATGTATCTCTTTGAGAATGTAGTTGCCCTCTTCTAAAGAAATGCACTTAGTCCAATGGTGATTAAAGGACCTCTTATACAAGTTCCATTTGTACATTGAGTAATGCATCCCTTTCATACGAACTTTTTGAGCTTAAATTTTATTAGTTGGTAAGGTTCCATCCTCGAGGTACTAAATTATCGACTTCATCCATTCTGCTGCTTCCTTAACGTTCAATACTTCAACCTCTTCTGTGCTTAGTTGAGTTATCTCTTTGATCAAATTGAGATTTTGGAACATTTGATTATTTTTTGCCACTAATTTTGCCAGTGGATTTTGATATGCTCTGCCCTTACTTCAACTGCCAATTTTAGTTCGATTATCAGTGCTTCATATTTTGCAGTATTATTGGTGGCTTAGTAAGTTATTCAAATTGTATATCAAATCTTAATATTTACTAGACGAAGTAAGATTATTCTCGCTCTAGATCCTTTAGCTCTAGAGGTGCCATTAATGAATAATTACCATTTTGAATAGACAATGTTTGGATTAACATCAGCTGTCATCTCCTGAATGAAGTCACTCAGTTTCTAAGCCTTAATTTGCTGCCTTGGCTCATATGTTATGTTAAATTCACCCAGTTAAACTAACCATTGCACTAGTCTTCTATATGTTTTCACCCTTTAAAGCACCTTCTCAGAGGATAGTTTTTCTAGACAATGAGTGAATGGGCCTTGTAGATGGTGAGGTTCAGCGCGCGTCCAAGATTTTAGCAACCGTGACACTATTTGAGCTCAGGGCTCTAGAGAACACACTAACCACTATCACAAAGACATGGCATGTAGATGAGGAGTCGCCACCCAGAGTAATAACTAGGACAAATCGAAAAGGTGGTACTTGATTCCCTAAAAGAAAGCTAGCACCACAACCAGGAGATTCTTGATACGGAATACCAACTTTTTTCAGTCTTCTGTTTATTTAGAATTCCTTTATGAATTATTATCTTATTCTCTATTTACATGCAATTTTATATAAACCCTAAAAACAATCAACTCCATGGCAAACTAGTCAAGAAACATACAAGTAAATAATGCATTCAATAAATCACATAATTCCTAAGTTAGTCTAATTTACATGGATTTTAAATAAATGAGTTAAATATACATGTTTTAATTTATATGTGAACCTAAAGACCTAATTCCTTTTGATTTTAATTAAATGAACTTAAGTCTACTTGTTTTAATAAAAAAATGGGCCTAATTCTACAAATTATGGAATATTTAAATTAATGGGCCTAATTCTACATATTTTAATTAAATAGTGATCTTAAATCTACAAATTATGAAAAAAATGCTTAAATTAACTGGGTTAAGTCTAAATTAATTAAATTGAGTTACGTGGGCCTATGTCTAATTAACTAAATGGGCCTAAGGATATTTCTAACCTAAAATCTAATTAATTATGGACCTAAAAATATATTTTAATTAATTAAACCTAATTAATTATTAAGTGAGATGGGCTAAAAATTACCTAAACTTAAATAAATAAATCAAAACCTAAAATGGGCTTAAGACCCCCAAAGCACATAAAAATAATAAATAAGCCTAAAAGCAAATAAAAACATAAAAAAAATAATTAAATAAGATCAAACACATAATTAAATTAATCCTTACTAAAACCCTAATTTTATTATCAAACAACCTAACTTAATCTACTTTCTCCATTGATTTTAAATAATTACCTAATTGAAACCTAGTTTTACTAACAAATTCAATCAAATTAAACATGTAACTACACACATAATTTCACTACTCCCACTATTGGGGCTATTATATTAATTCATAAAATAGTAAATAAAATAAAATATAAAGCAATAAATAAAATAAAATAAAAACCCTAGAAATTAAGTCTCTACGAGGCTTTATCCATGGTTTTCCATGAACTTCTCATGAATTCATCCTTCCAACATGATCACCATGTGTTTTCCTCCATAATCACCACAAATTTTTTTTTATAAAATTATGATTAATGAATAAATTATAATAATAACTCGAAAGAATAAAAATAATCAATAATATCAAAAAGAAATAAATAAAAAATAGATAAGAAGAAGATAATGATGTTTATGAGTGATTTGGGGTACTCCTCATATTTGTAATTCACCGTTCTTGACAAGTCTTTGAATTTTCTTCTTCAAAAATTCTTCAAGGATCTTGAATTAATTGATAAACCAAAAGGAATTTTTGTAGAAAAACAACTCACCAAAAAAATAATTAAGAAAGCTCTTTTTAAGAATCAATAATGGATGAAAATTGTTTTCATAAACACATAAAAAACCCAAAAACTTAAAAATATGTTCCTGCCTCTTTTTCTCCTCCTCCTCCTTTTTTCTTCTTCTCTCCCCTTTTTTCTTCTCCTCATTTTTTTTCTTCTCCTCTCCCCTTTTTTCTTCTCTTGTCATCCTCTTTATAGAAAAAAGAAAACAAAAAACCCTAGCTCGATTCTAACGTGATTCTAATTTCTAAAAATATAAGATTAATACTTAAAATCATATTTAGAAATTTTAAACGAATCAGGATTGAGTTAAATCCTAAAAAAATAAAAAACAGAGATGGGAAAGTCCAATTCCGACCACAATTACATAATTTTGGTTGGAATTATGGAAATCCGACAGGTTTTTTTTTTAACATTTAATTACAAAAGACCCCTGGAAGTATTTAAGTTTTACAATTAAGTCCTAAAAAAACATTGCAATTTAGTCCTTGAAAACACTAAATCCTTCCCTTAAAAGATGTATTTAAACCCTTAGAATTTTAAAGCTTAAGTATTGAAGACCTATTCATGATATTTTCATCATTAGAGTCTTTTGTTGCATCCAGAACACATCATCTTGAAATTGGGTGTTTACAGGCCTAGAAGTAATGTCTAAGCTTTTTTATCATTTGTACTACTACCATGGCTAACTTTTTAAGCTTTAGGTACAAGGATTTCACCCCTCTGAGTATTTTAATAACACAATAGATAGGGTTTTGCTTGCCCTATTCCTCCTTGACCAACACTAAAGCAATAGATTCATGCCCAGTTGATAAATACAAGTACAAAACTTCCCTCAAAATAGGTCAGTTAAGCAGGTGTATAGAGTTTAGGAACTTCTTTATATCCTCAAAAGCTTATTGACGTTATTTGTTCCATTTGAACTTTTTGGTGTTGTTTAATGCTCAGAAGAGTGGAAGGCATCATCTAGCTGAGTAAGAAATGAATTTTCCAAGTGCAGTGATCCAACCATTTAGCTTTTACAGTTAATTTAGTGTAAAATGAGCTTTAGGTTTGCCTTTATTTTTCTTCAGGAAATCATAAATCCCAAAAACTTTTTTACTTTAACTTCGAAGATAAACTTGTCTGAATTGAGTTTAATATGGAACTTGTCGAGAGTCTGGAGGATTTGTTTAAGATTTGAAGAATGATCTTCGATATTCTCACTTTTCACTGTGATGTCATCAACATATACCTCAACAATCTTCCCCATTTATTCTTTGAATATGTAGTTCATTAGCCTTTGGTAAATTGCCCCAGCATTCTTCAATCTGAAAGGCATGACTTTATGATAATACAATCATTTATACATGATGAAAGATGTTTTCTTTTGATCCTACTACTTCATAGGGATTTACTGATATCCTTGGGTTGCATCGATGAAGCTGTATAACCTATGGTATGCTGTAAAGTCAATAAGTTTATATATGTTTAGAAGCAGGTAACTATCCTTTATGCATGATTTATTCAAGTCTGTGTAGTCCATATACATCCAATACTTTCCATTTTCTTATTTTACTTGAACCACATTTGCCATCCACTTTATATAAGTAACTTCTTTAATGAACCCAGCCTTAAAGAGTTTATAGGTTTCTTTGGCTATGATTTTTTATCTTTTATAGGCAAATTTCCTCTCCTTCTCATTACCATATTAGATTTAGGGTTAATATTGAGGCTATAAGACGTAATGTCTGGATTTATGCCAATAATATCATATAGTTTAAAAGTAAAATTTTTTAAGTGTTCTCCAGTACCAAGCTTATATTCTTCAAAATCTCATTATCTAACTCTTTTCTAGCTTTTATCAGCTTCCTATCTTTCAGTTTAAACTCCTGAATTTAATTCATAGGCTTAGGCTTTACACCCTATTTCTCAACCTCTAGTGAGTCCATTGGAAAAGCTTCTATTTGTTTTTTAGCTGTTATTTAGTATCATTGTTTTACGGCCTCATGATCTCCTCTTATAATGATGATTTGATCTCCATAAGGAATTTTCATGGTTAAGTAGTGAATGCTCGTCACTACTTCTATGTCATATAGGACAGGCCTTCCAATATACACTAAGGGGATATCAACTATATTAAAAGGAGATTTAACCTCAATAATTCTCTAGAGATCTCTATCTTTAAGTTCTACACTTATCTCGACAATACCCATTAGTTGGGTTATTCCCCTACCAAAGCTAGTAATGGGATTATAAATAGGCTTTAGATTTGTTAGTGAAACCCCCAATGATTTGTACACCTCCCTAATCAAGGCATTTACTGCGCACCCATCATTAACAACTATCTTTTTAATCAATTAGTTGTTCAGATATCCAAAGATTAATAAGGTATCATTATGTGGGTGCCTAGGGTTCCTTCCATCCTCAGTGCTAAATACAATTACTGGACTATTTTTAGCCAATATGTGCACCTTTTTTCTGGATCTCTTCTATCTTTTCCCATAAACATCTTTGCCAATAATCATATTGATGACCCTTGATACATATGTTCGAGCCTTTTTTAGTATGTTGTTATACTTTACTCAGTTAGCTAGAGCTCTTTTTCTTTTTGGTTCTGTAAATATCCTTAATGCCCTATTTTGAATAAGCCTTTCAATTTTCCTTTAAAGGTCTTGTCATTCTTCTGTATAATGCCTGTGGTCTTAATGGTACTGATATTATCTCTTTTTATCTATTTGACATCTTTTAGGTAATTCATTCTCCTAGCAGGGATTATGTTAACACTGTTATGTTTGATCCATATTAGAATATATGATTTTATAGTATTCAAAGTAGTGTACCTTTCAACCTCTCTCTTTTACCCTTCATCTGGGTTTCTGTAAGATGATGGATTCTAAATTTTCTAAAGGTCTCGCCTTTCTTCCCTTCTAATAGGGGCTAAGATTCTTTCCTCCTCTCCTCTGAGCTTTATGTCTTCATTTAAATCAATTAACTTCATCATCATTGTCATTACTTCCAAAAATGTCTTCGACTTCTTAGTCATTGTTTTATCCTTAAGCTTTATTATATTGGTTTTTAATTTTATAGCATCGACTACTGCCTCATCACTTACGTTTTCAACATTAATTGCCACGTTATTGAAATGGTCAAAGTAGTTCCTTAGAGACTCAGTAGGCCCCTACTTACACATCTGGAGATTATTGATGCTCTTTGTCATAGGAATATTCAAAATAAATTAAGTTCTAAACTGCTCAACTAATTCCTCAAAGGATGAGGTGAAGTTTTTTGATAACCTGTGAAACCATTTTTTAGTAGTTTAAGTGAGAGTGCTTAGGAAGACTCAACACATTATAGCATCGTTAACATTTTGGAGTATCATCTTTGTTCAGAAAGAGAACTATATGTAATTGGATCTTCGGCCCTATCATATGAGTCTAATTGAGGAACTTTGAACTTATATAGGATTTTTGTCTGGACTATTTTATTGGTTAACGGGGTACTTCCTTCCAAAACACATTCATCGTCCTTGTTTGGAGTAGTCCGAGCTTTTTCTATTGCTTCTTTTACTAAATGACTAATCTTTAATCCCTCTAATGGGGGAATAATGGAGCTTGAGCTAGTTTTATCTACTAAATGTTCCCTTATATTGTTGATTTTGAGTTTTGATCTCCTCATATCTTCAGGCTCTTTTCCAGTTATATTTATTGGTTAAAAAAACCCACCTTGTGGATCATCCCTGGTTAAGGCGTACAATTATTACTTTAATATATTGATCAAGGCTTCTTTTTTCAAAGGAGTTTGTTGGGTTGTGGGGGTTATAGGGTTGAGTTTTGTCGTTTTAAGAAAAGTAAGGAACTTTAGTAAGCTTGGGAAAGGCACATATAGGATATGCCGATTAGCATACTATAAAGGTGCAAAATAAGGAAGAAATCCAATAGTTAATTAAGTATAAAGGCTTTGAGTTTCAAAAGGTGGAGTGAAGAGATTCAATTAAAGTATTTGTACGGTGGTTGGCATGTTGATAGGAGTTTTGGAGGTTCAAGTTAAGTTGTTGATTCCTGTAGAGACTTCATAAGTAAGTGTCATAAAACTAGGATCCATGGTAGTTTTTAAAGAATCACTTATAAGTTCTCGTAAAATCATATTTTTAGGATGCAGAGCTGTTTCCCACATACGATGCCACTTGATAACTTAAGTTTAGGAGCTCATTAAATCCTGCACTCGTTTCTATAAGAACACAATCAGAGGGTAGAGTTGTCTCCACAAACACTCTGATATCTAAGTTAATAGAGAATAACAAAGAAAGTGTTTATGAGAACGTGTATGCTTAATATGAGTGATTATGCACAATATATGGAGTATATATATGAAAAAATACATATAAACTTGATAGGAATATGATCTCATATTTGATATAGGATTCTTTATCTCATGTTGATCTGAACTCTTTTCTCTAAGTGTAAAAGTCCTTATATCATTCAAATGTTCTCTTAAGGATTAGTATCCTTATTCGATTGGATTGTCATATAGGGTATCAATTTTAAATCCATATAATTTTGAAGACTGAATTTATTGTTATCTCAATTTATAATTTGCAAGTCATAGAGTTTAGTGTAGGAGAGAACAATCATTATTTAACTAATCATCATAAAAAGGCATAATACAAATATGACCCATGGTACTTGTCATTTTTTATCAATTTAACACCTTAATTTATAGTTTTGTCATTTTAACACCTGTATTTAGCTAAAATGCAATAGTTAGCACTAATATGATAACACAATGCATCTACCACCCCCTTGTACTTGTTACTTTTTTTTAATTTGACACATTTACTTGTAGTTTATGGTCAATTAAATCCTTATAATATGGTACATGTTGATTCGTCATTCCATTCACTATCTAGCTAATCATAAAAAAAAAGACATAATACATACATGACCCTTTGTATTTGTCACTTGTAGTCAATTTGACACCTTAATTTATAATTTTGTCATTTTAACACTTAAATTTGGCTAAAATGCACTAGTTTGCACTAATATATTGACACAATGCATCTACCACCCCCTTGTACTTATCACTTTTTGTTGATTTGACACCTCTACATGTAGTTTTTTGTCAATTTAATCCTTATAATGTGGTACATGCTAATTCGCTATTCTGTACTACATGTACTGATGAAAGTTTCAAAATTACATTCTAGCCAAATTCAGGTTTCAAAATAGTAAAACTATAAATTGAGGTGTTAAACTGATAAAAAGTAATAAATAAAAAGAATTATATATATATTACTCCTCATAAAAAAAATAATTGAATTTCATGGAAAAGTTAGGTGAAACTCAACTTAAAGGGGTCAATATTCATTTTAATAATAAATTTAAATTAATTGATAAAAATAACCAAATTCAATCTATCAAATCCAAAACAAGAATTTAATAAAAAATAAAATATGACAAGGTTAAAAATTAATTCAGTTTTAACAAAAGTGAAATTAAATCACACTATAGCAATTAGCAAAATAATTATAACCAAATTATTATCACATCAGACAAAGAATAAATCCTTAATTTAAATTAACCGTGATATATTAACTAAATATATTAAATTGATGAGTTATCCAAAGCCGGCCCATTTTCTCTACACTATTCTGAAAATTACTGTTCCTCCATCTACAAAATTTCGCTACAGACTAATTTTTGGTCAAAATTTGGTCTTTTCCTTTTGTTTTTCTTGTTTATTTCCTTACATGTAATTAAAATAATCGTTTCCTTAATTCTAGGGATATATCCCTCTTTTGCTCATCCTATAGTGATGATTTTGCTATCTCCCATGAGAACTTTGTGAGTTCAAGAGGAGGAAATTGGCTATGGTGCTATAGTGCAAAAGAAGAAGATGACCTCTTGTTTCATGAGAAACTTCTTGAACTGGTTTACCCATGTTTTAAGAGTTTCTTTTCATTTTATAAAATGAATTTTGTCATATCCATATTATTGCCGAGGATGATGGAGCTCTTCCCATCTCATATTTGAAGATTTTCTATTATCAACCTACAAATTCTTTTAATGTAGCACCGTCATATTAGTATTATTATGACTTTCATTAGATTTTCTATATTTATTGTCTTCTTCTTTTTCTTTAATTTGCATATTAAAGTAAAATTTTTTATAGTTTCTTGTAATGATTTTTTATCTATATACGTAATATCTTATTCTATCCTCTTTGTAATACCTTTTATGTATTAATATTATATATTTTATTGTGATGAAATATATATATATATATTAAATTGATAAATTATGTAAACGTGTTAAATTTGATAATAAATTAAATTTATTATGAACTAAGAAAATGTATCTCACGATTTTTTGCTCCATTTTTTAATATGATATCAAAACTGCCAATTTTAAAAATTATTTATTATATAACCAATTATTATTTAAATATAATTTTTTTATTTAAATTATTCATTTTTAGATTTAATTAGATTTTAACTAAATAACCGAATAAAATTATAAAAACAACAAAAATAATAGATAATAGTGAAGCTAATTCCTTGAATATCACTCTTAAATCTCTGAGAAATTTATTGAATTCAATCGATTGAACTCTATTCACGTAGCCGGTTAAGATTTATTAGCATCTCCTTATCTTGTTAGCATATTAATATGCTGACAATTTTAATCAATAAAAAACACTAGTTGAATTTCATAAAAAAATTTATTTCATTTTTAAATAAATTTTAAATTTATTTAAAATAAACATATTTTATTAATAAGAATTAATTTAGTTTCAAACAATTTAACAAAATTAAAAAGTTAAAATTTGAAATAAATTTTACAAAATTTTCATTTAAATCAAACATAATAATTTGAATTTGCAAATGAATTCTACAAAATTTTATAAAATTTTTGTTTAGTTAAATTTATTTGCAAATTTAAGTAAATATGATTTAAATGAAAACTCTGTAAATTTCATTTCGAATTTCAACTTTTTTCATTTTATGGAATTATTTAAAATTAAATTAATTTTTATTAATAAATTATATTTGATTTAAATAAATTTGAAATTCATTTAAAGATAAATTTTATTTTAAATTTATTTAGAAATAAAATATATTTTTTAATGAAATTAAACTAAATAAATTTTAACCAAACAAATTGAAAGCTTTTATTTCAGAATGCAATTACGAGATTAGAAGAAATACTCTTCCTTCACTTTGATGTGAAAAATAATTGATAATATTGAAGTTATTTTCTTAATAATTTGGACCGACAAATTTTGAAACTATATGAATTTAATTGTCCCATATACCACGTGACCTATTTATTGACTTGGCAGTACTCTTTTTTTTTTAGGCGAAGGGAGGGCACAAGCTATCAAGAACTTTTGAAACAATCATTATCATTTCACTTGTCTCCTACTAATTATAGCTTCAAAAATACTCAATAATTCCTGAGTCCTCAAGCAAATTAATGCTTTGATTTCAAGATTTCCCTAGTGTACTACTACATACCAGAAAAATTGTGCTCATTTAAGTTTTTGGTCATGAGCTTAATGCATATGATTGTAATTTTTTTTTTAACGAATAGATCAAGTTGTTAAATTCTAATACTATATAAAAAAAGATAGAAGTGAAGAGATCGATCTTTAATCTTGTTAATAAAATATCTACATATTTTACCACTTACGTTACTTATGTAACAATGCACATATAGTTATTGCTTAATATAATTATGTCCTTTGGTTTATATATTTGTCATCTAAGGAAAATTAAATTTTCAACATTCATATATAATTAGGTGCAGTTAGGCAATGCTAACTGATATATTCTCTATTTTTTTTTTAAATGACCGATATTAAAAAATTATTAAATTCTAACTAATTTAATATATTTCAAATAAGATTACAAAAGTAATAAAGGTTTTTCAATAACTAATTTAACCTTACTTCATATATTATAATTCAAATTTAAAATATCATTTAAATAAAATAGTTGCATATTAACTGATTTCAACAATTTCTTAATTAATTAAAGATATATTTTTTTTCATTTTCCTATCGAAACTATCAATTTTAACATTAAACACTTTGATTTTATTTAGTTTATATAATATAAGATAGATTATACCATTCCGGTCACAAGTTTTGCCAATATAATAAATAAAATTTGAATTTGACATGATATTAAGGAAATCTAAATTTTTATCATATACTAGTTTTATGTTTACATTTCTAAACCATCATAAAACCTTTTAACCGTAGATGAATGGATATGGTGTCAAAATGAGCTTTTTAAATTCAACAATTTAAAATTGATAAAAAGAGTTGAATTCTCAAATTAAAAAGGAGTATTATTGTTTATAAAAATTTACTTTATTTGCACATAAAGCTATTAAACACTAACCAGACACATACACACACAAAAAATTGTTTCTAATCATTTCTCATTAGAATCTAATGCATTATTAAATTAAAAAATTAAAAAGTTTTTTTTTATTTGTTGCTTTTTGTGTTCAATAACCACAAAAAAGTTGGACTAAATTCTCCCATAATTTATTTTATTTATACATAAAATTTAAATTTAAGTTTAAAAATTTAAATTTTTCGCTATCTAAACCAATAAATATCAATAAAAGCAACCAATAATTAATTGTATACAATTGTGTAACACATCTAAACAGTGGATTAAGGACACTTATTTACACCTTTTAAATAGTAAATCTCAATAATTGATTGAATCAGTGAATAAAATATCATAATTCTCCATTAAATAATAAAAAAAATTCCACAATTAATATATTGATATTATTTTATAATGTTTGCAATTTCAATTTGAATACAGTAACCACTTATCTCTTATCTGCCTTTATTTAAATTTTTTTTATTAGTTTTATAATTTTATTTAAATTAAACTGAATTAATTAGAGTTTAAAGTTTCAAATGAAAATAAATAACAAACAAATTGAATTACCTAATTCAAGGAAAAACAGGGGAACCATCCCAATATTGCACCGGCGGCGATGCCAGCAAATGTGTGTGGTGTACAGATAATAAAATCGCCCACTGGTGATTTCACTCGAAAACGCGTAGAATCACAGTCAAAAGAGGGTGTTCCTGGGAATCTATCCGTGATCCGACCCTATATTCTTTGACTTTTTTTTTTTTTTTACTCGTTCTACCATTCTTAGAAATCTCCACTTGTTTGCAATTGATTGAAACCTACACATCAAAGAATTAGCTTAATCAAGTTTGGTCATCTCTCACTGCATCTAGTGTGAAAACTGTAGAGATTTTTTGAGTTTGGTTGTCTCAATCAATGAATATTCATAGTGGGGTTATTAAAATTTAGAAAAATTAATGACTAGTAACTCTGATCACGGGTCATTCAGATCCTAAATTATAATCAGATTCAATTCGGTCAAAATTGATCAAATTTAGAATTATATTAAACTGGCCTAAAATTATAGGGAGAAGGTGATTTTAAACTGTATGTTCCAATTCTAAATTGGTATATATATGAAAAAATTTTAAAATTTTTTAATTTCAAGTTATAGTTAATTATAATATTTAATTTAAACCCTTTAATTTTTTTTAAAAAAATATATTTAATATAAATATTTTCAAGCTATGTATATATATCGTAGTATATATATATTTTAAATTTTGTTATATATATATATATATATTATAAAAAAAATTATTTCAACCAATATTATATAAAAACTAACATAAAATAATTTTATTTCTAACTTTTAAAATTTTTTTTATCTAAAATTAGCTAGTTAATTTATTTTAAGTTAACTAATCAAAGTAAAGTATAATTTTTTATTTTTAACTAAAAAATAATTTATTAAAATGTCATAATAAATTTTTATTTCAATTTATATAATAAAAAAATTATACCAAATTGAATCGGTTTAAAACTGAAATTAAACATTTAAATCAAAATCAAAACTAGAATCGGTCAATACTTAAATCAGCCTTATGCTCGATTTTTGTCTGATTCCAATGACCCTAAAATCGTAAACCATCGATTCATGTAACACCATAACTAGTATACAATATTAATAAATAAATTTAATTATTTTTCTTAAAAAAATCATGAAATGTTGAGTTCAAATTTTATTATTTTGAACTAAGAAAATTTATAATATAATATAACTAATTATAAAAATTTAGTTTTTTTTAATCATCAATATTTTTATTGAATTTAACTAATTCAATTTAATTCAAATAAAATTATAAAAATGATAAAATATTCTAATAGCTAATTTAATATGAGTAAAGATATCATAACTTAATCTCACACATTCTTTAAAACCCATGTCGGTAAATTCCACTAATTGTTGGTAAACTCTAGTTTTTTCAAGGGATACGACATTGACAGTATTTGAATTTTGACTCTAAGTACCCTCTTGAGCAATTATAAAATTCTAGTTTAATTATAGTCTAATTTTTTATAATTAATTAAAAATAAAATTATTTAAACAGGAAAAATAATAACATTAACTTAATTAATTTCTTCAATTGTAATCCCTAATTATCATTGATATTCTTATTTTTCCCATAGTATAAATAATCCATCCATAAACCTCAGTCAATCCATTGGGCATAAGCCATATAAATGAGAAATGAGAAATAATAATAAAAAACCAAAAGGAAAAGTAAAAAATGGTAAATTACCAAAAAAAAAAACATTAAAAACAAGGAAGGAAGGACCGATCTCGAATTGGCGCTGCCTATTTAAACTCCATCCCCTCTCTCATATGCCAATATCATTCACGGCAACAGACATTACATTATATTACTTCCTATTTTTCGGTTCTCTAGATTCTCTCCACCATCAGCAGTAGGTAACTCAAAATCTGATCTTTTTCATTTCTCGGATTCAATTAGATCTCTTGTTGTTGTTTTGCTCTTCTTGTTCTTGATCTGTGATCTTTTGTTGTTGTTGTTATTCTTCTATCTTTTTTCTTTTAATGATTGATTTGTAATCTTTATCTTTTTTTTTTTTTTTGCTGCTAAAGGTTTGAATCTTTGAGCAAGTTTGATAATTGAATTATGGTTGGTCAAGATCTATAATTATTTTTAGCTGAATTGTGCTAGATCTGTGTTTGATGTTGTAGTTAATTGTGTAATTTCGATTGGATCTTGATGCTGTTAGGCTGTTAGAAGCCGTTTTAGCGTAGATGCTTTAATTAGATAGTAATCATGAATTTCAGGGGAGAAATATTTGTAAAAAAGAAAGCTTTTTTTTTTTTGTCATATTGAGATGAATTATAGTTAATATGATTTTAGAAAAGTTGATGGAATGTGTCATTTTTGAAGTAAAATGCTGTGTAATAGTGATTTTTTTAAAAAAATTTCTAACTCTGGATCCGTAGATCCACTTGCGTTGGTTTTTATTCTTCATATTCTTATGTGTGTATTTTTTGGCTTTCGTCCAGGTTTAAATCTTGTAAAGGAAAATGGTGAAGATTTGCTGTATTGGAGCAGGTTATGTTGGGGGGCCTACAATGGCAGTCATTGCCCTTAAGTGCCCTGAGATTGAAGTAGCTGTTGTCGATATCTCTATTCCTAGGATCAATGCCTGGAACAGTGACCAGCTTCCCATCTATGAGCCAGGTCTTGATGGTGTGGTGAACCAGTGCCGAGGCAAGAATCTCTTCTTCAGCACTGATGTGGAGAAACATGTCTCGGAGGCTGATATAGTCTTTGTATCTGTTAACACCCCAACAAAAACACGGGGATTAGGAGCTGGGAAAGCTGCTGATCTGACCTATTGGGAGAGTGCAGCACGGATGATCGCTGATGTTTCAAAGTCTAACAAAATTGTTGTTGAGAAGTCAACTGTTCCAGTTAAGACAGCAGAAGCAATTGAAAAGATTTTGACTCACAACAGCAAGGGGATCAAATTCCAGATCCTCTCAAACCCAGAGTTCCTTGCAGAGGGAACTGCAATTAATGATCTGTTTAAGCCAGATAGGGTCCTCATTGGAGGTCGGGAAACTCCAGAGGGCCAGGCAGCCATCAAAGCATTGAAGGATGTTTATGCTCATTGGGTACCTGAAGATCGCATCCTAACTACCAATCTTTGGTCTGCTGAGCTGTCCAAGCTTGCAGCCAATGCCTTCTTGGCCCAGAGGATCTCATCGGTCAATGCTATGTCAGCTCTCTGCGAGGCAACTGGGGCTGATGTTGCTGAGGTGTCATATGCTGTTGGCAAGGACACTAGAATTGGTCCCAAGTTCCTGAATACTAGTGTTGGTTTTGGTGGGTCCTGCTTCCAGAAGGACATTTTGAATCTGATTTACATTTGTGAGTGCAATGGCCTTCCAGAGGTTGCTGAATATTGGAAACAAGTCATCAAGATCAATGATTATCAGAAGAACCGATTTGTGAACCGCGTTGTTTCCTCAATGTTTAATACAGTTTCAAACAAGAAAATTGCCATTCTAGGTTTTGCTTTCAAGAAGGATACTGGTGACACAAGGGAAACCCCAGCAATTGATGTGTGCAAGGGGCTATTGGGAGACAAGGCCCGGTTGAGCATCTATGATCCACAGGTGACTGAAGATCAAATTCAGAGGGACCTTACCATGAACAAGTTTGATTGGGACCATCCTCTCCATCTGCAGCCAATGAGCCCCACAACTGTTAAGCAAGTGAGTGTAGTTTGGGATGCCTATGAGGCAACAAAAGATGCCCATGGTCTTTGCATTTTGACCGAGTGGGATGAGTTCAAGACTCTTGATTACAAGAGGATATATGATAACATGCAAAAGCCAGCTTTCGTCTTTGATGGAAGGAATGTTATGAACGTGGATCAGCTGAGGGAGATTGGTTTCATTGTATACTCAATTGGAAAGCCACTGGATCCATGGCTGAAGGACATGCCTGCTGTAGCTTAAAAGAGAGGTTTACTGGTTTGCTCATGTCATGGAGTCAACTGCTCATAATTATAGGCTAGCGAATTTATTCTTTACCAATTTTTGTCTGAGTATTGTTATTGTCATTCCCATGGTATTTGGAACAATTGGCATTACCCTCATTCTGAGAGCAGGAGTCTCTGTGTTTTGCCTTGCATTCAAATGTATCTGTTATGCTACATGTTTTAAGAACTTTTACTTGATTTTATTATGTATTATAATAATTAGAATGATGAATTCCATAAATTCTCTTCTTTCACTTGCTGAATTTGTTAACATGGCTTAATACTGGGCTTTTGCATCCTTCTACATCTGTCTTTTGCCTGTACTTTTTTTGAATTACAGTGGAAACAGGTAGATTCTGTCATACATAATAAACCGGCAGAGGTTAGAAGGCATCAATTACCACATTGTCTCTTGACATGGAATTTGACTATCAGACAAGTTGCCTGATTGTCCTGAAAATTTCACAATGTTCTTGCTTTGGTGATGTTGGCAGAGTAGCTCTACCGCACGTATGTCGTGTGGGTTTGGGACCTCAGCCCCACTTGTAACCGGGGAGAAAAATGCGTAGATGTGATGAATTTATGTACAAATGATTTGATAATACAGTAGTTAGTTGTCAATTTCAGGATCAGGATTGTGAATTTGATCTAGTTTGCTGATTTTGCTTCAATTTCTGCTGCTGCATTCCTTGTGAAGTACAGTAGTGGACAAAAATGTTTCACTAACTTGTGATTGACCGTAACTGGTCCTATGTGATGCGCCACTTCTCTTCTAGTTTTGCACATGAAACTGTGACCGAAAGGTACCTTTAGCCTTGGTGAGGCGTTGAATAAAAGGTCTTTAAATCAGTGGGTGCAAGAGACACTTTTTCAACTAGTGACATGATGATTGTATTGGCAACTTCAATGTCAATACAATTAGCCCAAATCACTTGCTGTGGAGCCGAATTGCACTTTGGAAAATGACTCTTCTTCTATACTTTAATGATAAAGGCAATTACATGCTGCCAATAAAATTCTAAACTAATTGGTTTAAACTGAGGTTTTGGAACTTAAAAGATTTCAGGTTTTCCATAAAAAAAAAAAAAAAAAAAAATTCAGGTTCAAATTTTAGTGGAAGCATTTAACTAAAAATTTTATGTTCTTATCCTTTTCATCCTATTAGGACTTATATAATAATAATAATAATAATAATAATAATAATAATTTGATAATTAATTTTTGTTTGTTGTTATAGTCATTTTATTATTTTTTTTAACAACTAAATCAAGTGGTTAAATTCCAACACCACAAGAGGAGAAGATATAGGGTGAAGGATTTAATCGTTAGTTTTTTCAATAAAATATTCATACTTTTTATCATTTAAACTACTCGTGAGAGACTAATCTCGTTATTGTTAAGTGTTAATCAATTGTGATCGTATTAAAGTTGTTATTGTTGTATTCCTTGAAAATCAGGAAAAACCTTAAAAATGGGCAAATTACATTCCTTACCATTGATGTACAACCACAAATTTGTGTGCCATTTTTACTAAAATTACTTTACATGTCTATGCTTCACTACTATTTGGAGAATCAATAAGAATCAGTTTTGCAATTTCACAATACACAATCCTTTGCTAAGGGAAATAATAATTGTAGTAATTTTGATGTGTTTTGCATATGCTTTTTGTAGTTATTATTAAAAATTGATAAGTTTTATTAATATTGGCAGATAAATAATTATTTTGTCATAAAACTAATAATTTTATTAATATTATTAGATAATAAAATTTGAAACGAAATTTCTAATACAACCTTACTTTTTATACTATATATACCAAAAAAAATAATCAAACACATTTTAGTTTCATTTTAAAAATTTTATACTTGAATTGGAGCTCCTATTGCATAATTATCCACAGTGAGTGTAAATAATTGTTTGGTTTTGAATCGTTTAGTTTTAAATAATAATTTGATTATATAAATTATTTAATTGAGTTGAAGTTGAATTTTTTTTTTAAAAAAATTAATCACAATTGAACTGATTTAAGTTTAATTTAATAGTGTGTCGACTGGTTCCTAATCAGAATATTCACTTGTAATTGTTGATAAAATCCGAAGCGTGGCAATGTAAATTAGTAAATCAATATCACTCCGACTCCATAAAGCCAAAAGGCAAATTTTCCAGCTTTACCGAATGACAGCCACCCACCCTCCGCTCTTTTCTGCACAAACTACCACAATATTTCCACGTGCCTTAAATGCAACATTCAGTAACCCATTCATCATCCTCCACGTGTCCCATCAAACTCGTTTTTTCTTACATAATAAAAACCTTAAGACAAGACACATTTCCAAATCTGTCCTCAAGACACCGGAATCCTGAAGTTGTGCTTGACGTAATTTTCGTAAGATTCTTTCCCTTTTCAGTAATTTATGTGTCTACACGGTGCATCCGTGGCCAAAAGTTTCTATCAACGGATCACCGAACACACCCCTCTCGCTACCTCAAATTCCCTATAAAATCGTGCCCTAACTTTACCCATATCCCTCGATCCCCAATCCTCAGAACTATTCTCTCAAATTCTTTAGATATCTGTTTCTTTTTCTTCATTTCGATTGTTTTTTTGTTCAATTCGCTTCTTTCTCTATCTATTGATCCTAATTTTATTATTCGCCGTGATCTGATTCATTTCTAGGGTTAGGGTTTTCTTAGATCCCTATTATTTCTTCTATTAAAAAAGGGTTTTTGTCCGATCTTTAAATCCAAGAGTGTATATTAGTTTATCGCGGTGTCAATTTTCGTGGGTCTGTCGAATTTTTTGTGAATTCTTTGAAATTTTGAAACTTTTCATTTCAATTATTATTTTTTTAATTTTTCGATTTGTTTACACGAAATAAAATATTTCTTCCTGTGATTTCTATCATCTGTAAATTGAAACAAGAATCCGGGATCTAGAATCTTGATTTTGTAAATTGAGTTTGTGTATTGTATTATTTTGTTCAAATTCATCGTCTTTTGATTCTTCTTGTTGATATCATCGATTTTGCAGCTGCGATTATCTAGGCAAGGTTCAAGCTCTTTTAGCTTAATTATGTGATTCTATTGCTTTCATTAATTTGTGAAGTTATGAATTAAATTTTAGTTTTTTTCTGTCATATTTAATTGTATTTTTTTGTGTGTTATTTGTATGTACTTACGACATATTTTTTGGCAATGCTGGGTAACAAGAAAGTGTAAATTGGGGAGGTGAAAATGAAAATGTAATTGGGGAGTCAAAAGGAGCATTCTTTAGGCAATGCTTGACCAGATAATTTAGTTTTATGGCATATGCTAGCTATCGTCTTTATTTTTTTAAGCAAGCACAGTAGACTAGATGTAGCATAGTTTTCATGTCGCTTTCAAGTGTGAATGAATCTTACCAGCTCTCACTGTGTATGTATGTGTTATGTGGGTGCACATGTATATGCATGCTGTCTGAGTTCTGCAGAGTGGACTAATTCTTTTTGGTCAGCAGTTTTTGATACATCTAGACTTTGCCTAGATTGTAATTAGAAGTAATAATAAGTTGATAATGCATGTCTCAATTGTGAGGGATGCAGATTTTTACCTAAATGTGCTGTGTAAAAGTAGATGGCAAGTTGATAGTAAATTGCTAAGTACCCTTTGCTGTTACAGTCAGCACTGTAGGTAATGAATTAATTTTTATGGTGTTTACTTTGTGAACTTTGTCTTCAAATAAAGGAATATATTGTTCTTCTCTTGATTTGATGGTTTATTTTTTTCTTTCAAGCTGAAAAGAATATTTTAGCTTATTAGGTTTATATGATTTTCCCCCTTTATGTGAACTTGCTGTTTCTGCTTGCTATTTTATTTGTAGGGTTATGGTTTATTGATTATTAGGTTCATTTCTTCTTTTCTCATTGGTGAAAAAAATATTTCTAACTTGCAGATAAAAAAAATGATTCATAAACGGTCTTTTATTGATGATGATTCTTATGAGGTTGCTTGTAAGCATCCTAGACACCTGGAATACGTTGACCAGATTGCTTCAGTTGTTCCCCTTGATGATGCTTTCCTGAAACCCATGAATTCAGGTAATGAATTATTGATAATTCTGTTCTATGAATTGATGAATAAGTTGGAGAAATGGGACATATTTGCATTGTCTTGCTAACTTAACTATAATGCATAGCCTACCAGTGCTCCATATATGTGAAGGATTGTTTTTTTTTTTTTGTCTTAATTGTTATAATTGACTTGTTTTTACTGTGAAGATGGTCAGGACAGTCTTGGGAAGTGTCAAGATGTTGGAAGGTCTGAAAATGATTCAGTCACAGCAGTTTCAAATGATACCAACAATTTTGAAAGTGGGTCATCTGGCTCCTTTCCCCATTTTTTATGGATCAGCAGTGGAATTCTTGAGGCAGATAATCTCTCATTGTTCCCAGAATATTTTGATCATGGACACCAAGTGAGGGCTTTATATCAACCTGATGAAGCATTTTCATCTATTGACTATCCTTTTCAGAAGTCAGTTTCTTTTGGACCTGAGCATCAGGCTTTTGTTCCTTTTCGGAAGCCAGTTTCTATTGGACCTGAGCATCAGGCTTTTGTACCAGAATGGGAGGGTTCCAATATCTATTCTAGTCAGTTACATAATTCTGTCCATGAGGCTGCCCTTGCACAACCATCCAGCTCTAGCATCAAAATTGATGATGGTTATGAGAAGAGGCTAATGGGCGCTTGTGTGCTTCCAATGCCAGAACTGGAAGGACCTGCAATCCATGGCTGTGAAGGCACCAATAGTGATTGTGGTTGCCTTGATCAGGGTTCTATTGAATGTGTGAAACAACATATAGTGGAAGCTAGGCATAAACTTAAGGAGAACCTTGGGGAGGATATTTTTGAGGGGCTGGGTTTCTATGATATGGGAGAATGTGTTGCAAAGAATTGGACTGAAGAGGAAGAGCAACTCTTCGATGATATAGTTATGGCAAATCCTGCATCGATGGGCAATAACTTTTGGAACCATCTGTCGGCAGCGTTTCCTTCCCGAACAAAAAGAGAGCTCATCAGTTATTATTTTAATGTGTTCATGCTTCGGAAGCGTTCTGAGCAAAATAGGTTTGACCCACTGAACATTGACAGTGATAATGATGAGTGGCAAAGAAGTGAAGATGGAGTGGTAGAGGAAGATGAAGACTCTGCAGTGGAATCTCTCGATGGACTAGATGCTCACGCTTACTATGAGGACCATGTTGATGATTGCAATGAACATATTGAAGATGAGGATGAAATTGATGTCTCCAAAGAGAGTGCAGGTGATGATATTCACAGAGTTGCAACTGATGAGGAGTATGAGGGAGACTTAGATGATGTTTCAGCAGTGCATGCTGATATTTCCGCTGTTGGTTGTGGCAGTGATACAGGCTTTAAGCTAATTAAACAAATTCCCAGCAACAATGGAAATGGTTATGATGTGGAAGATGATTCATGCACATCGTATGAGTGTCAGCCAGACAATATTGATTGTGCTGGTCCACTTGATATGGCAACAGACAGAGGACATCTCAGTCAGGAGTGATAGAATTCCAGGGACACTGCTGATGGCTGCTAGGAGGATGCTTAGCTTGGACATCACTGTCGTGCATGAAAGAATCAATTCTGTTACGTCCACAAGCTTGTCTTTTCCTGAAAGGAGGATGGACATGGTGCTGGCTGGAAGATGATGTCAATCACAGTGGAGATGTGATTGTTATCAAACAATTTAATTGAACTTTGCATAGGTAGGCAGCATTAAATCTCAAGGCCTTTTTGGGATTCTATTGCACAAATAACACGACTCTCAGACCGACAGCTAATTAGTCTACCTCTATCCTGTGCTTGCAAATTTTGAAAAATGGAAGCGCTGTAGGGTGGAGGTGGTTAATTTCCGTGGATGTGCCAAAGGAACTCTGATGGAAATTTTCTAAGCTGCTAGTTGCAAATCCGTGTAGCATGACTTGAATGCTGTTTTTCAGATCGGATCAGTCTATTGGTTGCAATGGAGTTGCGTTGCCAATGTCCGGTTGAAATGCATTACCCTATGAATGATATGATCTTATTGTTTTCATTGTAATTTCAATCAATAGATCTTGTTTCTGTATCAGTCAGTCTTGGTTGTATTTTTGCCCTTTTGACGGTCTGTAATTAGTTTCATTGTAGCACTGTATCAATTTCAGCGAAGATTACTTGATGTTCGAAATAACAGTTTGGCTTCAGCATTTAAACTCCATCTATCATCTTAATGAGAGAGATAATAGAGCAACACTGCCATTGTCTCTCCTAGTGCCTAGCCCAGCATTTTGGATAACACATTATTAGTATTTTATGTTTTCATGAAGTGATAACGCAGTATTTGGATCTGATCTAGTTTTGCCAGCCTGTTTAGTGTAGTTTGGATTAAATTAATGGAGAAGACTCAATACAGAACTACTTACAAAAATCATAGAAGGAACTTCAAACAAAGGATGAGTGAATGAACTAGCATAACTCACGAGTAAAATATTGGCATCATGATTAAAGAAAGATTACACATAAGCCTTAAGACCAAGTTTACTATTGAAGGTAACCACCAAGCCCCAACAATGGCAAAGAATTATTTGTTGAACTATGTGATCTTTTCCTTCCCTAGTTCTTACCTTTGTTTTTCATAGTTATAATAAAAACTCAATATTGTAACAACAATAACAAATGTCATGTTATCTTGTTAGATCAATTGGCATATCATACTATGATATTATTATTATATATTGAAAAAAGTTCACAAACAAACAAAATGATGACAAGAATTAGAATTTTAACTCTTGCAAGTGTTCTTAACCACCATAATGAAAATATGCACAATTTTTTCTGAAATGAGACTATTTCATCATGCCTGACTGGTCTTTTGTCCGTGCTTCCTTCCTTATGTGCTCCTCTTCCTAGCTTTCCGGCTTCCGGAAATATGAGGCCGATCGATTGGAATATTTAAAACTGGGAGTTCGTCCTGCGTCTCTTGGTGTGCTGCTTCCTGCCACTCCTGTGGTTGTTGAGACTCCACCCCTTTCTCTAAAAGGGCAAAGGGGAAGTTAAAAGATCAAATTGGGAGCGCAAAAAAAAAATAATAATTTAATTAATTTAACTTCCGCTCGAAACTTTACAATCGGGAAGTCTTTATCTCTTTCTTACAATTTTTATGAATTAACGGATCACATTTTAACCAAATATTTTATAAAAAAACTTCTGAAAGTGATTTTTCAGTTAACTTTTTCAATGACGATTATCTTGAATCGAACTACTACTTACTGGACTTCTGAAAATTACGGAGGGCACTCCCACCCGATCAAACCGCCTTATGGGCAAAGACGGAGGTAATATATGAAAACTAAAAGTATCTAAACCAAACATCTTTTAATTTATTGGTATTGAAGTCATTATCTAGAATTATAAAATCTCAAATAAAACCCCTAATCAAAGTGAATTAATTTATAAAAGATATTAATCCTTGAACATACCATTCAATTGAGCATTAGTAGATTTATCAAGTTAACATAGCTATGTTGACGCGGAAATAAAATAAGTATAAAATAAGTATACATGTGATACTCTCACATCCTACTAGATGGCTACATCAAATAAGAAAAAAATATTTTCTTAATTTTTTGACATTTTATAAGTACATAAACTCAACTATTCCTACCTAGATTTTTAATTATTTCTATGAAGAAATAGTGAACATCGCATCAAAATATAATTAATTTATAGAAGAAAAGTAAGAAATTCAAAGTTAAAAGAAAAATTCCGTGTATATCATTGACATGATAGTTAAGGTATTACGAGATATCTGATTTTATTTAAATTAAATCTCCTTTTAGAAAAATTAAAGAGGATGAAAAAAATATTGTTATGTAAAGTATTTTTATCTCATTACAACATTAAAAAAAAAAAAAAAAAAAAAAGATTCACCTCAAGTGGGACATATCTGGCGATTGGATGAAGCAGCCATAGGTTAAGTAAAAGAAGAATAATAACAAAGGATTCAAAAGGTAAACGACCCAAAATTCTAACAATTTACTTCCACAGCAAGAAATCAATTTCCAATCAAAATGAGATTTTCTTGTTAACAAAATTAATTGCAAGTTTTGATTGTTCCCAAAATGCCCATTTTAAGAGCAAATCAATAAATGCAGCCAAAGTGAAAAAATTCTTTTATATAAGCAAGTGAAAGTCTACAACTATATATGGAGTGATGATATATATAGCCCGCTTTGAAAATCATTTTCGATATATATATTAGCTTAGCTTCCATGCAAGTATTCCCCTTCTTTTTTTTCAAACTTGCAGCTTCACCCTCTGTCTCCTCTGTTTCTTTTCGGGTCAATCGTGCTCAATTGTCACTTCCATTTCAGAATCGCGATTTGCATATACTTCTGCAACTACCCACTAAAGAGACAGAGTGTTAAAGCAGAGGCTGCAACAACGTGTATTGGGTTTTTTTTTCTTGATCTTTTTTCCCTCTCTAGCGAATCAAGATCTTTGCTTTGCACGAAGACCCACATCGTTTCTTCTTATTCTTACTCCTAAAACTAAGGGAATCTTAGCTTTTGTTAGAATTTTGAATCTTTTTTATCTGGGTCTTCTTCATTGATTGAGTTCTCTGCTTCTTGAATTGTGGTTGTTTGGTTCCGGGGGATGTGATAGAAAATTTCTTGCACTCTTCTTGGAAAATTTGAGGCTTTTCTTATTTTGTGATCTGGGTTATTTCTGTTTTGTTTCTTTGGGTTGGTGAAAGTGAAACGCATTAAAAATGGAGCAAGATCATGGAAAGAAGCAATATGTGTGCAAGTTGTGTAACAAGAGTTTCTTGAGTGGAAGAATCTTGGGTGGCCACATGAGGACTCATAGAGTTAAAAATTCTGGTAAAGAAGCTGGTAAAGTTGAAAGCAGCGATATGGGTAATGAAGGTAGTTATGGCCTAAGAGAAAACCCCAAGAAATCCTGGAAATCTTCTATCTTTAAAGACGGTGATGATGATGATGGTGTGCTTTCAGTTCAAGAAAGTGCAGAATGTAGAATCTGTGGCAAACAATTTGAGTCACCAAGATCTCTTCATGGTCATATGAGGCATCATTCAGTAGAAGAAAGAAATGGAAGTCGTTGCAAAGAATGTGGGAAAGGGTTCAAGACGCTAAGATCTCTAACTGGTCACATGAGATTGCATTCTTTAAAGAACAGGGTCTCTAAAGAATCAATAACCCCTTCAGGCCCTGACTTGGTTGTGATAGCTTTATCTGCTTCTGAGACTGTGACTCTTGCGAGAAGGAAGAGATCCAATAGAGTGAGGTACAAGGTTACTGCTCCTAATTCTTCTTTTTCTAGCATGGATGAATCTGTGTCTGGTTTTGAACTTGAGCAAGAAGTCAAAGATGCAGCCATGTGTTTGATGATGTTGTCTGGAGGTGTATGTGAATGGGTCGGATTCAGATCAGCTAGTGATTCCTTGGATAATGATTCTTTATCATTGGAGGTTAAACCTTTGGATGGAAATAAGGGAATCGAGTGCAGTGAGGTCAGAGTTGATGTTTTTGACGATGATGATGGTGAGCTTGTCAAGAAGAAGAAACCAAGAACTGAGAAGTTTGATTCTTGTGCTTCAGATTCTAAGAATAAGAGCTCTGAATGTAGTGATTGTGAAATAGCGATGGGTTTTGATGAAAAGAAAATCGAATTAGAACTTCCCGTAGTGAGTTTTTACCAGGCAGCTGACTCCAACAGGCCTGAAGTAGAGGGCGAATGTGGATCCCTATTGTTTGATACTGAGATAGACAAGGGAATTCAGGATGAAATAGGTAGCACTGCTTCTGATACAGACTCAAACCAAGATCGTAGGGAAGAAGTTGGACTGGATCTTGCTGGTCCAGGACATGTGAAATGGACTACCTCAAGCAATAATTTTGATGTTTGTGATGCTGATATGGGGACGGTTTCTTGCACTGAATTGATATGCTCTACTTCAGATTCTGGTGATTCTAAAAAGAAGAGCCAATACCAGTGCAGGATCTGCAACAAGATACTTCCCAATCATCAGGCACTTGGTGGCCACCAGACACTACATAGAAGAACAACAAAAAGCTCTCGTGCTTTGAAGATTGACCAATGCCAAGAGGATATCCAGGCAGATGTTTTGCCCAAAAAAATTAATGCTGAATCGGAGGTTTCAAAGACTGATGGCATTAAGGAATCAGTGAAGGAGGAAGAGAATGGAGTGGCGATTACAAGTTTTCAGTTAAACAAAAGCAAGAAGCATCAATGCCATATCTGCTTTAAGTTGTTCGTGTCTGGCCAAGCTTTAGGAGGTCACAAGAGGACTCATCTTGCTAAAGCCACAGAAGAGCAGGATATGGCAATGCAACAAGAAGTTCCTGATCTATGTGGTGCATTTGATATTAATCTCCCAGCCATGATTGATACAGAGGCCAACAATGAAGCTGAGTTCAAGTCATACTGGGCAGAAACTAGCTACAACCATGAATCACTACTGGATGTCATTGCTACCTAAGTCCACCAGTTCTGTATCTGGCTTCCGAAGAGTTTCAAGAAAGCAGAGAATATGGTGGATGACTCCCTTACATCTGCCATTTTTTATACGTGATCTGAAAGAGCTTCATTATGGTATTACATTTGGAGTTTTAATAGTGAAACAGGATTTGTTTGGTCCTTTTTGCATTTTAGTTTTCTTATACAAAAGCAGAAACACAATTGTTCTTAGATTGAATTCCAGTTTTGTCTATTCATTCTTTTGTACCAAGTGTTCAAACAGAATGCAATATACCCTTTTTTTTTTTTGCCCTCCATTTCTGAATGTTAGTAGTTCAACCTCTGTGCAATGATCAATATGTGAGATTAGGACTTGGGAAAGTTAAGAGCAGGAAAATAATAATTATAATGATTAAGATGTATGTATATATTATATGGGTATCTGTTTATCTAAGCTAAGGTTGATTGTTTAGTCACCTAACACATTACATTTGACATATTATCTCAAATTAGCACTCCACCTTAGCCATTTCTTGCTCTTTATGCATGTTTTATAGCCAAGAAAGACTTGTGTTGCATTTTTATATTGTTCACATTGCTCTCCCTCAACACTTCAATAAACAGTTTTCTAGTGCTTGCTGGAACGTAGTTAAAGAAGCCTTTGCCTTGACCTTAAAGGTGAATAATCCCTGCTTAGTTTGTTATTTGGCAGTAAAAATTTCAAGTTAGAAACATGAATAAATCAAGACTGCATAGGATCAAGCTACAAGTAAATATTTACCTTGTATTCTAGAGTGCTCACAACAGACCAAACTTGAAGAACACCAAGCTTATTTTTTTAAGTCTGTATTAGGCTAAAGGTTGCTTTCATGCAACTGATCACCATTGAAAATGGGAAAAATAGATTACTTGTAGAGCAATGATAAAGAGATAGATGGCCACTCTTGCTTCAGTACCCACTTTTGACTGATGCTCTAGTCACTCTTTCCTCTAACTCTAAGCAGAAGAAGGCACATGCCACATGGTCTGAAGATCTTCTGAAGAGAGCATATGTTCTTAAAGCTATGGGTCCACTACCTTTAGGTTTGTGTTAAGTTCACATTGGTTTATTACTGTAGTTTTATTCATTTTTCATTTACTTATATTAGAAATTTGATTCACCAGTAATCTACATTATTGGCAAAAAGCAACAATGTTACTTCTGCTTGTCACCACCCACTAGAGAAATGAGACAATTTCTCATGATTAAGAAGCAAAGAAGCCATGTGCATGCCCTGAAACTTTGTTTACTACTTTCTTCTTTCTCTTTTGAAGTGTCCCTTGAGGCTAGCTCACATCTTGCCCCCATTAAAAGGAGGGAAGGTCCAATTCTTTTTTTGTTACTTGGCACATGAAAAATGTTAACTGTTAAGCTGGAAAATGAATTGGCACAAAATATTTTAGCCATTGACTAACAAAATAGATTATTGCTTAATTACTCTCTTTAATTTCAGTTTAACCCAACTGTAGGAGAGAAGAAATGATATATAACTGAGAGGTGAGAGCTAACCTATAAATAAAGTTCATGTCATATAGAATAGATTTGGGGCATTTATAAAATAATTTTATGATTGAAATTTAATATCATATTAAAGTTTTAATAAAATAATTATAATATCAACTGATAAAATATTAAAATGAAAAAAATGATATTCAATTAGTTTTGCTATAAGTCGAAATCACAAGTATTAAATTTGTATTTTTCTCTATATTAAAACACTAGTATTGTAAAAATTTAAGAATTAATGTGGAAATATTTATATAATCTAATGCGACTAAATTGAAGCAAAATTTGAACTGTAGGCATGAATATTCATGTCCAGATATCAACTGAAAACCATTCATTTTGGTCTAAAAAAATCTAATTGAATCAAATTGCATATGGTAATTAATAAATTGTGGAAATAGCCTCATCAGAATAAGTGGGATGATGTAGCATCCTACCATAGCAAGTTGGAGGTTTAGAGTCCAAATCTTCCTTCACCATTCCAGAAAATTTGTTCTTTTAGGTAGTATTCTAGCCGTTAAAACTAATTGATGAATAAGATGACCTAAATTTTACCGATTAATAATTACAGTGGCTACTCAAATCTAATTTGTCTCTCTCTCGTATCACCGTTGTTGTTAGAATCTTACAATTCGAGTCGATTTATCAAAAATGATTAAAAAATTTCTTTTTAAAAATGGTTTAACAACCAACAGCTGAACATTATTTAAATAATAATAATAATAAAGTTGTAGAAATAGTGTATAGTTTGGGATTTTTTTATTAGATCTATAAAAGGTTCTATAAATGGGTCAATTTCTAAGAGCCCATAAGGCAAGCAAAATTGCTACAGTCTAATGTCTGTTCTGTGATGCACAGAGCAGAGCAACAGAAGAACGGAGAGCTCTGTGATTTTAGTTCACATGTAAAAAAAAAAATTGAAAATCATATCAGATGAATCCAAACCCTAACCCTAATTTAATTCCACCATCACCGGCTGCTGTTACTGCTGCTCCTACTACTACTGCTGACCCATACTACTCTTATTACCCCCCAAACCCTAACCCTCCTCATTTCTCTCTCCAACTCCATCATCATATCTACGCTGACCCCACCTCCTCCTCCTCCTCCTCCGCTGCCGAGCTCAGACCTCCGGGAGTTGACTCCTACCCACCTTCAGTAGCCGCCCCCTTACCGCCACAAGGCCATGCCTTGGCTTATACCCAGGTGGATGCTTCTGCTTCAGGGTATTATTTGGATCCGAATTGGGCTGCCAATGGGACTGTTACGCAATATGGATCCGACCCAGTTCAATATGGAGCTGCTGTTGTAAGTGGTTCGTCTTCTTTTCCTTTTTTTTTAATAAAAATTTAATTTTTTTTTGTTGGTTTTGATTGAATTTTTTATATGTTAGGCCTAGTCATTTCTGAATTAATTGAGCTGTTTGGTATCATTTTTATTGTGTGAAAAATGCTTATAGAAGCTATGCAGGATATGGGGCTAACCATTATTATGTGTAGTATTATAGTTTGTTCTATTTGAAGTGGCATTATTTGGAAATCTAATTCTTATATTGCCAATTGCTGTCAGTTTTTTTTTTTAAATTTAAGTTGTATTGAATTTCGGCTTATAAGTTCCGGGTTAAGTAGAGAGTTCATCCTTTCCAATGTGCTACTAATGAAATATAGTTTCTTTGTGGACATAAAACATTGTCGTTACATTATATGTTTCTCCTTTTTCAGCTTAATGGATAGAGAGAAATATTTGTATGTATTCGTATTCAGAATTTTATTGTAAGTGAGTGTCAGAATAAATACCTTTTGTGTCTGCATGACACATTGCTGCTTTGTTATGGAAGACTTCTTTTTGCTCTTGATGTGTTTAGGTTTCAGGCCACATAACATGCACCAGCCCTATAACAAGCTAACTAGCTTGTATAAAAGTACAATTAACATATCTGCAACAAACGTTGTTGCATCCTATTTATAGGAGAGATAGAAGAGAGGAGAGAGAAGGGGGGGGGGGATTGAAATTATGTTATACCATGGCTTCTAATCAGAATTTCTAATGTGAATGCAATTTGTATGGGAACACAACTCACAAGAAATAGGTTGGATACAAGAAGAGTCTACCTGGAGGACATTAAACAGGTCGCAAGTCAAAAATATAGAGGATCCAGTTTGTGAAGTTGTAAGGGAAAGCCAAGTAGACCAGAAATTATGTAGACTGAAGTGGTAAAGAAATTAATTTAATGTGGAGACTGCTAATAGATGCTATAAGCAAAGCTTGTCCCTTAAGAGAGCTAATGAGAAAAACTGTTATACACAGTCAGATCCAATTGCTTTGTAATTTAATTCAGTTCCACTATGTTGTGTTTAAGTTAGAATACACTTGATATTGCTACTACAGTTGCCTCCTTTGGTTCTGCACATGTTTGAAATTTAGCACTATATTGATGACTTTGAACACCTAGAATTTTTTGTATCTATTTACATTTTTCGGTTACAGTATCCATATTTCATTATATGCATCAGAAGTAATGTCTGCTTGTATCTGCAGGGTGCTACAATAACTCCAGATGTTTTAGAACAGTTGGCTGTTGCACAGCCAGGATCTACTGCATGGGCTAACTTTACATTTCAGATTCAGGGAAATGACACTGTAAAGAAGCGCCAAAAGAAAACAAAGGTTGTTCAATCTGCTTATTGTGAAGTTTGTAAGGTGGACTGTAACAGCAAAGATGTACTTGACCAGCATAAATTGGGAAAGAAACACAAGAAAAACTTGGAGAAATTACAGGAAGCTGCTATTAAATCCAGTGTTTCATCTGCAACACAAAATCCAGTAATTGGGCCACAATCAAAGCCTAATAAAGGTAAAGCTGGCAGCGGACAAACAAGCAAGAAGAGAGTGGCAATGCAGTTCGAAGATCTGGAGACAAAGAGAAGAAAAGTTGTTGAAGGTGGTGCTGCACAAGAAGCCGTTAGAGTGTGTGTTATTTGTAATGTGGTTTGCAATAGTGATAATGTATATAATTATCATCTTGCTGGTCGCAAGCATGCTACAATGCTGAAGAAACATGGAGCAAGAATGGTTGCTGCCACCTAATTCTAAAGTTCTTGGAATCACATATTTTACTGACATTTGTTCTGCCTTCCCAATGATTCAATCTTTATGACGTCCATATTCTCATTAACTGATGCCTTTTTGCCTCTGATACTGTTTTGAATAATAGTCCTTGTAGCAATGCTAGTGTTTAAGAAAGCCACCGTTTCCTTGAGCAATTTTGTGATGGTACGAAATCCTCAAGCTTGAAGACATTGGGCAAATTAATACACAATGTACCTTCACCTCTTCTTTGTATTTTTTTTTTTGTTTTATTTTTTTTCTTTGTTTTCCATTTCTTTTTCACTCCTTTCAGACTATGGAGAGGAGAGGGACTGATGTCTCTTCCAGTGCAATGCACTTGGTGAAAGATGATTGTATACCAATTAGAAGGACAAGACTGATTTATCTTTTGGTTCAATTAAAGGTATAAAGCCATTCAAGATTTCTTTCACATCATTTCAATAGGATCAACTTTACAGGTAGATGGTGCTTAAATGCCAATTTTGAAGCACAAAACATCTTTCTGGAAACCATCTTGACAATAGGAAGATTCATCTAGTCCAAGCACGCCAGCCGCCAGTGATAGCATGAATAGGCATGCTTGTTTCGGGGCTGGCATTGAAAATCAAACCTGTTTAACGTAATGGATTACTAAAATGCATTGATGAAGCAGTAAATGAGCTTTAACAAAATTTTATGAAGAAAAATTTATTCATTACTAATTTGGTAGAAATACACAGAGGCTCTGCTTTTTTTTTTTTTGGTTTAATTTTTCTCCCTATGTTATTGGAACTACATTTATTTCTGGAAACCTCCTTTACATGGAAAGCAAATTAACATCGTGGCGTGATAATGAACATCCATACTCATTCTGTTGCTTTGCTCGTGGAATCACCAACTCTGTACTGCAACTAGAGCGGTTACTATGGCAATATGACAGGTGCAATATTCCAAATATCTTGGGCATATTCATGAATTGTTCTGTCACTGCTAAAGTAGTGTGAACCTGCTGTGTTCAAGATTGACATTTTGGTCCATTTCTGTCACCAGTTACAAATGTCAGCAACATACAAACAAAAAGGCAATCAACAAAACTACAAGAAGATTGTCCCACTATCTTTGAATACGAAAAGAAAAAGGTAGCAATGAGGGCAGAAAAACTAAGATTAAAAACTGCATTTTGAAAAACTTCCAAATCCATTGGACAGAAAAAGAAAAAACAGAAAACAAAAATAGGGATCTAGCAGACAGGCAATCGATGGAGAATGCTTATGTGATTCAATAATAAGGGGATGTTGTCAAAACTCACCTTTTGGTTCCTGTATGCTTCATCAACTTCCTCTTGGCATTCTACATAGCTGGGGAAGTCCTTGCCAACAAGGAAATAATCACCACGACCAAAACCTTCATTTCCTTCCAAGGATCCCATCAATTCATCATAGTTGTAAGACCCAAAAGCACCACTTTTGACGAATTCCTTCACTTCTTCAAAACGTGGGTCGGGAACAAACTATAATTAAGAGTTTTAGCAAGATTTAAATGTTAATTATCCAAAAATGAAGTCCAACGAAGAAAATGATAATTATCCCTTCATTTTCTTTATTGTTACTCAGAAAAAGAAATGAAAAAGATTTTAATAAATGTAAAGATGCTAGCACTTGTAAATCCTAGCACTTGTAAATCCTAGCACTCGTAAATCCTAGCCCATTGCTCATTTAGGAATTGTATCACTACATGACTAAAATTTTGTCAAAACTTCAGAGCAGAGATAATACTTTAGTTCAGTTGGCATACCTTTCCCTCAGCCCTTTCTTTTCTCAACCCTGCGATCTCATGAGCTTTAGCCCCAAAGAGAAAAAAATTGTCTTCTCCAACTTCTCGCCGTATCTCTACATTGGCTCCATCTAAGGTCCCAATTAGGACACAACCATTCATTGCAAACTTCATGTTGCTGGTTCCACTGGCTTCCATCCCAGCAGTACTACAACATGAGGGAATGTTAGCACCATGAAAGCTCTTTGCAGAACCAATGAGAATCAGACATTTATGTAAATCCTTATTTACTTCCGAAGTTGCATCTTGAACTCTTGAAAGATGTATAGCCTAAAACAATTAGTGAGATTATCACATCCCACAGGCCATTTCACCTTACTCCTTGTGTGAATACCTATAACTGAACCATGTTTAAGAAGAGAGGAATGAATGACATAGCTGACTGTTACTATCTTTGTCAAGGTTAAAATCCCGACACTAGAACCCCAAATAAACCTATATGCATGACAGGATGCATAATGCAAGACACAGGAATAGTCTTCTTTGCCAATCTAAACAAGCTAATCTCCCATAATACCTGCAGTTGAAAAGTTCATGATCCTAATTGGAAATTAGATCAAAAGTTAACATACCTAGGTAAAATAATTTGACCAACAGAAATTATAAAAGGAAAAAAGTTCAACAGAACTCAGCCCGATTGAGCTTATGCAAGGCAGTGTCCCAGTGTAGCCCTGTGGCAGTTCTTGGATGTAATTGAGTTGCATATTAACTAGAAACTGGCGTGTATAATTATTCCCAAGCATCTGCTCAGACCTTCCATGAAACCATTTCCTGAAGACTAAATTGGATTTCAGAACCCAAGTTTCATGACTGAAATTTCGAACATGAACTAACATACAAAAACCTGTGTTTAGGCCCTCACTCCCCAAAACCCTAATAGGCTCCAATTTCCAACTAGAAAAATACCTTCTGTTTGTAATAAATAATACAAATTGCAACTAAACATTACATAGCATAAGTTTCCCCTGGTCAGCCATGTCAGCTTAGGCCAAAGCTACTCAAACTAACTGAATAGCAGCTTCAAGACCCGAGTCTAAGAAGAGATACACAAGGCTTGGTGAATCACAGACACTCAAAACTAGGGCTGTGCATAAGTCAGAGTAGTTCGAAGATTGCAAATTCTCAGGACCCAACCCAAAAAAAGTTGGAGAATTCAAATAAATTCTCCGGACCTGACTCCAAAAATTTACATCTCTGCTCAAAATTGCTCCGAAAATTCGGAGCAATTCAGAGCGAATATTAGGAGCAAATAGAGATTTTAAAATGGTTTGAAGTGAAACCAAAATTCAGAGATTTGTATTCATTTTTAATTTATATTTTTAAAATTACTATTTAACAAATTTATAATAAAGAAATATATATATATATATAACAATTGTACCATTTTTATAAATTTTATTTTAAGTTTTATTTTAATATTTATATTTTAATAATTTTATAATTTGAACATATAAGATAAGATGACCATAAATTTTACTATAAAAATTTTATTTATAAATTTAAATTTCATTTTATGATTTAAACATATGTTGAAAATTAACTATAAAAAGATTTAGTTGATGAGTGTATTTATTTTATTTCAATTATTAATTAATTAGTATTTAAAATGTCAAATATTATATGTTAATTTTTAATAATAGATTGTCTAAAATAAATTATTTGAATATAATTAATTATTAAAATGGTACTAAATTTTACTTGTAACACATAATTAAAGATTTCTAATATTATCAAGTATTGATTATCAACTAGATATATATATATATATACATATATATTATCAACTATTGATTATAGGTTCTGGTTTCGGTTCTTCGATTCGGTGTAATTTGGAAAAATTCGGTTTGGAGAACTCATAATCTCTAGACCAGCCCCAATAAAAAATTTTGGGATGGTTCGGGTTCTCCAAAACCCGTGCACAGCCCTACTGAAAACCAAGGAAAAGAAAGGCAGTTCACGATGCACTTTTGAAACCATGTCCATGCCATATCAACTAGAAGAAAAACCTAAGAGGAAAAGAAACAAATATAAATAACTGCTGCAGCATAACTAAAATTTAATTACCTGATATGCTGCGAGAGCTCACTTGCAGGAATAAGCAATTCAGCAACACTGACATTGTAGTCCGGGACAAAAACAACCTAAAAATTGAAAAACAAAAGAAAATGTACACAGTTCTATTTGATGATAGAATGAAACTCATTGCAGTGCTAAGTGGTTTGACTACATTAATTGAAAGGCTAAAAAAGCCTTTGAAATTTCATGTTTTACAAACCACAATTAACTCAAAATAATAATAATCTCAAAACTTCTACTTGTTATATAGAAACAAGGTGGAATTGCTCAAGCCAGTATCAGAGGGCTCCAAAATAATTCTTGTCTATTTAACAGACCAGGTCTGGTAAAAGAAGAATTCTTTTGCCTTTTAAGCATCAATGTTTTTACTCATCCCAGAAATGCAGTATTGCAGTTCATCAGAGCAATTTTGATGACAAAACTTGAATCTATAACTTCAAATCCATTCCCTATGCTAGCTACCTAATAAGCCATCCCAAGAAAACCTGTAATAGAACTGATACCAATCCAGAAAAATATTTAACTCATTCAGTACAGAGATTTGAATTATTAGTGAATGAGTCCAAATATGACTAATAAATTATTCAGGTATTAAATCCATACCTTAAGTAAATCACCTATCTCAGAGTCATGATTAACTGTGGCCCCAACATCTGTGATAAATTTCACAATTCTCTTGGCTTGCACATATGTAGCAAATGCCTTTCCCCCAAATATACAAACCCTTGGGACATACTTTTTTACCCTTTCTGCAGCACTCATTTCTTTCATCTTCTTGTAACGATACACAATTCCCAGAATATTCAGCAGTTGTCGCTTGTATTCATGAATACGTTTCACCTGAATAAAAAATTTTATCAACTGCATAGAAATTGTAATGTCACATGAAAATAAATAACATGAAGCTTGAAGAAACTGCTCCAAACTATTTTCCAGTTCTTCTGTAGAATTCTCATCTCTTTCTTTCCCCTTTCTGAGGTACGTAAAGTATTCAACTTTATCATGAAGCTTTGAAGAAAATTCCTCCAAATTATTTTTCAGTTCTTCCACAGCATTCTCATATCTTTCTTTCCCCTTTCTGAGGTAAGTAATTCAACATAGAACTTTGCTTTTCACCTGAAATTTCTTTTATTTTGCATTGTTACACCATCATATTCCCAGTGCAAGTCTTCAAGCTCAACAATCTTACCTGGATATCAAACATTGCATCAGGGCTCACAGAATACCCTGTTTTCTCTTTGATTAATTGCACAACTTTCATCTTATTGCTTTGTTTTGCTGCCCTCCACCGAGTTTGAAGATCCTCATTATCAGCAAACTACATACATATTGCACAGCTTTGATTAAGATACAAAGAGGTGACATTGTAATCAAGACAACGAAATGAACACGTATATTAATTATCAAATACATTATAACCAAACTGATCCTGCAATAACACTGTCATTAATATGTATATCGTGGATTCATAGATCATTTCGAAATTTCTAAATGATAATGATCAAAGTAAGTAATGCTTAGAATTTAATAGATGCGGAAAGTTTTGCTCCCTTCCATAGAAACTTGTCAATTGCCAGCCCAACATTAAGCAATTCAAGTAATTTTTTCTACCTCAGAAAGACAGAAATACATGAGTCTAGAGTCTAGACCAACATTCATATCAAAATGTGACCTATATTTGCTCTTCCAACTTCGTGAAATGCACCTTGTAGTGCCAAAACTATTTAAGACTGCAATTTACAACAAAAAAAGGACTACAGGTGTTTTTGGTGAACAAATTTTGAAAACTATTGTGTGCATTGGATATGGAAAATTACCTTTCTCAGTTCAGCCAGCTTTTCAGTATTTAAAACCCAGTCTTCAGAGCCAGTCCAGTCAGTAATAATTTTACTCAAATCAGGATTGCAGAAACGGATCCATCTTCTTGGTGTAACACCATTTGTTTTATTTTGGAACTTCTTAGGCCACAGCTGGTAATGTAAGAGCAGGACAGATTAAAGACATGGGATTTAAGACAATAATTTAGAGAGGCACATGTACCCTACAGTTTCAATAATGTCATACAAGATGCATTCTACTGGGATCAAAGCAAGAATCACCTCATAAAATGCATTAAACACTTCATCCTTCACTATTTCACTATGTATCTCAGCAACTCCATTTACTGCATGACCGCCCACTATGCAGAGATTAGCCATACGAACCATCTTTGGTGGTGGTTCTGACACCACCTTTTCCTTCTTAGTTTCTTTGTTTGACAGTTCATCTTTGCTTTCTATTTCATCTACTCTTTCAGACTCATCTTTGCTTTCTGCTTCATCTTTTCTTTCAGACTCGTCTTTGCTTTCAAGGTCATCATTTTCATTAACCAGCTTGACTTCATCATCAGCAGTTTCAGGTTCTTCTGTGGTAGAAGCAACAGAACTTTCCTTGAGTTTCACAATTAAATCTGCAAAGGCATCAGGCAAATCTACATTTTCCAATACTCTCATCTCCTTAAATTTTTTCTCCAACAATTTGGAATCATCTCTACCGTATTCAGAAACAATGGTGCGTATAAGCTGCACAATAGGAAACAACATAAGTTTAAATTAGTGTATACGACAAAGAAGGTTTTGTTTAGCAAATCCAGTACTACCTCCTCATCAATCATCTCTATGATCTCAACATGCCGTGGCAGCAGTTTCTGCATGAGGTCCAAACTCCATTTCTCCAATGCTTCTGGTAGAACAGTATGGTTTGTGTATGCCACAGTTCTGGTACATAATTGTCAAAATGGGACATCACAAGTTATAGAACTTGACATTTATCCTTGTAAAAGGTCTTTTCATTTGTTTGCAATTTTTTCCAAGTATTTTATGTGGTCTAATGATATGGTATTGCAACTTATATACAAGGTGAGTCCCAAATTAAGGAAGTTTAAGGGAGACATAGAACCAACAAAAAGAAAGGCCAATGAAAAGTGCCAGATAAGGAACAAAGTGCAGAAAAAGAACCATTATGGATATTCACTTCCAATTCCATATTTCTAATATTTTCAGATCACCTGAAACACTGAAGTTAAAAAAAAGAAAAAAGAAAAGCTAAAAAACTTGTGAGATGTAAAAGGACCAATAGCAAATGGTCAGTCTATGTCAGGAAAAAATAGCTGAAAAATGAGTGACAAATATACTCTCAGTCACATTTTTCTTTTTTGTTCAGATCACTTGAAACACTGGTGTAATAAGGACAGCAAAGAAGAAGGCTGTGAAGAGGTATTCTGATAATCCCACTGACAAACAAATCCAAAAAACTACTTAAAAATAATAAGTGGCACAAAAATCAATTAGATAATATGTTTTGTCACTCAGCTGTTGCATACTGGAACAATAAGCTGGCTCATACCAATTTATTATAGATGAAATACACAAATAAATGATCAGTTATGACCCAACTAGAATCTTGGGATGGAGAGAATGCAGATAAGTCTCACTTCCCAGAATTCTTTTATGAAATATCTGCATAAGCTACTTAGGCCTGAACAAATTGTATTGTGTCTGAGACTCACAGGGGAAGGGGGGATGGGGTTGGTGGGTGATACAAGGAACGACTGTGATTTCAATTCAAGCCCAAAATGATCAGTTATGAATCTTGGGATGGAGAGAATGCAAATAAGTCTCACTTCCTAGAATTCTTTCATGAAATATCTGCATAAGATACTTAGGCCTGAACAATTTGTATTGTGTCTGAGACTCACAGGGGAAGGGGGGACGGGGTTGGTGGGTGATACAAGGAACAACTGTGATTTCAATTCAAGCCAAAGACTTTTCCAAGCAATGGCCTCTAAAAAAACCAACAAGTACCACAAAATCAAAACAGGAACTAATACACCTATTAGCAAAGATCTAATGCCCATACATCCTAATCATTCCAGTGCTTCTCTGAGTATAACTCAATCACCTAAAAAATAACCCTTTTAGTGCATATATTCCAAAATTAACAACATAATATACACACATACACAACAATACCTATAGTTCAAACAATCGATAAGGGGAATACCTTTGAGTAATATTCCAGGCCTCCTCCCAGCTTAAGCCTTTCAAGTCCATCAAAATTCTCATGAGCTCTGGGATGCAAAGTGTGGGGTGAGTGTCATTCATCTGGACAGCAACTTTCTCCGGAAATTCTTCCCATTTTACGTGTGACCCAGATCTTCTCTCAAAACGTGCAATAATATCTTGTAGAGAAGCTGAACATAAGGTATATTGTTGCTTCAACCGAAGAATTTTGCCCTCCTCTGAGTCATCCCCAGGGTAGAGAATATGGCAAATCTAATATCAGAAGAAAGCAAAATAATAATAATGGTTACCCTTTAAATTCAGATGGTTTTCCAAAATACGTAAAAGAACCAAAAAGGCAGCATTTAATAACAGGTACTAGTCTGCAGATTGCAGCACCAAAAATGTGCTAAAACAAGGAACAAATGCCTAGAAGGAATTAAATATCTGTGAAGTAGAGGATGAGGAGATTAGCCAAAAATCCAAAAATTAAACAAAATAGATCAGAGAAGAAACTCCCTGCAGCAAATTATTACCAGAACAATGTATTTGCTGACTAAATCTTAAGAATGTATGCACAGGCAGTATCTTTACTGAAGAAATTCATATACACGTAATATTCAACCAAATTCTGAGAATATTTAATTGCTCATTAGCAAATGCAATATAAAATCCTAACCTTTTCAGCATTCGCTAGAGCCTCACATGCTTTAGTGTGATCCCCGGAATTAAAAGCAGACAAGTCCAAGTCTTCTGCTGGAGCTTTAGTTGACCAAAGTCGCAGGTTAATGGTGGATTTAGTTTTGTATCCTGGTATTGGGACATCATATGCCACAGCCTTTACATCTTCTCCTCCAGTCCAGTGTTTCTTTCCATCTGATCCACAAACGACCTTGCCATAGAATTTTATAGGATATGCAACATCATTTCTCACTATTTCCCAAGGATTACCCATCTACAAGAAAAAGGATTAAATAATAGGAAAACCAGAACTAAAAACTCCAGGTAAGTTTAGAAATTTGTTGAAATATCTAAAGGAATCACTTCAAGCGAAAGATATTGGAAAAAAAAAAAAAAGAAAGAAAGTACACCTCAAGCCAATCCTCAGCAACCTCCTCTTGACCATCTTTTGTAATACGCTGTTTAAATAAGCCATACTTGTATCTTAATCCATAACCCCATGCAGGGTAGTTTAATGTCGCCAATGAATCCAAGAAGCAGGATGCAAGTCGCCCGAGACCTCCATTTCCAAGTGCAGCATCAGGCTCCTATTATCATTCGACAAATGAACTTAGCTACTAAAACAAAAACTTAAATGGCACATTTACACAGTTATAGAAAGAGGAACAGTTCTTTTCCTGCAACTATTGGTCTTTTCCCAGATCACACTGGACATTTCAAAACAGCAACAAAAAAAATCTGTTTAAAATTTAGAGGCAACCTTAAGCCTGTTACTTAAGACTCTTCCTCAATTATTTGAAACATTTTGCAAAATGGACCACCTCTATAAAATGCAAAACTTGACATTGAGTATCAATGATACAAATAATCTACAAAGAAGTATCTATACGAATGCTACCTGATGAGCCACATTTTCCAAACTATGTCCAAGCATGGTCAAAGCCTCTGCATAAGCTCCAGTCAGCTCTAAATTACCAACAGCATTCAGCAATGCTCTACCCTACAAAATAGCGCCATAATAAAACAATAATGCTTTGTAGACAATTGAGTTGTCAAGTTTTTTAATTAAAGCAGAAGATCGTGATAAACCTGTAGAAATTCCATGGACAAATAATATGCCTGCTTTACATTCAACTTGTCATAGTACTCATACGTTGAATTCCAGTTTATAATAAGAGAATCACGAACACTCTGTGCAGTTGCAAAGTAGGCCTTTGGAAACTCAAAATCTTCTGGAGAAAATGCTGGTGTGAATTCTGCATGGTATCTGATACTTGAGGCAATGGATGAGGCATCTGGAGTTAAAATACTCTTACTTGAGGCTGGTACAATAAGACATCAATCAGCAACTAAGTACAGTACATGATATTAAGTATAATTCGATACCATGAAGCAAATATTAAGGGGAGGAAAAAATAAATTCCCTCCATGCTTTGATCTTTTCCTTTCATATGGAAAGAAGAAAGATAACACAAATATATTAGGCTTTAAGTTAGATATGTAAATATTGGACCATAGGTGACAGCTTATCACTAAGCATGTATATGTAAGGTCTCTATCTTTCAACTGGTATTGAACTAGTAATTGTCTCCTTAGCTTAGTTTAAAAGAAGAAATACCTAAATTTTCCAACAATCAATATACGATTAAACCATGTCAGCATCAAAAAAGGATCTGGGCCCAACAACTGTACACACATACATGCTTAAAACATAATATTGATAATAAGAAGCCAGCTTCACTTAGATAGTAACGTGGTTTTATTACAATTCTTAGGCTAGTAAGTAGTCCAAAACCAGCTGAAGATCTCTCAGGTAAGTCTCGATTTTTCAGAACAAAGGCTTTAGAAGAATCATCATATAGCCTCTATTTCTTTTGAACTAAATCAAAACAAATGGTGGGTCCCAATTCTTTTTCAACACTGACATGATAGCATGACATAGCTGTAACCATCAAACTGTAACGATACACAACTACCAGCTCAAATTAAACTAGAAGAAGAAGAACAACAATAGCAAAGATTCAATTTTGAAATCCACACACACACACAGACATATTGAATTCAATCGACGCACCTTGATCGGAGACTGGATCTTTGATTGTGGTCTTTGGCTCACTAGAAACATTCTTAACACAGAAAGACGTCGAAACAGGACGCGCCCTGAAGGTGCGAACCAACAGCAGATTCGATCTCCATTTGCTGATATTTTTAGAACCCAAATTAGCAAATCTCGAGACAGGACTACAATGCCAAGTTGCTGCTGAACTACTGGTACTACAACTACTACCGCTCGCCATTGTCTACCACTCTCTCGCACTCTTTGTGTCACCGATCAGTGGTCTCAAAGTAGCGTGCTTGTGGGTCTATTATATAGCAGAAAATGGAGCCTCAGCCTCTCAATAAGAGACTTGACTCGTGTGATCTTTTCACGTCACGGATATGGCGGGTAAAAAATACCAGCGGTGCATCGATTCACGACCCAGCTTCGTTTCCACTCCGCCATTATTGTGAAAGCTCTTGAATTTTGAATTCTCTGTGATTGATTCTACTGTTTCTGATTGTGTTTGTCCACGTCGCTTCAGATGAGTGGATGCGGAGTGGCATGGGATGATGTGTATGGGTTTTAATACTGAAGCTTTATGTGCGTGCATGTGTTTGTTGTAGTATAGCGTGGTGAATGAGTGATGTGATTTCTTTTTAAATACCACTTAAATGTATTTCCATCGTCCACTTGTCGCAACTTGATTTGTTGTTGTTTTTTTAATAATAACAATATTTTTTTAATCGGCAAAAGGAAGGGAAAAAAATTATTGAACCTTTCACCGAACATGCCTTAGAAACCGATCGGGCAGCTCTGCGTTAGATCGGTTAAAAAACTGTTGGAATTTGTTTATTAAGTTAAACGACTTGAATTTGAACATAATTTTAAAGTTTAGAAGATAAATAAGTTAAATTCGAACATTTTGAATTTTGACTTATTTAATTTTATAAATAAATTTATAAATAAATTTGTAAAGTAAATTTATAAATAAGATCATTAAATAAGTTTGCGAACAGATTCATAAAAAAATTTATAAATAGAGTATATTAAATATTAGTATTAAACTCGTTTATTATCTCATAAGTTTAAATATTAGTATTAAATAGATATAATTTAAAGAAAATTTTAAAATAATTTCAATTTTTAGCTACTTTTATATTACTTTATTTTTATTATCTTAATATGAGAATGTGTTTTATGTTTAAAGTGGTTATTAATAAAGAGTATATACTTTACCAAATAAAAAAAATATAGAAGGCATCATAATATAAATTAAATATTAATATTATTTTATAATATTAATATACGATTAAATAAATATAACATTGATTAATTTGTCTATAACCATCAAATTATATAATTTTCTCAAAATTACATAGTTTGAATTTAACATAATTCATTAAACATCACTCTTCACTTCAACCTATTTCATTCATTCTCATTCACTTTAGTTAATTTTAATGTTATAAAACAATTTGGTATTGTTATTAAATAAAAATAAAATTGTTACTATAAATTATAATTTAATTTGAATTATCTCATTACAAAAATATATAATTTTAACGTCATAAATAAATAATTTGTCTATAACTATAAAATTATATAGGTTTCTAAAAACTACGCAGTTTTACTCAAAATTACGTAGTTTTGATTTATTATAGTTCAATAAAAATCTTTATTAACATATCTCATAAATAAATAATTTGTCTATAACCATAAAATTATATAATTTTCTCAACATAGTTTTCATTTAACCTAATTCATTAAACATCATTCTTCACTTGAACTTATTTCATTCATTCTCATTTATTTAACCTAATCTTAATGTTATAAAATGACTTAGTATTGTTATTAAACAAAAATAAATTTGTTATTATAAATTATAATTTAATTTGAATTATCCCATCACAAAAATATATAATTTTAATGTCATAACTAAATAATTTGTCCATAACATAAAATTATATAGGTTTCTCAAAGTACGTAGTTTTGATTTATCATAATTTAATAAAAATCTCTCTTAATATCTCATAAATAAATAATTTGTCTATAACCATAAAAATATATAATTTTTCAAGACTATGTAATTTTTATTTAACATAATTCAATAAACATCGCACTTCACTTTAACCTATCTCATTCATTATCATTCACTTGACCTAATTTTTATGTTATACAACGATTTCAATATTAAAAAAAAATATTATTAAATAATACTAATTTAGTATTAGATTGAATCTTAAATTCTAAATTATAATTTTATTTTATTATACACTTATTCAATTATATAGTTGATCTTAAGTTAAAACTATGTAATCTTATGTCATGACCCAAAATAGGGGCCATGACCGGCGCTAGGGAACGGGAATTCTTTCGAATCCGGAACCCGTAGCAAGCCTAAAAATAAAATAAAACATGCAATAATAGTAGCAATATACAATGTAGCGGAAATAAAAATCATAAATATCATAATTATCACAATAGTATTTTTCACCAACTGGATTTAAATTAAATCTCATCTCATATATATAAATCTTTTAATACAAATCCAGTTCTTATAATACAATATCTCACATAAATAAAATACATAAAATCTCACAATTTAATTTATCACTACTGCAGTGTCTAAATTATAAAAATAAGACTCAAGTAAGCAGTTTACACAAAGAAGCCGGGGCGGAAGAAATCCAGCGTACAGGTCTGCTACTGAGGTCTGAAGATGTTGACTCTCCTGAAAAATTATCAACGGAGGGGAGTCAGACCTCACTGAGTGAATTACTATAATATATATACATACACACTAAATGACAATGCATATAATCAACAGTATATATATATATAAAATATGTATATATACAGGCAAATACACGCAGATGCAATAAAAATCATTTTATATATATTTTACTGAAAATCATCGTTTATGAAGGATCACATAGAACCCTAGAATATCGCAACCTCGAAAACAGTGTTAGACAACACTCTAGCCATACAGGCTCACTTAATCCAAATATGTCCACTTAATCCATTTAGACAGTAGACTGACCCCGAGACACTAAGTCAACCGAGCTCCAGCAGTCTGACTGCCAATGTGATTGGCCCCGAGACACTTGGTCAACCGAGCTCCAGCAATCACACTCAAATCACATCTCACACATCAAATAATCATAATCAATCAATATCCATAAATAGGTTAGTAATATAGCCTAAATATTATAGGCGTACCGGTACGTACTCGGTCCTAGTGCTGCCCACTAGGTAGCACGTTCTATCGATATCCTTCATTAATAAATATAAAACATCCATTCACAAATAAATGATGCATGAAATTAAATAAAATAACAATATAAACCATATATATACTGAAAATATACCAAAAGTAAACCAAGTATATTTCGAGTATATATACGTCAAATAAATCCAATTAAATCATAAATTAAGCTCGAAATATATTTAAAAATATTTTAAATATAATTTATTTATAAAACATGCATATAATTTAATATATATCAAAAATAAATCAAAAATATACTTAAATACAAATCACATTATTTATGCATATTTAGTCAACATGAAACATGTATTTCTAAAATCATGCATCCTAAAGCACCTATATATAAAATAGTAACTCACAAATTAGTGCGCTCCACGAGATGAGTCCGACGGGCCTGGTCCACTAGTCCTCGGTCTCGGTGCAACTAAACAAACAATAAATAATCGACATTAGAATAAACCTAACAGAAATCCTAGAATTTGATCTAGAGTATTAAACACAAAATTGAGATTAGGGTTCGACCGAATATCACGTTTTACGAGAATTTTACCGAAAATTCGATAAAACCTCCCCTGTAAAACGGACATCTCTCTACTCAAAGAGTAGAGCCGACCCTGCAAAGAAACACACTTCAAAAAAAACAAGCTCAACACTCAACCACAACCCCTCGGTCGGACTCCAATCTACAATCTACCGACCGGGGTCCACAAACACAGAACAATTCAGGAAATACCAAAAATACCCTTATATCATAGAAATTCATTTTATAAGTAGAAATTACATAATTAACCTTAAAACACTATAAAAATCGATAAAAACTCATTTTATTAGAAAAATCGTATTTTATATATATAATTAAAAATAATTCACGAAAAATAGTTTTAATTAGTTAAAAATACCAAATAATTTATAGAAATCATTTTTATACCTTAAATAACTATTAAAACCAATTAAATTACATTTTTAGCCAATTTAGGGTAAAATTACCAAAATGCCCTTATATATATAAATATACTAAAATTACTTCAAAAATTCACCAAAAATAGTATAATTATCCAAAATTAATTTTCTCAACATATTTATCAATAATATCAATAATTAAACTCAATTACCCAATTAAATTCAATTAAAGACATAATTAACCCTAATTTCCCAAATTCACATAAACTTCAATAATTCAAAATAAATACATAGAAATTCATAAAAATTCCAAATAAATTCCTATAATTCATTTCAACACCTATAATTACCATAAAACGCAATTTCATTATTTAATTAATTAATTTCCGAAAATTAGAAAATACTATTAAAATATTCAAAAATACCCAAAATCAAAATAATCTCCAAAAATTCCACAAAAATTCACACATGTATATTGAGCTACTAGAATCAACATTTGTGAAGGGAGTTTTCATGAATCAATCAATTCGAAACTCAAAAAAATTGAAAACCCTAATGTGGCCGAAATTAAAAATTCGAAACCTAAGCAAATCAAGACCATTTAAGCTCAAACCAAAGCTAGAATCACACTCACCAGAGCTCAAGGAGAAGAAAGAGATCGGCGGTGTCGAAAATGGTGGCCAGAATCGCGAGGTGAGAAGAAATGGAGCTTTCGGTCGGAAATGGAGAAAAGGGACAAGCCGGCACCGGGGAAGAAGGCTGGGGGCGACGGAGCAGCTGGAGAAGACGGCGACACGCAGGGGAGGCACTCTGACGGCCGGTGATCGGAGTAGCAGCGGTGAGGGGAAGGGGGTCGCGCACGGGAAGAAGAAGAAGAAGAAAAGAAAAGAAAAAGAAAAGAAAAGAAAAAAAAAAAGAAAAAAAAAAGAAAAAGAAAAAGAAAAAAAAGAAAAATAATAAAAAAATAATTTTAATAAAATATTTAAAAAAAATCACACCCACACACTTAATATTTAATATTTTAAAATTTAATATTAATTAAAAATAATTAAATAACACATAAACAAATAATTAATTAATAAAATATTAGGGTAATATACTAAACCCTAATTAAATAAATATATACACACATAGGCTCTATTTAGTAATTTAAAAATACGTATGAGTTCATGCAAGTCCGAAAATATATTTAAAATAATTAATAATAAATTATTTACGTGAAAATTTTTTCGAAAATGCAAGTCCCGGGAAAATTTTACGTAAAGCACTGTAAATAAGACACAGTAATTAAAATAGGTTTTAAATACATATCAACTCGTAAAAATATCGTAATATATATACAAAAATTATTAACACTGCATATCCCGGTACAGTGTAAAAATATTTAAAAACACGGGATATTACATCTTAATATAATGAAACAATTTAATATTATTATATAGTATAAAATTAACATTAAATAAATAAATTATTGATTAAAATTACTATTAAATAAATAGATGATTAAATTATAAATTATTTTACCATAAAAATATATAATTTGAATGTTATAGATAAATATAACTATAGAACTACAAAAGTTATCTAATCCTAATTTAATATTAAATAAATATTGCACCAATTAAAATTATTATTGAATCTTCTAAATTATAATTTAATTTTATTATACAATAATTCAATACATAGTTAGTCTTAAACTAAAACTACCTAATCGTAATGTTATAAAGCAATTTAGTATTATTATATAATATTAATTTAACATTTAAATAAATATAACATTGATTAAAATTATTATTAAATGAATACATAATTAAAGTATAAATTATAATTTCATTTAAATTATCTTATCACAAAAATACATCATTTTAATGTTATTAAAAAACAATTTGTCCATAACTAAAAAAAATTATATAATTTAGCTCAAAACTACATAGTGTTGATACAAACTAACTCCCTAAAAATAACTTTCTTTACTAAACTTAATTCATTTAACCTAATTTGACAAAAAATCCATTTAACCTAATGCCTATCTCATTAAACTATCTCCATAGTAGCCGCCCATACCTTCCACCCCTGCCCATACCTCACGCTACCCACCAACCATATGTTCCTCATTTGACTATCCAACCTCCTTTCTTCGTTGCTGTTAGTACCATTATCATCATCATCTACACTCTTTGCCATCGTTCGCACCATCATCATCTACTGTGAACTACCATTATCTACACCCTGTGTGTCCCTCATCTGATTGTTTTCTAGTTGTTCTTCCTCACTGGCATCAACACCTTCTCAAACTCAAGCTCGTTTTTTCAAGAAAAAAGAAATGCACCAAGCAATTTTGATGTGAATGTTGAATTTTAATGATTTATACTTCGAGTATACCATTGCAGATGGAAGATAGAGCAAATTGAGTCATGATTTAAACATTGATGATGAAATCCAAGTAACAAGTATTGGTGTGTTTTGTTGTCTTTTTTGCTTCTTGAGCTAAATTTCCTCCTTAATTTCTATAAGATCTAATAGTTTTTGTCCATTAATTGTATTTTTCTCTTCTTATTGTTATTGGATTTGTACTTGTTGTAAGATTTTTGCTTTGTGGATTTTAATTTTTGTGCTAATTTATGATATTTTGATTGTGAATTAGAACTTAATATGATTTGGTTTGTCATATTGCATTTTTAGTTTTCTGTTGTCATATTTGATTTTCTTCTTCCTTCTCTGTCAAGCTCTGCAAGAGCTCTCCGCCAAGCCGAGCCCGAGCAAAATATAAACAAACTTAAGCTTAGATTTTGAAAATTGTTTTGAGGCTTAAGCCTCAAGCTTAGTGTTTTTAATTTGAGCCAACCCAAAACACAACTCGGCTCAATTACACTCCTAATATTAGATAATGATTTTTAGGGATAAATATAAAAAAAAATACCTTATGGTTAGACATTTTTTTGCTTAGAGGTTAGTGGTATTTTTCGTAACATTTAAGGGTTTGTGGTTTCATTATACTTGCATTTTAATACCCTACCCAATAATATTATTAAAAATATATGATATAATGTTAAAATAATATGAATTTTTAATAGTAAAATTATTTACTAAGTAATATAGTATTAAACTAACTAAAGTAAATTCACAATAAATAAAAATAAGATATATTTTTAATTTTATTATGAATAAAAAGAAATAATTTTCTAAATAAAATTGTAATATTTTAAAAAGTATCTAAATAGTTATATTGATGGTAAATCATATGTAAAATATTTATATTATTGAAAAAAAGTGTTAAATTAAAGTTTTATTACAAAATAGCGATGATTAAAATGTTAGAAAAATGAAACCACATGCCTCTAAATATCACTACAAAAACCACAAGCCTATAACTGAAAATGCATCTAACCACAAGATACTTTTTGTACTTATTCCTAATTTTTACTTGTAATAAATATATAAATACATTTTATTATTTTTTTTGCACCATTCATTTTTTTTATTTGAACTACACTCTAACTAATTCAGTTTAATTTATATATATGATAAAGGATTTCCAACCATTAATAACTAAATTCACTTTTTTTTTATTTGAATTACTAGTTATCAAAATTTACTAAATTCTAATTAATTCAGTTCAATTTGTATATGATTATAAAGGCAATAAAGAACTTCCAACCATTAATAACTAAATTCACTTTTTTCTTATTTGAATTACCAGTTATCAAAATTTACTAAATTTTAACTGATTCAGTTTAATTTGTATATGATTATAAAGGTAATAAAGGACTTCCAAACATTAATAAATAAATTCACTTTTTTTTATTTGAACTACCATTTATCAAAATTTACTAAATTTTAACTAATTTAATTTAATTCGAATATAATTATAAAGGCGATAAAGGACTTCTAACAATTATTAACTAATTTTGCTTTAGGATGATAAGAGCATTAAAAATTCTTATACTCATATGACTGTATATACCATAATTCGAATATAAAATGTTACTTCATTAATAATAACCTCTGCCGGTTTATCTCAATAGTTATTGACATAAAATAATAGAAGTTAGTATTTGTAATATCCCGAGTTTTTAAATAATTTTAAACTGTATCGGAATATGCAGTGTTAATAATTTTTATACATATTTATGATTATTTTTATGAGTTTGTTATTTGTTAAAGCTAATTTAAATTATTTTATATTATTTTAAGAAATTTACATAAAATTTTCCCTAGAATGTTATTTTCGGGAAAATTAAAACATAAATAATTTAATATTAATTATTTTAAATAATTTAATATTAAATAATTTTACGAATTTATATGAGTCCATGCATTATTTTAATTGCTGCATTAAAATATATATATATATATATATAAAATAATAATAATAATAATTTTAGGGTTTATTAATTATTTTTAATTATGTATGTATATATTATATAGTTGTTATTTTAATTAACATGTGTATATGTATATATATTAATTATTTTAAATTATATGGTGCAGAATTTTTGGTGAATATAAAATTATTATATTATAGTATAAATTGTTAAAGTCATTATTATTATTATTATTATATAACTTCTTCAAATTTATGAATTTTGCCCCCGACCCTTCTCCCTCATGTCCGGTTGTCTTCTTCCCCTTCCTCTCACTGTGCGACTCCGTTCTCCGCCGTTTAGTGTGCTTGCCAGATGTCCACCACCTTCCTCCAGCTGCTCAGCCCCTCCTTCCACCCTCTCCGGTGCCGGTGAATGCTGCAACAACCCGAGAAGCTGAAAATTTACCCTAGCTCCGATTGACATGATTTCGGCCACCAAACTCGACGCCACCAGTCTCTATCTTCTCCTTGAGCTCCGGTGAGTGTTATTCCAAGCTTTGTTTCACTTAAAATGGTCTAGATTTCCCTAGGTTTTGATTTTACAATTTCGATCACTTTGAGTTCTTGAATTTTTCGAACTTCAATTTGATTGATTCAAGCAAACTCCCTTCACAAACTTTGATCCTTGTAGCTTAATATATACTCTGAAATTTTTATGGAATTTTTGGAATTTATTTTGATTTTTGGGAATTTTTGATTATTTTATTATAATTTTCTAATTTTTGAAAACTAATTAATTAAATTATGAAATTGTGTTTTATGGTGATTATAAGTGTTGAAATGCATTTTAGAAATTTATTTGTAATTATTGTGAATTTTATGTATTTATTTTGAATTTATTAAGTTTATGTAATTTTGAAAAATTAGGTTAATTATGTGTTTAATTGAAATTAATTGGTTAATTGAGTATATTTATTGATATTATTGAATTATATGTTGAGAAAATTAATTTTAAGTAATTATACTATTTTTGGTGAATATTTGATTAATTTTAGTAAATTTATATATAGGGGTATTTTGGTAATTTAACACTAAATTGGTTAAAAATGTAATTAAATTGGTTTTACTAGTTATTTAAGGTATAAAAATGATTTCTACAAATTATTTAGTATTTTTAATTAATTATAACTATTTTTCGTAAATTATTTTTAAATTATATATAATATACGATTTTTCTATATAAATGAGTTTTTATCAGTTTTTAACAAGTTTTAGGGTTAATTATGTAATTTGGATTTATAAGATGTATTTTTATTATAAAAGGGCATTTTCGGTATTTTTATAATTATTCTGTGAATTGTGGGCCTCGGTCGGTAAATTATAGTTTGGAGTCCGACCGAGGGATTGTAGTTGTGAATTTTGTGTTATTTCAAAGTGTGTTTCTTTGCAAGATCGGCTCTGCTCTTTGAGTAGAGAGATGTCCATTTTATAGGGGAAGTTCTGTTGGATTTTTGATAAAATTCTCGTAAAACGTGATGTTCGAACGAACTCTGATTCTAATTCTGTGTCTAGTATTCTAGATCGAGTTTTTAGGAATTTCTGTTAGATTTATTCTAATTTTTTGTTGTCGTTTGTTTGCTTAGTTGCACCGAGACAGAGGCCTAGTGGACCAGGCCCGTCGGACCCATCTCGTGGAGCGCAATAACAGTGAGTTGTTATTGTATATATATATGTTTTAGGGTGCATGATTTAGGAATGTATGGTTTATTTTCATAAAGTATGCATAAATGATTTAAGTATTACTTAGGTTTATTTTTGGTATATTTTGGTATATTTTAAATTATATGCATGTTTTATTAATAATTTACACTTAAAATGTTTTTAAGTATATTTCTAGTTTATTTCGCAACTATATTGGATTTATTTGACGTACATATACTCGAAATATACATGGTTTACTTTTGTTATATTTCTAGTATATATATATGGTTTATGTTGCTATTTTATTGAAATTCATGCATCATTTTATTTATGAATGTATTTTTTATATATTAATGAAGGATATCAATAGAACGTGCTACCTAGTGGGCAGCACTAGGACCGAGTACGCACCGGTACGATGATAGAATTTAGGTTATATTACTAACCTATTTGTGGATATTGATCAGATTGATTTATTTAATGTGTGATGTGATTTGGGAGTGTGATTGTTGGAGCTCGGTTGACCAAGTGTCTCAGGGTCAATCACACTGATAGTCAGACTGCTGGAGCTCGATTGACTTAGTGTCTCGGGGCCAGTCTCTGTCCAAATGGAACAAGTGAATTTATTTGGAATAAATGAGTCTGTATAGCTAGAGTGTTGTTTAACACTGTTTTGAAGTTGTGATTTTCTAGGGTTCTATTTGATCCTTCATAAACAGTGATTTTCAATAAACATATACAAATGATTTTGCTGCATCTATGTGTATTTGCTTGTATATATATTTATTATATATACTATTGACTGTGTGTATTGTCATTTAGTATGCATGTATATATATTATAACAATTCACTCAGTGAGGTCTGACTCCCCTCTGTTGACTATTTTTCAGGAGAGTCATCATCTTCAGACCTTAGTAGCAGACCTATACACTGGATTTCTTCCGCCCTGGCTTCACTATGTAAACTGTTTATCTGAGCTTTATTTTATAATTTAAACACTGCAGTAGTTGTAATCAGATGTGGGGTTTATGTATTTATTTGTGTGAGTTATGTATTTCAAACATTTGAACTAGATTTGTATTAAAGGATTATTTATATATGAGATCAAGATTTAAATCCATTGATGTATATTTACTTATCTTATTTATGATTTTTATTTCTGCTGCAAATTATATTATTTATGTTATTATTATTATTATTACATGTTTTATTTTATTTTTAGGCTTGCTATGGTTTTCGGATTCGAAAGAATTCTCATTCCCTAGCGTCGGTCATGGCCCTTGTTTTGGGTTGCGACAGTATTTTAGGAAGAGTATATTAATGAAAGTTAGGAGCTGAGCAAACTTAAATTCCTAGCTTGCACAAATCATTAATTAAAAGTCAAAAACAAATAATTCAAATTAGTTGGCATACTTTGCATACGTACCGTGCTCGTAATTCATATTTTTATAAGCCAAGTATAGATGAATATAAATAAAAAATCAATTTATGAGTTACTTTCAATAAATATAAAATTAATTACTCATAACTTGTTTTCTGGAACTCTTGAGCTGAAATTTTGTAAGTGATTAATAAAGGGTAAAGTGAGAAATGGAGAGGATCCCCACAAGCTCTCCAATGTTTAAATCAAAATATATAAAGAGAATCTAGAAACAGGAGGAGAACATAAGAGAATAATATGAATGAGAATGAGAAATATGAGATCCTATTTATAGGGATAGTAATGCTCAAACCAGAGAGGAGTAGGATTCCTCTTTGAATGAGAGTCCTAAGTCAATTAGGAGAGTGTTCCTTCTTTTTTTAGGAGTCTCCTAATTTAGGAACCTTTTTATACTTGTCTTTGGACGTCCTTCTTTTCTGAGTAACTTGTATAGGAAAATAAAGATCTTGTTTAAATAGGAATATATATATGGGGTATCAAGAGTCCCCCCTGCAAGTGTGTTCGGATATTTATGTCTGATATATTCAAGTTTGTATGGAAATGTCATTCTCCCAGAGAGAGATTGCCTGAATCATTGCATTTGATATGAATGGGTGAGCTGAGGTGGCCAGCCCCAGTTGCAGAAGAAGGAAAAGCTTGGTATCTAGTCTTGAAATCATTGTATAAGAACATCATTGAAGTGCTAGTTGGACTTAAGTTCATAAGAACTGCAATAGAGAAGATGTAATGGATTAACCCGTCAGTATGGAGACAATATGATAGAACCAATTATCACTGGAGTTTTGATGTTCAGTGCATTAAAAGCGCAACCCAAGTGTTGAACCCCAGTACTATAGAAGTGACCTAAGGGTACCAACTTCAATCACTGGTCTTAGATGCAAAGACACGAGGCTTAGATGCTCGATTCAAAGACGTGAGGCTTACATGCTCAAAACCTCAGTACTTTAGAAGTGACCTAAGGGTGTCAACTTCAATCAATGGACTTATTTTTGGTGCATTAGAAGCGCAACCCAAGTGTCATATAGTCTTGGTGCATTAAAAACATGGCCCAAGTGTCGAACATCAGTACTATAGAAGCAACCTGAGGGTGCCAGTTTCTAGTTACTGGACATTGATGTTTGAGCTTTAGATACTCAGCATTGAGGGGCAGCTGGCAGTGATGTGTATGGGGTTGATAATCGCTAGGTCATTTCGATACCTTTTTTGAATTTTAAATTGCGTAATGATCGCATTTGTTCGTGTGTCAAAAGATGAGACGTTTCTGCTTCTATAATGATGACTACTCGATTAATGGGTCTTTTTCATTTCCCAAACTATCCTTAATGATGTGGGAGAGACCAAAACATTTATGAGGATCGTAATGGCTTATTCTAGATCCTTCTATTATCTTATAAGAATCTTTGCTTCTTCGATTTGTTTCATTTTCACTTCTTGCTATCTTGGTTGCTTCTTCTTCCTTGTGCATTTTATCATTAGGCTCTATCTATAACAAAACTTGCATTCTGTAATCTTGTTAAACTTTTCTCCCTTTATACATTTCTTTTTTGCTTATTAAATAAATCCATGGCACTGAGGGAACAAGTTAGTTCTGATTTATTCGTCTCTAGAATAAATTAGGACTTGCTATGGTGGTATCGGAGGTGCTTTAATATTCCTGTCAATTTAACTTTGCACACCGTAAATAGGCAATTTAGAGCCCATACTCCAATGTTAGATCTTAATAGGTTAGTTATGTATTTTTACTAACTAAAGGGTGGTTTAAAGTCCCTTCTGGATCCCTTTGTGAAAAAGTTATTGAATAGGTATAACATAATACCCGGTCAGCTTCATCCTAATAGTTATCGGATCTTAACTAGATTTATAGAATTGATGCATGAGGAGGGTAGAGAGCCAAAATTAAACGTTCTAAGTTATATGTATAGTATGAATAAGAAAACAAGGGAGTTGATGTTCTCACTGTCGGCCATCCCCAACCATAGCCTTTTTATGAAGCTTTTGAACCTTTACAAGAAGTGGAGGCATAAATTTTTCGATGTCGAGCACCACTTGAACTTTGTGGATGTCCAGTGAATGTGGTCCGATGAGTGTCATAAGGTGAAGCGCCCTCTAAAGTTGTCCGTCCAAGATACAAAGATAGTCCTGAGACTTCATCTTTATGGCCTAACTAATGTTTGGTCTGCTAAAAATGTATCTAAAAGATATCTTTGGAGAGTCTACCCTGATCGCATACAATCCACCAGTATATTTTGAGCTTTGGGAGGTATTGTTTTGACTTTTATATTTTCTTTTTTATTTCATAGATGGCTGATTTTTTTTCCTTTATGAATGGAATTTAGCTTATAGATGATGAGCCTGAAGTATAAGAAAATGTTCAGATTCCTTCTCCATTGCGCAAGCCTACCACACTGGTAGTACTTATTGAAGATGCCAGTCTGAAGGGTAAATCCATTATTGGGTCCTCTCGGGGCAATAAGGATAAGGAGTAGAAGAAGTGTGCACTAGATAGAGACTCGTATGCTAAGGTACTGTGCGAGGAAATATTCATCAAGCATTCGAAGCTCTCTAGGTGTCTAAACATGAAGGCTTGGATCCTCAATAAGATGAAGCCCTCAAGCATCTCAAATGCTTAAGTTAGAGACCAATATGCAAAATCCTTGAGGCTGCCAGTTGACATGCAGCGTTGGATGGAGGAGGATAGTGAGGAGCTGTATAACTCCATGATTGGACACTCATTAGAGGTAAGAGTATGATGTTGTCTATCTTTTATTTTGTGTTGCCAGGGAATGACGTTTATTCTCTTTCTCAAATGGCTCAGACTTTACTATTAATGAAAGATAATTACTAGTACTTGAAGAGCCAATATAGCCTGAAGGAGACAGATTTAGGTACCATAGCAATCGACTTCGAAAAAAAGTTGGATAAGGTGAAGGTGACACTAAAGCTCTGTCAAACTAGACACGCAGAGGCAAGGTCTGAGGCAGAAGCAAGCCAGAAGAAAGTAGTTGATCTGGAGCATAGTCAAGCTCAATTGACTTCTAAGATCGAGGAGTAAAATGCCCAGATTGCCGCCCTAGAAAGGCAGCTAGGAGAAACCGAGAAATCCCGTGAAGAAGAAAAAAATGTACCAGAACATGGTTGGGGGATTTTTGAAGGCATATAAGCCCAAGTGCCGAAGAGTTATACTTGCCCAGAATCCTGCATTAGACTTTTCAGACTTGGATAAGATAACTTCAGCTATCCTAGCTAGGATTACCTTTAAAGAGGATGCTCGAAGTAAAACCTCATCCCTTCGTGTGAAAAAAGCTAAGTCTGCTGATGCACGATTGTCCTCTGAGTTTCTTCCATTTGAGTCTCTACAACCGAATGTCCCTTCATCTGAGCCTTCTGATGCTCAATTATTAAATTAGGATATGTGTTATTTTTCTTTTTTTTTATAATGTAAATTATTTTATAATGTAACCTTTACTGATTAATAAAAATACTTTTTTTTATAAGATCTTAAGTACATCTATTGGTAGTATTTTTGAAGACAAGCAAAGTTCTAATACCACTGTAGTTCTTTCCCATGTCTATGTCTAATCTTGTATGCCCCTTTAGACTTGCTCTCTGTGATCTGGTAGGGACCTTCTTAATTAGATCTAAGTTTGCCTATACTTGCGTTGCTTGTGCTAATGTCTGCCCTTCTGAGTACCTAATCTCTTGCTTTGAAATGTCTTGGTCGGATGCGCTAATGATGATATTCGGCTATCTGCAGCCTTTGTGCTTCTGATATTGTAGAAGCTCATTCTCTTATTTCTTCTAGTAGATCCAGACATATTCAAGTGTTAATACTGTTGATGTTATGATCTAATTCTTTACTGACCCTGTAACTTAGTGATTTGATTTCTACTAGTATCACTGCATCTTTACCATAGGTTAGTCTAAATGGGGTTTCTTTTGTGGCCAATATGGGCATAGTCCTGTAAGCCCAAATGACATTGTTAAGTTCTTCAACCTAATTTCCCTTCTTTTGTCAAGCCTCTTCTTCAATCCTTGCATGATAATCCTATTGGTGACCTCTGTTTGCCCGTTTGTTTACGATGAGTTGATAAGGTAAAATGGAGCTTTATTCCGAGGTTGGAGAAAATTTTTCTAAATTTCTTTTTATCGAACTACTTTTCGTTATCTATGATTAGGGTATGCAGTATTCTAAACCGCAGATGATATCTCTCCAAAAGAAGTGTTGAACCTGGGCTTTTGTAATGGTTAATATAGCCTCCACTTCTACCTACTTAGTGAAATGGTCTATGGTCATAATTGGGAATTTTTTCTGTGATGTTGAGGTCAGGAAGGGACCCAGGATGTCCATTCCTCATATGGCAAAGGGCTAAGGGCTACCAATTAGATATTGAGGCTTGGAAAGCCTGTGATTGAGTCGGGCAAACTACTAGCACTTGTGGCATTCTTGAGTTAGCTTCTGACCATCTTGGGACATGGTGGGCCAGTAGAATCTTTACAATAATGCTTTCCTAGTTAATGAGTACTGCGATTCATGTGCTCTATAAATTCCTTCGTGAATTTCCTTGAGTACGTAATTCCCTTCTTCTAGGGATATACATTTAGACCAGGGGTGTGAGAGGGATCTTCTATAGAGTTCTCCATAATGGATAGAGTAGTGGGCTGCCTTCATCTTCAGTTTTTGAGCTTTCAATTTGTCTTTTAGAAGTATCCCATTTTCCAGATATTGAATGATCATTTTCATCTATTATGGGACTTATCGTACATCCATGATTTCTAAATCTTCGGTGCTTGGTTTTGTCAATGCTTTAGTGAACTTCATTCCTCTAAACACTTAATTATCTTCAACAGTTGACCTAGCTAATACGTCAGCCTTAGAGTTTTCATTTCAGGGAATCTAGATTATTTCCCATTATCCCCCGTCTTACTCAATCTTCTTCAGCAACTGCATGACTTTTCCAACATATTTGGTAATGCTTGGATCTTTAATTTGGAATGTCCTTTTGACTTGGTTCACTACTAATTAAGAGTCCGAGTGTATCGTGAGATGCTCAGCTTTAACCTTTATGGCCAACTTTAGGCCTGTGATGAGTGCTTCATATTCTATAACATTATTAGTTGTATTATACTATATTTGAATGATATATCTTGTATGAACTTTGTATGGTCCTTGGGTAGAGGATGCCCTATCGACATAGAGCCTCCATTTTGGGGCTTTAAAAGTGGTGAGATCCTTTAGTGTCATTGCTTGTATAAAGTTTGCTAATGCTTGAACCTTCATTTACTATCGGGACTCATAATTGATGTTAAATTCTCTGAGTAATATCGACTATTGAACTAACCTGCTAGATCTCTCAGGTCTTTATAGAATTTTTCTCAAGGGAAGTTGGATCTTGCTACAATGGGATGAGCCTATAAGTAGTGCCTGAGCTTTTGGGATGCGTGGATGATGGTTATAGCCAATTTATCTAGTATTAGGTGCCAAATCTCTGATCCTCAAAGTACTTTGCTAAGATAGTATATCGGGCTTTGCTGACTCTTTTCCTCTTTCACTAATACCAAAGCGATGGATTCTGGGCCCACGGAGAGGTATAAGTACAATGTTTCCTTGGGGATCGGCCTGTTAAGTAGAGGTGGTAAGGATATGAATTTTTTAATATCTTTAAAGGTTGCCTGGCACTCTTTAATCCAAATAAATTGTTTAGAATTTTTTAAAGCTCGAAATAGTGGTAGGCACCATTTGGTTGAGCAAGAGATGAAATGCCCCAAAGTCGTGATCGTGCCATTCAGTTTTTAAAGCTTGTGGATAGTCTTCAGAGCTTTTATATTAAGAATGACCTTCATCTTTTTCGAGTTAGCTTCAATCTCTTTATGGGATATCATAAATCCCAAGAACTTTCCTGCCTTGACTCCAAAGATGCACTTCTCTGGATTTAACTTGATTTGGGATTAGCTCAATAATTAGTGGATTTGATCAAGGTCTGCAAGGTGTTGCTCTACATGCTTGCTTTTAATAATAATGTCGTTCACATATACTTCCATATTTTTTCTGATATGGTTCCGAAGTACATAGTTCATTATCCTCTGATAGGTTGCCCCCGTATTCTTTAATCCGAAGGGCATTACTTTGTAGTAATAAAGACCTTCGTAGGTGATAAATAATGTTTTCTCTTGGTCTTCTTCCTTCATTGGTATCTAGTGGTATCCTTGTGCTGCGTCTACAAAACTATATAGACTGTGGCCGACAGTGGAATATACTAATTGCTCAATTGTTGGTAGTGGGTAGCTAACCTTAGGGCATGCCCAATTAAGGTCAGTGTAATCCATACACATTCTATATTTGTCATTGGATTTCTTTACTAGCACCACATTGGCTACCCATTCTAGGTGGGTAACTTCTTTGATGAGTTTAGCTTATATCAACTTCCTCATTTCTTCAGCGATTATCTTTTACCTCTCGTATGTGAAAGTTCTCTTCTTCTGGATCACTAGCTTTGTATAAACAATGGGGTTTAACCCGCGTCTAAGATTTTAGCAACCACGACACTGTTTGAGCTCAGGGCTCTAGAGAACACACTAACCACTGTCACAAAGACATGACATGGAGATGAGGAATCACCACCCAATGGTAATAACTAGGACAAATCGAAAAGGTGGTACTCGATTCCTTGAAAGAAAGCTGGCACCACAACCAAGAGATTCTGGATACGGAATACCAACTTCTTTCAGTCTTGTGTTTATTTAGAATTACTTTATGGATTATTATCTTATTCTCTATTTACATGTAATTTCATATAAACCTAAAACAATAAACTCCAAGGCAAACTCGTGATGAAATATAGAAGTAAATAATGCATTCAATAAATCACATAATCCCTAAGTTCGTCTAATCTATATGGATTTCAAATAAATGAATTAAATCTACATGTTTTAATTTATATGTAAACCTAAAAACTTAATTCCTTTTGATTTTAATTAAATAAACTTAAGTCTACTAATTTTAATTCTAAATATGAGTTTAAATCTACAAATTATGGAATATTTAAATTAGTGGGCCTAATTCTACATATTTTAATTCTAAGGTGATCTTAAATCTACAAATTATGAATAAAAGGGCTTAAATTAAATGAGCTAAGTCTAAGTTAATTAAATTAAATTAGGTGGACCTATGTCTAATTGACTAATGGGCCTAAGGATATTTCTAACCCAAAATCTAATCAATTATGGGCCTAAAGGTATATTTTAATTAATTAAATCTAATTAATTATTAGATGAGATGGGCTTAAGTAAATAAATCAAGACCTAAAGTGGGCTTAAGGATTAAAACACATAAAAATAATAAATAAAACCCAAAAATAAATAAAAAACAATTAAAAATGATTAAACAAATAATTAAATTAATCCTTACTAAAACCCTAATTTTTATTAACATGCAACCTAAATTAATCTACTTTCTCCATTGATTTTAAATAATTACCTAATTGAAACCTAATTTTTACTAACCAATTTAATCAAAATAAACATGCAACTGCACATATAATTTTATTACTCCCACTATCGGGGCTATTACATTAATTCATAAAATAAAATGAAATAAAAATAAAGCAATGAATAAAAAATAAAGATAATAAAAATAAAAATAAAACCCTAAAAACTAAGTTTCTATGAGGTTTTATCCATAGTCTTCCACAGACTTCTCATAAATTCATCCCTCTCATATAATCATCATGCATTTTCCTCCATAATCACCACAAAAAATAAGATAAAATAATGATCAATGAATAAATTATGATAATGACTTGAAAGAATAATAATAAAAATGATAATATAAAATAAACAAACAAATAAATAAAGAATAGAAGAAGATGATATGATTATGAATGATTTAGACTACTCCTCAAATTAATAAGTCACCGTTTTCGATAAGCCTTTGAAGCTCCTTCTTCAAAAATTCTCCACAAATCTTGAATTAATTGCTAAATCAAAAGGAATTTTTATAGAAAAAACAACTCAAGAGAAAAAAAATCACGTTTTTTCTTCCTCCCCCTCTTCCTTTTCTTTTTTCTTTCTTTCTCTCTTTTTCCTCTTCTTCCTCTTTTTTTTTTTCACGGCCTCCTTTTTTTTTTTCCTCCTTTTTTCTCTTCTCACCCCTTCCCTTTATATAGTGGAACTAGGAAGCCTAGCCCTAATCCTAATGTGATTCTAATATCTAAAGTATAAGATTAATACTTAAAATTATATTTAGGAATTTTAAACCAGCCAGGACTGAATTAATTAGGAATTTTAAAGCTATTAAAACTGAATTAAAAATATGAAATAGAGATCGGAAGAATTCAATTCCGATCAAAATTGTGTAATTCCGATCAGAATTAGTGTAATTTCGATCAAAATTATGGAATTCCAACACTTTTCTTTTTTTAACATTTAATTACAAAAAGGCCCCTGAAAGAATTTAAATTTTACAATTAGGTCCTAAAAAGAACTTTACGATTTAGTCTCTGAAAACATTAAATCCTTCTTTTGAAAGCTGCATTTAAACCATTAGAATTTTTCAAGATTGAGTATCGAAGACATTTTCATCACTAGAGTCCTTTGCTGCATCCATAACACATCCTCCCGAAATTGGATGTCTACACTTTGCCCCAAATTTGATGTTTAAGCTGTGCAAGGCAATTCGAGGATCCACCTCAGTAATCTCAGATGCCCGAGAGGCAAAGCCTCCCGAGTGTTTAGTGAAGACCTTACTTATTCCCACTTAGTTTCACTATCAAGCTTATTATTGATCTTTACCATTTCCCCTTCAGTAATATATAATGTATACACATCATCCACTAGTTCAGGGCTAACTCCCTACTTCTTTATCTCATAGGTTTCTAAGGGGAATGCTTCTGTCTGAAGTTTGATTGCCATCTAGTAGCACTTCCTAGTCGTGTGCTGATCTCTGTGAATTATTAAAATTTTGCCTTCAATTGGAATCTTTATAGTTAGGTGTCGAATACTTGCGACTGCATCAGTTTTATAAAGTACTGGTCATCCTATGATACCATTGTATGCTAGCGAGAAATCAACCACATTGAACTGAGCTTTAATGTCTTTTGTTTCTTTAATGTCCCAGTCTCCAAATTCCAAACTTAGCTCTACAATTCCCATCGGTTGTATGGTTCATCCGCAAAAGCTCATAATGGGATTTTGGATAGCCTTTAGATCAGTGATAGAGCCTCCCATTACTTTATAGGCATTCCAAGATAATGCGTTAATGGTGCTTCCATCATTGATTAGTAATCTCTTCACCTAATAATTGTTAATATATGTGCTTACCACCAGGGCATCATTGTGGGGGTGCCGAGTATGGTTCCTATCTTTTGAATTAAACAAGACTGTTTGTCTTTTTTTGAGGGCAGGTCTTTCCTTTTTACGGGCCCTTTTAGACCTCTTCTCGTCATTTTCTCCTCTGACAATCATGTTGATGATGCTGGCCAGTTCATTCTGGGCCTTCTTTGGTTCTGGCCTGTGCCGCCCTTGCACATCCTAATTTTTGGTTCCTTTAGATGTGTCGGTAAAGTTGCTGAGTTTACCATTCTGCACCAGTCTTTCTATGGCATTCTTCAGTTCTCGGTAGGCCTCGCTATCATGCTCATAATCCTAGTGATATTGGTAATAGTGTCCTCTATCTTGCGTGGTTCTCCTATTTGGGTTTATTCTTCTGGCTGGGGTTATTCCCACCCCGTTCTGTCTGACCCACATGAAGATTTTAGATCTGAAGGTGTTTAAAGGCGTGTATCTCTCAACTTCCTTTTCAAACCTTTCCACTGGATTTTCAAAGTTCGTTCATAGAAAACTTGCCCTCCTGGGTCTTGATCTTTCTTATTTAGTTATTGCTTTCTCTTCATCCCTTCACATCCTTCTGTCTTCATCCATTTTTATCATTTTGACTACCATGGCCATAACCTCCGCAAAAGTACCAAGTTCTTTTGTCATTATCTTGTCTTGAGCTTTCCAAGTCTGGTGTCATTCTTTAAGGCTTCAATAACTACTTCATCTACAAGATTCTTAATTTGCATAGCCACCTTATTGAATCAGTCCAAATAGCTTCGTAGTGATTTGTTAGTCTCTTATCAGCACATTCAGAGGTTATTGATATTTTTTGGCTAGGGAAATGTTGGTAACGAACCTAGTCTAGAATTTCACTATCAGGTCTTCGAAAGAGGTGATGGAGTTCTCAAAAAGTTGGTGAAACCACTTTTGAGTATTCTTTGTGAGCGTGCTTAGGAAAACCCTGCACATGATTCCATCATTCATGTTCTGGAGCAACATGCTTATTCTAAATGAGGATATGTGGTTGATGGGATGTCTGGTTCCATCATATTGATCCAATTGCGGCATTCTGAATTCAGTTAAGATCTCTGTCTAGATTATCCTTCTTATAAAGGGCAATCTTTCCTCTATAATACATTCGTCTTCTTTCTCAGGCCTTGTGCGGGCTTTGTGTATAACTTTTTCAACCTTTTGGGTTAATTTTGAGTCATCGAGAGCCAGAACCGTTAAATTGGATTCCCCTTCCGGAACTTTACACTTTCCTTTGCTTCCTCTAGTAATCCTAGAGATTTAGTGTTATTTTTTGTGTGAGCTGACCCAAGGTTGCCACTTTGAATTAAGGTATTCAATTATTGTTGCATCAGGGCTATCTAAGCTTGAATGTTTTGTATCATTGCTTCTTTGCTTATTGGAGTGAGGTTAAGTGTTTGGGTTACAGTGTTTAGGTTAGGTGTAGTCACGACAGGTTTACTTAGTAGATTTGAAAAAGATACGAAAGGTATAGGTCTTTGATAGTGTTACAGAGGAGCATAGTATAGGAGGTCGGTGCCAAGAGTTGGCCACCTTTGGGTATTTTCAGACAGAATATATGTACCATCAGATGAGGGTCCAACATACTGGAAAGGGTTGGTGGTACTACTGTTGGGGGAGGTGTTGACAAATTGATTGAAGGAATGGGGGTAGAAAGGTTTATGTGTGTGTTAGGAGTCAAGATTGGCAGCGGGCTGGAAGTCATGATGTTAACGTCTTAATTTGGCATATGCACAAGTGGCTTTTACCCAAGAGTTCCCACAAACATGTAATATCCCGAGATTTTAAATAATTTTAAACTGCATCGAGATATGCAGTGTTAATAATTTTGATAAATATATTTGATTATTTAATTAGTTTGTTATTTATTAAAGTTATTTTAATTATTTTAAGTTTCTTACATAAAATTTTCCTAAGAAACTTATTTTTGGGAAAATTAAAACCTAAATAAATAATTTTTAATTATATTGGTTGGTTTTATGTATTTGTATGAGTCCATGTATGATTTTAATTGTCGTATTAATATACATACATATACATGCATATATATACACATTTAATAAATTAGGGTTTATTTTTTTATTAAACCTATATTATATAGTTTTGATAAATTAATGTGTGTTATATCTATGTATATGTGTATAGATATTATTATTTTAACATGTGGTGTGTAATTATTTTTGAATATTATATTAATATATTATAATAATTAAAGTTAAAGGTACCTATATATATATATATACATAAAAAAAATGAAGTTTGATTAATTTACAACTCTGTCATCGTCTTCTGCAAAAGCTCCCGATGCCCTCCCTTCGCCACTGCCACTGCAACTCCCGTTCTCACATCGGAGGAGTGCCTCCCAACCAACCACCACCCTCTCCAACCCATTCCGCCACCCTCTCTTCCCTTTTCCGGCTAGTTTTGACCGTGAAAAGCCAAGGAAACCGAAACTTGAAGCTAGCTCCGATCAAGCATATTTCGGCCACTATTTTGAACGCCATTGGTCTCTATCTTCTCCTTGAGCTCCGGTGAGTTCATTTCCAAGCTTGGTTTCATGTAATTTGGTCTAGATTTTCCTTGGTTTTTAATTTTCATTTTCAGCCTATATGAGTTCTTGATTTTTTTGCACTTCGATTCTAATGATTCAAGTTAACTTCCTTCACAAAGATTGATCCTAGTAGCTCAATCTACATCCTGTAATTTTTGTGGAATTTTTGAGAATTATTTTGATTTTTGTGAATTTTTTATTATTTTATTAATATTTTATAATTTTCGTAAATTAATTAATTAAATTATGAAATTGTGATTTATGGTGTTTATAGGTGTTAAAATGAATTTTAGAAATTTATTTGTAATTTTTTTGATTTTTGTATAACTATTATGAATTTATTTAGTTTAGGTGATTTTTAGAAAATTAGGTTAATTAAGTATTTTGTTAAAATTATTGGTTTAATTGAGTATAATTATTGATTTTATTGAATTATATGTTGATAAATTAATTTTTGAGTAATTATATTATTTTTATTGAATTTTTGTATAATTATAGTGAATTATGTGAAATTATATACAACTAGGGGTATTTTGGTAATTTGATGATAAATTGGTTAAAAATTTAGTTTAATTGATTTTAATAATTATTTGAGGTATAAAAATGATTTTTACAAATTATTTAGTATTTTTAACCAATTAAAACTATTTTTCGTAAATTATTTTTAAATTATATATAATATACTATTTTTGTAAATAAATGAGTTTTTAATGAATTTTAATATGTTTTAGGGCTAATTGTGTAATTTGGATTTATAAAATAAATTTTAGTTAATATTTGTGAATTTATCGAGAATTATCGATTTTTAATAACATTTTATTAGAATTAGGGTTTTATTGTAATTAACGGTAAAATAATTATTTTCAGTGTTTTAAATATCTAATTTGCTATATTTTGATTTATAAAGGGTATTTTTGATATTTTTGGCATCTTAAATGTGTTCTGTGTTTATCCCGTGAATTGTGAACCTCGGTCGGTAGAATTGTAGTTTGGGAGTCTGAACGAGGGGTTGTGTGATTGTGTATTCGAAATGTGTTTTCTTGCAGGACCGGCTCTACTTTCTGAGTAGAGAGATGTCCATTTTACAGGGGAGGTTCTGCCAAATTTTTGATAGAATTCTTGTAAAACGTAACATCCGGTCGAATCCCTACTCCTAATATATGTTCAGTATTCTAGATCGAGTCTTTAAAATTACATTAGATTTATTCTGATTTCATATTATCGTTTGTTTGTTTAGTTGTGCCGAGATCGAGCCCATTGGACCTGTCTCGTTGGGCCTAGTGGACCAGGCCCGTTGGATCTGTGTCGTGGAGCGCACAACTGTGAGTTGTTATTTTATATATACGTGTTTTAGGAATGCATATTTTAGAAATGTATGTTTAAATTTTATGAATTTTGCATTGATGGTTTAATAATTACTTAGGTATATTTTGGTATATTTTAAATTAAATGCATGTTTTATTATGGAATTATACCTAAAATATTTTTAAGTACATTTATAGTTTATTTTATAATTAAATTGAATTTATTTGACATATATATACTCGAAATATATTTGGTTTATTTTTGGTATATTTCTAGTATATATATGGATTATATTTTTATTTTAATTAATGTCATGCATCATTTATTTTATGAATGAATGGATTTATTTTAAATGAAGGATTTCAATAGAATGTGCTACCTAATGGGCAGCACTAGGACCGAGTACGTACCGGTACAATGATAGACTGTAGGTTAAATTACTAACCTATTTGTGAATTATGATCAGATTGATTTATTTGATGTGAGATGTGATTGGAGAGTGTGATTGTTAGAGCTTGGTTGACTAAGTGTCTCGGGGCCAATCACACTGACAGTTAGACTTCTAGAGCTCGGTTGACTTAGTGTCTCAGGGCCAGTCTTCTGTCCAAATAGAACAAGTGAATTATTTGGAATAAGTGAGCCTGTATGGCTAGAGTCTTGTCTAATACTATTTGAGGTTGCGATCATCTAGGGTTCTATTTTATCCTTCATAAACGGATATTATTTTCAGTATTATATAAAATGATTTTTGCTGCATCTGTGTGTATTTGCTTGTATATATATTTATTATATATACTATTGAATGTGTGCATTTTTCATTTAGCTATGCATGTATATATATTATAACAATTCACTCAGTGAGGTCTGACTCCCCTCCGTTGATTATTTTTCAGGAGAGTTTTCGTCCTCAGACCTCAGTAGTTACGCCGAATTTCTTCTGCCCCGACTTTATTATGTAAACTACTTACTTGATTTTATTTTTGTATTCTAGACACTACAGTAGTCAAGTTGTGGGATATTTGTTTTATATATGTATGAGATTTGTATTTCAAAGGATTGAAACGAGAATTTATATTAAAAGATATTATATATATAAGATGAGTTTGTGTTATTAAATCAGCTGATGAGTTGCTTTATTATTTTGAGATTTTAATTTTCGCTGTAAGATATTTTATTTATTTTATTATTATTGTATGCTTTAATTTTATTTTATAGGCTTGTTATAGGTTCTGAATTCGAAAGAATTCCCGTTCCCTAGCGCTGGTCATGGCTCCCAGTTTTGGATTGTGACAAAACATCACCATTTGATAACTTGTTTTCTAGAACTCTTGAGGTGGAACCCTTCAAGTAATCAACAAAGGGCAAAGTGAGAGGTGAAGAGAATCCTTACAAATCCTCTGATACCTAAGTCAAAATATATAGAGAGTATTTAGAGAGAGGAGAAGAACAATGAGAGCATAAGAGAATATGATGAATGAAAATAAGAAATATAAAGTTTTATTTATAGGGATAGTAATGCTCAAACTTGAGAGGAGTATAATTCATTTTTGAATGAAAGTTCTAAGCTAATTAGGAGAGTATTCCTTCTTTTTTAGGAGTTTCCTGATTTAGGATTTTTTTCCTACTTGTCTTTAGACATCCTTTCTTTCCGAGTAACCTTAACAGTAAAATAAAAATTTTGTTTAAATAAGAATGTATATTAGGGATATTATTAATCAAATTGAGTTCATCATAATACTTCAATTATTTTATTTTTTATATATTTATTACTAAAATTAATTTTTTTAACACTATTAAAATTAAATTATACTTAAAGAAATAATTTTTTGATATTAAATGATTGAAGTTTAGATTGGGATGATGTGTATGGGTTTTAATAGTGAAGCTTTTTGTGCTTGCATATGTTTTTGTTGTCGTGTAGTGTATGAATGATGTGATTTTTTTCTTTTAAATGTCATTTAATCGTCCATTTGTCACAATTCGACTTGTTTTTTAAATAATAATAATTATTTTTATTTTTTAACCGGTGAAAGGGCGTAAAAAAAAAATCGAACTCTTCACATAATATGTTTTTTTGGGGAATTACACCAATAAATTATTTAATACTCGATAATAATTTTTACTTTCAATAAATAAATAATACTTTTCTTTTTGCACTAGATATCAAAATATATTATATTATAATAAATTCAGTTCAATTCAAATAAAATTATAAATACAACAAAAGACTTCTAACAATTAATAACTAATTTAGTTTGATTCATATAAAATCATAAATGCGTCAAAAGTAATATAATAATTAATTTAATACAATTGTACATACTATTTAAATTCATGAAGTTGCTTAAGTGATGGTTCAAATGCATATGTGATCGCTCATCTTTCTGTTTGTTTTATTTTGGTATCCAACTTTAATTTGTATCTTTTTGATACCCAAACTTGAAAATATCGACCTCCAATCACATAGTAGTAAAGTACTGATGTAGTCGCTGATTGAAGAATATTCATCAAATATTAATTATGTCATTTTCGACCTTAAACACACATATCATCACCAAATTTTTATTTTGTTTTAATTTGAATACTCAATTTCAATTTATATCTTTTAATATCAAAATATTTTATTTAAATTAAAATTCTAATTTAATCAATTCTAATTCTATCAAGTAAATTATTCTTATTATATTAATATTTTAATATACATACAATTTAGATATATTTTAATTAAATTACATGTCAATATTTTATTTAAATTAAAATTATAACTTAATTAGGCCAAAGTTATTTAAGTTGTATGTTATTTAAATTATATAAAAATAGAGACCTAAGGACATCAGGCTAATTCTATTTTTATTAATTTAATTAAGAAATCAATATATATATATATATTTTTTAAATTTCTTATATAAAATATATCTAAATTGTGTGTATAGTAAAAATACTAAAAAGTTAAATATTAATATGGTAAGAATAATTTACTTATAGAATTAGGACTAATTAATGTATAATTTTATAATAAATAAAATTATAATTTTAATTAGAATTAGGTCCAATTAATTTATAATTTTAATTTAAATAAAATGTTCACATATAATTTAATTTAAATATCTTTAAATTGTATTTATATTAAAATATTAAAACTTAAATATTAATATGATGAATGAAAATAAATTATTTACTAGAATTAGGAATGATTAAGTTATAATTTTAATTTAAATAAAATATTTTGATATAGAAAGATACAAATTGATATTGAGTTGTCAAATTATGAAATCAAAGTTTAGTAACCATATATGCATTAAGGTCGAAGATAACGTGAAAAAATATTTAATTCAACTGGTGATTATGTCAACACATTACCAGGTAATTAGTGATTGATATTTCAATTGAAGTTGAAGTATTAAAATTTGATACTTAAAATGAAATAAACTGAAAATTTGAGTAATTACGGGTGATAATAACTCTTACTAGCTCATTTCAGTATTTATTGATATACAACAATATAAGTTAGTATTTTAATAATATTAGATTAGTGAAAGTTAAGAACCCAGCAAACTTCACTTCTTAGTTTGCACTAATCATCAATTAGAAGTCGGCTTGCTCTGGTGGACACTGTTGCCTCATCACCTCCAAAGTCCTGCTGGCCCTTTAATGAGTTTCTTCTTGCAATCCCCCTTTATGTGTTAAACAAGTTTGACTTAGGCTGCCTATTTCTTGTGAAAAACAAAAGATGGCAGTTGTTGATGTTTGTAGATATTTATTATTTTTTCAGTTTTTTTATTATTATTAATAAAATTTAGGTTATAAATAAAATTTTTATTTTTATTAGTATTAATAATAAAATAATAATTTTTTGATATATTTTATATTTTTTTTATTTTTATTGAAAAAATTATTTATTGAATAATATAAGTAATTTTTTAGTTTAATTAGCTTAATTTCTATATTTTAAATAATTATAAAAAAATAATTATTGAAAATTATAAATAATTTTTAGTTTAATTAATTTAATTTTTATATTTTAAATAATAGTACACTTCAAAAATACAAAAAATTATTACAAATAAAAAAAGTCAAATTAAATAATTAAGTAAATTATTTTTGAAAACAGGAGGTTTGATTTGATCTATCCGTGTAGTTAATTCTATATTTTATTGAGTTTTTAATATATTCTTTTTGTATTATCTATATTAACTTAACGAATTGATTTTTTTTTTTTTTTTGTGATAAAGGAAAATTTAATACAACTCTCTAAAAAAATGTAGGAGCTTGAGATAAAATCACAGAACTAACTTGAGAACAAGACTCTTTTGCAAGACAATGAGCAGCCTCGTTGGCTTGAAGTCTAACATGGGACACGGAAAGATTTAATCCCTGCATCCTAAGAACTTCACACTCTTTGATAACAGCTCCAAATTCTGAGAAATCATCTTCAGAGGCATTCAAAGCATCCACTACCCCTTTAGCATCATATTCGAAAAGAACATACTGAAGATCCAACTCCAACATGGATACCAGCTCTTTCTTCAACAACATAACAGCACAAGAACCACAAAAATACCTTGCACTTGAATTGATACATAAGAGATGCAATGATCATTGAAAGAAAGGGATATGGGAAGAGGAAGATGAAGAGATCGTGATCTCTTAAAAAAGTAAGGCTAAAAGCATTATTCAGAACAATGACTAGATGATGAACAACAAAAACTAAGAAACAGAGAATTCCACTCTCACAAATGAGAGAGAACGCCATAAATTCCACTCTCACATAGAAGAAATAACACCTCGAAAACACAATTTATCATAATGCAAAAGTGAGGAATAGAGATTCTAGTTCAATATATTTTTGAAGTTTGAACAATTTTAATGCTTGAAGTTAACACTCTAAATGTTCAACCTGTCTAAAATCAGCGGTAAAATATTATATTACAGGATCAAGACATCTGGTTGAGAGTAAAGTTTAATTCTCTAATTTCTATTGTTCTTTTATTTCCAGTCACAAGATTAAAATATTTAATTGAGAGTAAAGTTTGATTCTCTAATATCTCTTTATTTTTTCATTTACAGCCATAAGACTTAGCCATCTGTTAAAAAAGAAAACAAAAGAAATTAACACTCTAAATTGATTTTGACATGCAAAAAGTGCATGGTAGCAACATTTTATGTGAAGATTCATTAACCAAGGCTTTGCATGAGATGCTGAGGGACATTAATATCTAAGTTTGATTATCATATACCAAAATTCGGAATATAGTTTTTGAATTCATTTGAACATGTTAATGTTAGTCTTTTTTATTATTTAAATTAATACCCATACTATACAATTGAACAAAGAATTTTAAAAACATTAAAAATATATAAAATTTATTCATAACTGGCTTCTTTTTTAACAACTTAAGCATTTCATTAGATAAATTCCTTAAACACAACAAAGCCCTTTCGGATGACTAGGAAGTTGGAAATTACAAGTGGGAAACACCTCAACTAAGGCTCCAGCTATTTACACTCATCTTAGAGCTTCTACCACTTCACTAAACTCCACAATATATTTATTTACTTTATTTTATACTGATTTATTTTCTAATTTTAATTAAACAGTACTTTTGCCCTTATAACCGCGGTGATTTTGGGTTTGATTTAGGAAGAATAAACTCAGTATAGGAAAACAAATACAATAAAAGATTATTGAATCTTTGGTAAATTCATTTCATTTTTTTTTATTATGATTTCTTTATAGTTTAACCAATTCAACTAATTAACATAAAAAGGCCCAAGGTGCAAAGTGGACTCTCACATTACCCTAATTTGATATTGGACCCTTTTATTTTATTTTTTTTGCTAAATTGGAACTTTTACTTTGTAAATTTAGATCATATTGGACCTTTTATAAGTATAATAAAGTTCTATAATTTTTTTAGTACAATTAAATTATATAAATTAATAAAAATTTAATTTTAATGGTTACTAACAAATAAGCTTGATAATTTTTTTTGAAAATATATACATAATCTAATTATAAATTTTTAAAAATTTTTAAACGTAAAAAATTTTTTAAAAATTTTTCTTAAATTTTAAAAATTTTACAATCAAATTATATAAATTTTAAAAAATTAATGACCAAATTTATTCGTTAATATAAATTGCAAATTGATAATTGACCTAAAATTTGAATAAAAAAATTATTCATCAATTATTGTGTAGGGTTAAAAATTATTGTGTAGGTTTAAAAATTTAAACTAATAAATAAAATTTAAAATTTTTTTATTCAACCATTAAAATTAAAATTTTAGTCAATTATCAATTTGCAATTTATATTAACGAATAAAATTGGTCATTTTTTTCAAATACATATCACTTGTAAAGTTTTTAAAATTTAAGAAAATTTTTTTATAGGTTTAAAATTTTATAATTAGGTTATATATATATTCTTAAAAAAATTATCAATTTTATTTGTTAAATTATCAATTTTATTTGTTAGTTAACTATTAAAATTAATTTTTTATTAATCTATATATAGGACTTAATTGTACTAGAAAAAAGTTTTAAGACTTGATTGTACTCATAAAAGGTTCAATATGGTTTAAATTTATAAAGTAGAATTTTCAATTTGACTAAAAAAAAAGTCCAATATAAAATTAGGGTAAAACGTGAGGATTTAATTTGCGCCTTTGGCCACATTAAAATAGTGTAGGTTACAGAAAAAAAAGATTATATATTATTTTTCTTAAAAAAATAAATAACTTTTTTTTATTACATATTACAAAATACAAAATTTATACTTAACTAGTAGAATGATTTATTAATTTAAATTGTTTATTCAATTTATACAAAATTAGAACAATTATACACTTATTAAATGCAACTAGCTATATGCTTCTGTGTGTATGTATAATTTACTTAATTGCAACGTATAAACATATATTGAAATAATTTATACATTTAGACAGTAACTTTACATTTTCAATTAGAAAAATAAAAAATTTATTGCAAATTCAGTAAATTGATACAAATTCAACTTGCACCATTGTACTGCCTAAAAAGTTTTGTTTTGCTAAGTTGTCACTATTATCCAGCATCTTTGGGGTAAGGGCAGGCAAGTTCTTGGAATTCATGATATTATACAGGGGAATCGAGGTTAACATAGGAAAGATAGAGGCCATTTTCAATATGAAAACTCCAACAACGATTAACGAGTTACAAAAGCTAAATGGTAGGATAACAACCTTTGGGCGTTTCATCTCTTGCTCAGCTAAACAGTGCCTACCGCTATTTCGAGCCCTAAAAAATTTCAAAAAATTTATTTGGACTGAAAACTGCTAGGCAACCTTTGAAGATATCAAAAATTCATATCCTTACCACCTTTGATCAGCAGACCAATCCTTGGGAAAACACTATATTTATACTTTTCCATTGGCTGAGAGTCAATATCTTCAGTACTAGTGAGGGAGGAAGGAAGTCAACCAAACTCGGTATACTACATCAGCAAAGTACTCCGAGGATCAGAGATTCAGTATCCAACACTAAATAAATTAGCCATGGCCATCATCTACACATCCTAAAAACTCAGGCACTATTACTAAGCTCATTCCATCATTATAAGATCCAGCTTCCCCTTAAGGAAAATCTTACAAAAGCCTAAAATATCTGGCATATTAGTTTAATGGTCAATATTGCTCGAAGAGTTTGACATTGATTACAAACCCCGACAGTAAGTGAAAGCTTAAGCCTTGGCAAACTTTGTGCAAAAAAAGACACCAGAAGACCTTGCTCCTTTCGCGAGACCAAAATGGCAGCCCTATGTAGATGGGGTGTCATCTACCCATGGTTCTAGCGTAGGGATTATTCTTAAAGGCCACACAAATTCTTCATCAAATATGTCGTCTGAATAGAATATGATGCCATTAATAATGTAGCAGAATATGAAGCACTCATCACAGTGCTAAAGTTAACTGCATAAGTAAAAGCCAAGTATCTCAGGATATACTCAGACTCCCAACTGGTGGTGAACCAAGTCAAAGGGGCATTCCAAATAAAAGATCCGAGCATCACCAGATATGTCAAAAAAGTTAGGTAGCTCCTAAAAAAGCTCGAGCAAGAGGAGGGAAAGTGGGAAATCACCAAAATCCCCAAAAGCGATAATAAGGAGGCAGACCTATTAGCCAAGTCAGCAGCTGAGGATAATCAGACATTTAGAGGACTTGAGCTCATCGAAGCACTGACAAAACTAAGCATAAAGGATCCAAAGATCATGGACATATGGGAAGCCCCAAAATGGATGAAACCGATCATTCAATATCTGGAGAGCGGGATACTTCCAGAAGATAAACTAAAAGCTCATAAGTTGAAGATAAAAGTTGAACACTACTCCATCCACCATAGAGAACTCTACAAAAGATCTCTTTCACATCCATGGTCTAAGTACGTATCTCCAAAGGAAGAGAACTATATACTCAGGGAAATTCATGAAGAAATTTATAGAGCATATGAATCTCATAATTCATTAACCAAAAAAGCATTGCTACAAGGATACTACTAGCCCACATGTCCCGAGACACTCAGAAACTGACTCAAGAATGCTAAAAGTGTCAGCAGTTTGCTTGCCTCAGCCATAAGACCTTTCACCCTCAATATCCAATTAGGAGCCCTTGGCCTTTCTCCGTATAGGGGATGGACATCCTGGGTCCCTTCCCTACCTCAACATCCCTGAAGAAATTCATGATTGTGGTCATAGACCATTTCACTAAATGGATAGAAGTGGAAGTTATATTAACCATCATAGAAGCCCAAATTCAATACTTATTTTGGAAATAAATCATCTATAGGTTCAAAATACTACATACCCTGATCACAATCAATGGAAAGAAGTTCAATAATGAGAAATTCAGAAAGTTCTATTCTGACCTCGGAATAAAGCTCTAATTTACATTAGTAGCTCACCTATAAATAAAATGGACAGACAGAGGTCACTAACAAAACCATCATGCAAGGTTTAAAGAATAGGTTAGATGAAAAGAAGGAAAACTGGGTTAAAGAGCTCAACAACATCATCTGGGCTTCTAGGACTACGTCTAGAACCTCTATAGAGGAGATGATGTTTAAACTAACCTAAGGGATGGATGCAGTGATATCGGTTGAAATTGAATCACCAAGTTACAAGGTTAACGAAGAATTAGACTAGGAAGTTAATGGCGTAAATACCTGGATATGCCTGGATCTACTAGAATAAAAAAGAGAATAGGCGTTCGCTGATGAGTGTGAAAATTGCATTTCATTAAGTAGTCTTTGTGTTAGGAAAAATGCAATTTCAGTTAAGTTTATGTTCTTTTATTCAGTTTTTATTTAGTTGAGTACTTAATGCATGTATTGTGTGTTTATTTATTTTTATGTATTAGTTGGTTTATTTTTGGTTGATTTTTATGTATTAAGGGAAGTTAAAGAACAGTAGAGGAAGGTTACATGGGAGCAGTGGGCATTTGAAGTGGGCTCGAAAAGCAATGAAAGTCAATATGCAATAATGTTGAAGAAGGGATGTGCACGGTCGTACGATCTGATGATTGGAAAATTCAAAGTCGAATTTAATTGCTGACTCGCGAGGGGCAAGATGGAGATTTTGCATGGTTGTAACCCTAGGGTTGATAATTAAGGTTTTATAAAGGGGTAGCCACTAGAAACAAAGAGGGGGGATACAAGATCATTATTCATCACTTTTGATATACACATTTTTTTAGAGCAGTTTTGGAGAAAAAAAAAGGATTTTTCTTACTTATGTTAGTTTTGAAGATTTGAGAATAAGAATTGAAGAACATCAAGTTTCCTATTGAATAAGGGGTTTATTCTATTCAATTGTATTTATTCATTCTTAATTTTGATTTAATGATGATGTCTATTTTCTTTTATTCTTCTTTATCTCTTATAATTAACATGAGTAGCTAAATTATTAGTTAGGGTTCTTGTTGCAATTCAACCATGGGCTAATCACAATTAAACCTAAGCCATTAACCTAGATCCTTTGGTTGTTGTTGAACTTAATGTCTTCTTAGGATTGATCACCCTTTAATTGAATATACACAATAAAACTTAATCGAGAGATGGGTTGTATTGGATTTAAACAATAACCTGTTAGATAGTTTTTTAGTTAAGAAACACTTAAGCAACTAATATTGATTAAGGGTTGGTACTTAAACTAGGTTAACTGAACACTTAGTAGGCGAGAGCTTTAAATCTAAGAATGTCAATTTACTTGGTTAATCATAGGGTTGTCTTAGGAGGAAAGCCTATGATTCTTAAGAAACCCTCAAATTGGATTAAGGTTAGGTATGACTTAACAATTAATTGATCTTAAATAAAGGTTGAATTGGTAATAAGAACCCTGGCTCTCTAAAGTGATTGTTATTTCATTGTGATTTTCTGTGTTTTGTTTTAGTTTAATTCAAAATACCCTTTTTCATTGTTTAAACAAACAAACACAACTAGTATCACTGTAGTCAATCTGCAATCTCTGTGGGATCGATATTTAACTACTACTTGTATGAATCCGTATATTTATGAAAAACCCATCATTCGCTATGGTAGAAGCACAAAGGCAGGAGATAGTTCAGTATCATTACCGGTATATCCAACCAAGACAGTTCAAGATAATAGATTGGGTGCTTAGAAGGGCAGACATCAGCAAAGGCAATTATGGTATAAGCAAACTCAGACCTAACTAGAAAAGCCCTTATCAGATCATAGAGCAAACATCTAAAGGGGTATACAAAATCAGAGACAGATAAGGGAAGGAATTATAATGATATTAGAACTCGAATTGTCTCCGAAAATACTACCAGTAAATGTATTTGAAATCTTATCAAATAAAGTATTTTCATTCATTGATAAGAAGAATCATATTACAAAATCCACATTGCAAAAAAATATTAGTCTAATAATTAAGCATCGAAAAACTCAGATAAAAGGAAACTCAATAGAAGAGATTAGGATACAAAGGCAGGAGCAACACTAGCAGCACTAATAGATATAGGAGGCTCAAAAGATTATCCCTTAATTGTAGATTTTATAGCTTTCTTAGAATTCTTCGTATGAGGGAAGAGGTCTTGCTCTGAGCATCCTCTTTGGAGGCGATCCTAGCTAGGTCAGTCGATGTTATTTTATCCAAGTCCGTTAAATCCATATTCAAATTCTATGCAACTAAAACCCTCCGACACTCAGACCTATATGCCTTGAAAAACCCCCTAACCATGTTTTGGTAGGTCCTTTTATCATCTTCTAAGGATTTCTCAGCCTCACCCAGCTTCCTCTCTAGGTTGGCGATCGGGGAGTCTTACTCTTTGATCTTCGTAATCAATTGAGCTTGACTGTGCTGTAAGTCAGCCACCTTCTTCTGGCTCTTCTTTGCCTCAAACCTCGCCTTTGCATGTTTAGTCTGATAGAGCTCTAGTGTCACCTTCACCTTATCTAACTTTTTTTCGAAGCTGATCGCTATAGTCCCTACCTCCATCTCCTTCAGGTTATATTAGCTCTTCAGGTAATAATAATTATCCTTTGCCAACAGTAAAGCCTAAGTCATCTGAAAAGGAGAACAAAGGTCATTACCTTGAAACGCGAACACATGATCAATAAAATCAAATACTTACCTCTAACAAATGTCCAATCATAGAGTTATACAACTCCTTACTGTCCTTCTTTATCCAGTGTTGCATGTCAGCTGGTAGCCTCAAGGATTCTACATATTGATCTCTAACCTAGGTGTTTGAGACATTTGAGGGCTTCATCTTGTTAAGGATCTAAGCCCTTATATTCAGACACCCATAGAGCTTTAGACACTTGATGAATATTTCCTCACATAGTTTCTCAGCATCTGACTCTCTATCTAGGACTTGCCTTTTTTGACCCCCTTCCTTATCAGCCTGGGAGGACCCAACCACATATTTTCCTTTTAAACTGATAAAGTCCTCATCTAGAATTACTGGCGCTACAAGCTCGGGCAATGGAAAGGATATTTAAGAATCTTTTTACACCTCTGGCTCATCAACTACAAGTCGAATCCCATCCATAAATGCAAAAAATTCAGACATCTACAAATAAAAATAAAAATACATAAGTCATAAAGATACCTTTCAAAGGTCAAAATATACTAGTGGGTTATACACGATTAGGGCAAACTCTCCATAAATATCTTCTAGATACATCTTTCGCTAATCGGGCATCAGTCAGGCTATAAAGGTGAAGTCTCAGGACCATCTCTGTATCTTAGTCAGATAACCTCAGAGGATGCTTCACCTTATGGCACTCATTAGACCATATCCGTCAAACATCCACAAAGTCTGAAGGATGCTTGATAATAAAAAAATTGTGTCTCCACTTCTTATGTAGGTTGAGGAGTTTCATAAAAAGGCTATGGTTGGGAATAGTTGACAGAGAGAACATCAGCTCCCCCTTTTTCTTATTCAGACTATAAAGGTATCTCAGGACATTTAGGTCTGGCTCTTTACCCTCCTCATGCATAAACTTTATGAACCCGGTAAGAATCTGGTAGCTGTTGGGATGGAGTTATTCGGGAGCTATATTATATCTATTTAAGAACTCCTATACAAAGGGGTCCAGAGGGAACTTCAAACCCTCCTCTAATTGGTCAAAATACATAACTAATCTATCGAAGTCTGGCATAGCGGTGTGGGCTCTAAATCTTCTATCTACAATGTGTAAAATGAAATCGATGGGAATACTAAAATACCTATGATACCATTCTAGTAAGTCCTCATCTATCTTAAAGACAAAAAGATCAGAGCTAATTTATTCCCTCGGTGCTATAGATTTTATTTAATAAACAAAAAGAAGGGAATGAAATAAGAAATTTCACCTAAATACAGAACACAAGCTTTGCTACAGAAGAGCCTGATCACAGGATGCATAAGGAGGAAGAAGTAAAAGAGGTAGCAAGAAGTAAAAAAATACAACAAGCTAAAGAATCTAGTGTACTTATAGGACAATGGAAGGGCCTATAATAACCATTACTACCCTTATAAATGTTTTGGTCTCTCCTATATGATTAAGGGTAGTTTGGAAAGTGAAAAAGACCCATTAATCAAGCAGTCATTATTATGGCAACTGAAATGTCTCATCTTCTAACACACGATGGTTGTGCAATTTAAATTTCAAAAAGGCATAAAAATGATATAGCGGTTATTAACCCCGTTCACATCACTGCCAGCTGTCCCTCCACACCGAGCATCTAAAGCTCCAACATTAATGTCTAGTAACTGGAAATTGACACCCTCAGGTCGCTTCTATAGTATTGAGGTTCGATACTTGGGCAGCGCTTTTAATGCACCGAGCATCAAAACTCTAGTAACGACTAGTTCCATCATGTTACCTCTATAACTAGTAGGTTAATCCCTTACATATCCTTTTTTATTGCAGGTTTTACACATCCAAATCCAGCTGGCACCTCTAATATATTATGATCTCAAGACTCGGTATCAAGCTTTGTATCCTCTTGAGAGTGAGATTGACCACCTCAGCTCGCCTTTTTTATATCAAATGTTATGATTTACGCAAGTTTCACTCCAAACAGAATAATGTTCGTGTCCATCTTACGGGTCTGGAAACATCAGACATAAATATTCGAATATACTTCTAGGGGGGAGCTTTTGATACCCCACATATATATTCCTATTTACATAAGGTCTTTATTTTCCTACACAGGGTCACTTGGTTAGGAAGGATATCGAAGTTAAATAGGAAAAGAGTCTCAATTATGAGACTCCCAGATAAAAAGAAACACTCTCCTAGTTGGCATAGGACTTCTATCAAAGAGGAATCTTATTTCTCTCAAGTTTGAGCATCATTATCCTTATAAATAGGATCTCATAGATCTTATTCTCATTCATTCTACTCGCTCATATTCTTGTTGTTCTCCTTCTCTCTCTAGATTCTCTCTCTATTTATTCTGACTTAGGCATCAAAGAGTTTGTGAGAACCCTCCCTACCTCTCACCTTATCCTTTATTGATCACTTGCAGGGTATCAACTCAAATGTTCCAAAAAAAAGTTATCAAGCATGAATGGTGTTAATATGTCTTGTTTTTAGCAAGTTCAAATGTCTATATGATCATTTTATCAGTTGATGAGGCAAACTAACAAAAAATACTCAGTACCATGAAGTTGCACATGCATTAAGCCTTAAAAAATATAAATCTATTCTCTATTAATATACTAGTTTTACAGTATTCACATGTGTATATATACAAATAAATTTTAAAACGGTTAAATTACCTTATTTAATTATAATCATTAATTAATATGATGGATCAACATGTGTAATATATATATATAATAGTTGTAATTAAATAAAAATTAATTTTAGAGTTTTAGTTTTAGCTATATCTCTTGTATTTTTTTTAATGAAATTCCTAATTGTTGTTAAAAATAAAACTTATGCGTACTGAAAAAATCTCCCGTTAATAATTTAATGATTTATATCTTTTTTTTTTTTAATTCTAACAAGCACTGCATAGTAAGGAATAAATTTATTCATTTGTCCTCTTCATTTTATGAGCTTTGGGCCTTTGAGCCAATGTTTGTAATTTGATCATTGTGGGCTTATACAAGGTGTATATATATATATATATATATATATATATATATATACATATCTACTGAAAAAATCTCCCATTAATAATTTAATGATTTATATCTTTTTTTTTACAAAAAAATTCTAACAAGCACTACATAGTAAGGAAAAATTTTATTCATTTGTCCTCTTCATTTTATGAGCTTTGGGCCTTTGAGCCAATATGGCAAGATACACTTACGTCATCACCTTGTATAAGACCCACAATGATCAAATTACAAATATGGTCAGCCTTTTTTTTATTACCTAATAAAACGATATTAAAAATTAGCCTAGAAATGGTACATTTAGGAGGGCCAACACATTTAGAAAGGCCATAATACAATTCAAACTTTTACAATTTGTTGGGCTAGTGTGAAGATAAAGCCTAATATCACATTTTAGGGTAGCCATCCTAATATGTGGAGAAAGCATGAACAAATGCCAGACAACAATGACAACAACATTAACCTCCAAACTAAACAAGATGAGTATGTACACATACTTAAGGAGTAGTTACAAGTAAATTTGCAAGAGGAAGATCAACCTCCAAATTAAGATAGTTGACTTTTGGGGATAAAGATTTCCTTCCATTATAGTAATCTTGTAAAGTCTTATTTATTGTGGTGAGCTAAAACCTAGCTAAGGGGAAGCTTCAATGCCTGTTGATGTAGCAGCGAAATGGTATGCCTTAACAGTTCTGACGAAATAGAAGATAATAAAGTAGTCAAGCCATATGCACCAAAAGCTATCAAATCAGACTATAAAAACATCCACATATGTGAATATCATATTATTTGGAAGAAATCAAAACACAAAAGGAAGAAAAGAATGAAAAAATTACTGGTTAAAATCAACATCTAACCCTTGAAAAAATACTATTAGACTAAGATGTAGCAATGTTTAGAGAACTAACGAGAGAAAGAGAAAACTTCACTTTTAGTGAGTTTCTTGTTATTCTAGTTTAATTTTTATAATATGGTCAACTTTATGTCTATAATAATTCAAGTAGATTATTTAGTTTGAAAAAAGAAAGAAGAAAAGATTATCATCAACACTACTTGTCGTTTAGTAGTCCTACCTCAATTTTTTTTTACCAATTGTTCCACCTCAATTCTGTCCAATATACTACATACCATTTTTTTGGCAAAATTTTTTTTAAAACCCTCAACTATAGTGGTTTTTTCTATTGAAATTTTATTATTTTATTTCATTGCATTAAACTATTATTCTATTATTTATATGGTTATTGAGCTCCTATACTACTATTTATATATACATTGAACTTTTATACTATTATTCATATACCTATTGAGTTCCTATATTATTATTTATGTATACATTGATCTTTTATAGTATGAAGAACATATTTATGAAATTTGTTAAATTGGGGTTCAATAGCTACATAAATAATAGTATATAAGTTCAATGAAATGCAATAAAAATATAGAAGTTCAATAAAAAAAACCATTGTAGTTCAGAAATTTAAAAATAGATTTTTTTTTTTCCAATGCCATATCCATATATGATCCATGATCTATCACAATCTCAATAAATAAATACATTCTAAATTTTTGCAATGCTTTTTAGGCATAACACATCTATATATCACTTTTATCAATTTCACATATTAATTTATAATTTTACCATTTTAAAATCTAAATTTATCCAAAATATAATTTTAAAACTCTTATTAACATATGTGATATGAAATAATAAATCAATATATGCTATATTTTAAAGATTTGATTGATAAAAAATTTTAAATAAATGTGTCAAACTAATAAAAAATAATAAATATATAGATGATCGATATATTATATGATCAAATTAATACATTTTAAATAAATTTAAATATTAAAATGATAAATTATAAATTAAAATGTTAAATAAATATTAAACTAATAAATTATTCCAAATATAAAGATTCACAAATTTACTGCCCTATTGGTTTCTTTTTTTTAAAAAAATGTTTTCATCCAGATCTCATAACTTTATTCTCAAAGAAACCCAACTTTTCTAACCATAAAGCATCTCAATATCAACATCTCAACATCCCATTCCCTCCCAAAACCCCCTCCCCACTCCTTGTACTACCCCACCAAAAAAAAAAAATGGCTTCTTTTCATGCTCACCACCATCCCTCCTCCCACCACCACTGCCAAGCTCCTGTCTCTTCAGCCCCCATCACCACCACCACCACTCCCACCGCCTGCTGCTGCTGTAACTGCACCTGTCACTACAATCATTCTCTTCCTCCTCCACCACCTCAGCAGCTACCAATTGACCCACTTCTTCAATCTCTTGCGTCTCTTCTCCAGCAGCAGCAGCAAATACCCAATCTTCATTCTCATCACTCTAGTAATTTACCTCATGCCCGCAAAAATGCTCACCAAAGATTTCATTTTCAGCCACAAAAATTAAACTCTCAACACCAGCTAAGTAGAGAACAGGATCAAGAAACCCACTATCTGCTCTCTTCTCTTCTGCAACGAATCAACACTCTTGAGTCCTCTCTTCATCGCTTTTCCGCTTCAAATAAGCATTCCTATATCTCTTATTCTCTGAGAGAGGCAGCTGCTAAGGTTATTCAAACTCATTTTCGTGCCTTTCTTGTTCGTAGATCAAGAACCCTAAGTCAGCTCAAAGACCTTGCTTTTATCAAATCCAGCTTTCATACTCTCAAATCTTCTTTTTCGAATAAAACCCATTTGAGTTATGGGGTTGCTTCTCATAAAGCTATGGACTTGCTGCTTAAAATCGATTCTATTCAGGTGAGACCATTGACAGCCTTTTCTTTTTCTGTTTGACTTTTGTAAATTCTTCTTTTCGTTTTTGATTTGTGGGTCTTGTTTGTAGGGTGGTGATCCTATGATTAGAGATGGTAAAAGGTCGATTAGTAGAGATATAGTGACATTTTTAGATTTCATTGACGGGCTTACAGCCACAAGGCATAGGAGTTCATCATATAAACCTGTTAAAAATGTGAGATTTGTTAGGAATAGCAACAAATCTAGGGCTTTGAATTCCATTATTGGATATGAAGATTCAAGTAGAAAGCAGAAGGAAATAGTGGAGAAATTAAGTGATAGAATTGAAAAGATTCGTGGATTTTATGGGGCTTGTGATAATGATGAGGATGATGTGGAGCTTGAAGGGTTTCAGCAAATCATTGATGAAGATTATGAAGATGAAAATGTTAATGTTTCGAAGATAAGAGGAGGGATTATGGTCAAAAGCAATGGTGGTAAACCTAGAGTGAAGAAATGCGTGAGTTTTGATGATAATGGGAATGTATACAAAGTTTTCAGTGACACTCATGAGTCCGTTTTGAATGGAGATGGTAGCTTCACTGATGGGAGTGATTCTAGTGATGATCATGGAGAAAATATCTCTAAGCTTATTGAGAATGATGAAGTTGTTCAGGAAGAGAATCCTGCATTTACACATAGCAGTGATGGTGAGAGGAATCATGGAAGGGATTTAAGAGGATTTTATGAAATTAATACCTATTGCCAAGATGAAGATGGAAACTTAGTTTTCTCTGCCCCAATGCCTGTAAAGATGGAATCAAGAGATGATATAATGAAGAAGAGAAAGGCTGTGAAAATTGTAACGTAGGAGGCCATTTCTGAGGTTTGTACTCTCAAAATCTTTCAACTTTTGTGTTTTGGTCCCATTTTTTCCCTGATTAAATTCTAGTTGCGTTGCTGATGAAGATTGATAAGTTGTTTCGTGTAGGAGATGTTGGTGGGACTTGTGTTTATGGTGGTTGGTAACTTGATTGATTGTAGGCATTTCCTGCAAATTATGTGGACTTGTGTATAATTTGCCACCTTGTCCATTATTTTTGACATTTAGTAATAGCTTTCCCATTTAATTGTGGTGGGAGGCATGTATGCAAGCTATATTTTTAACAGCAGCGATATTGCAAAATGGTTTGATAGTACAACTATTAATCCTAAGCCTGCAGTGCAGTTGCCAGATTTAGAGATTAATGGCTCAATCACCTTTTGCTCACATCAGGTCATATAATGGAGAAGATGTTCTAACTGTAGGATATTACTCTTTCACTGAACGGTTCGACCAACGAGTGATGTTATTGAGATACGGGTTAAGAAGTTCAGTGTCAGAAGCAGTGTCCTTGAGGGCATTCTTCATAAACATTGCTGCTGCTTGATACCAGACAAGTCAAAGAAATGCTAGTGGTTCCATGAACGTTTTCTATGTATGTACTCACCAAGCTAAATGAGTTCCAAAATGTTGCATTTGCTGCTTGAGCCTTAAAAGCACATGAATGTAAGAATGATGGCAAGAAAATGAAGGATTTCTGAACAAGAATACCACTTCCATGAAAGTTTTTAGCAATTAAAACAACATTTATGTCAAGGGTATATATTCACCCCACATATTGCTACCCATTGAGAGTAATAAATACTGGACTATGAAGGCTCTTATATACATGTGCAACACCTTAAGAATCCAACAAGTTGTGATATTTTTTAATTTAAAAAATTAAGAATTTATTTTAAAAATTTTCAAATTATAACATGTATTGAAAAATTAATAAAAATATGTTTTTCAATTAATTTAGTGTATTTTTTTTTGTTGTTTGTCTCATTTCTATTTTTTTCTTTTTCTTTTTTACTTCATTTTCTTTCCTCCTTATGCTAGTTTTTTATTCTTCCTCTCTTTTCATCAGTCTCCATCTTTGATCTAGTGTTCGTTATACACAAAAACAATAATCCTTCAAATGGCTTTCATAATTACTTCATCTCAATTTGGCTGCCCCGTATTCGGTAAAAATCAACAGGCCTGGACAAGTCACAAATACAATTACGGGTTATTAAAGTAAAACAAAGCAACAGGAGTAGGTTATTTATAGTATTTTGTCATTGACAAACACATATTGGGTTAAAGAAAAAACCTAAAACACCATTGTATGTGGCGGGATTAAGCATACGCTTAAATTTTTGGTGATTACGAAACTGTGTGAATTCAAGATTTACTAAAAATATTAAATGAGGGTTTTTAGAGTTAAAAAAGAAGATGAAGTCGCCATTTAAATAAAAATTGAGATACACTTTACAATAATTGGATTCTACAAAGGTTTTTAGAAGTCGTCATCAAATATTCGAATTTCGAAACTGGGTATGAATTTTTGAATGTACATCCAATCTTATGGTTGACCTTCGTTTATATTTTGTATTTTATTACCTTTAATTGGATTCTCACTCCCCTCCAAAAAAAGTCAACTTAAAAGTCCATCACATGCACCTATAATCACGATGTTCAATAATAATTACATATACTCCCTCTCTAGCTTGTATCCATTTATTTTTTTAAAAAATATATATATATAAAATTTTTGGGCTTGGGCTTTCTAATGGGCTTTTGGCCCATTAAGAGAAAAAGTTGAGCTTTGCACTATTAAGCTCATTTTGCTTAGATTTTCATCATCGAGCTTTGTTTTGAGCTGATCAAACTGAGTGTCCACAATTTGCCCCCTATCATGGACCGATTGAATTGGGTGTCTATAGTTTGCCCCTTGATCTTTAGAAAAATTGAATTTTTGAAAGTCAATTTTTTGAAAAAGTAACATGCACTCAAAGTAAATAAAGGATAAAAATGAGTACTTGACCTTTGAATTTCACTCGGGCGGTTAGCTTCGGGAATTTAAACCCAAGAGGTTGAACTTTAACTCTGAAATGTGATCGTGATCCTCGAGTTTTTTTAGCCCGATCAATCTCAAGTATGGCCTAATCTTCACTCAGTAGAGACAAAAGAGAAATGTAGTTGTGATCCTCGAGTTAAGCTAATTTGATCAATTACTCATTATAAATTTATTGTGAATCTCGAGCATGACCAATCTTCACTCAGTAGAAAAAGATGAAATGTAACTGTGTTCCTCGAGCATGGCCCGATTAGTTACTTATTATAAATTTATCGTGAATCTCAAGCATGACCTAATCTTCACTCAGTAGAAAAAGATGAAATGAAATTGTGTTCCTCGAGCATGATCCAATCAGTTACTCATTATAAATTTGTCATGAATTTCGAGCATGGCCCAATCTTCACTTAGTAAAGATAGAAGAGAAATATAGTCGTGATTCTCGGGTTAAGCTAACTTGATAAGCTACTCATTATAAATTTATTATGAATCTTGAGCATGGTCCAATAATCACTCGGTAGAAAAAGATAAAACATAACCATGTTCCTCGATCAGTTACTCACTATAAATTTTTTGTGAATCTCAAGCATGACCCAATCTTTACTCAATAGAAAAAGATGAAACGTAACCGTGTTCCTCAAGCATGGCCTGATCAGTTACTCATTATAAATTTGTTATGAATCTTGAGCATGACCCAATCTTCACTTAGTAAAAGAAGGTTGAACGTAATTGTGTTCCTCGAGCATAACCCGATAAGTTACTTATTATAAATTTATTGTGAAGCTGGAGCATGGTCCAATCTTCACTTAGTAAAATAAGGTGCACTTTGAGGATCTAACATGACTAAACACCCATTGACAAGAACGTGCACTTTAGGGATGTAACCTGTCTATACACTCCTTAAAAAGAATGTGCACTTCGGGGATATAACTCGACTAGACACTTCTCAAATAGAATGTGTACTTTGGGGATATAACCCGACTAAACACTTCTTTTAAAGGATGTGTACTTCGGGGATATAACCCTACTAGACACCTTTTGAAATGTGTGCTTCGGGAATATAACTCGACTAGACACCTTCTACACTAATGCTTCAAAAAAAATCTTTCACTTTTTCAATTTAAATTTTGAGGATTCAAACCTAACCAAACGCTTCTTTTACCGTGCACTTTGAGAATTCAAATCCGATCAAATGCTTTTTTTCTATTGCGCACTTTAGGGATTCAAATCAAACTAGACGCTTCTTATATTGTGCACTTCAGGGATTCAAACCCGACTAGACGCTTCTTTCTGTTGATGTGAACTTTGGGGATTCAAACCTGACTAGTCACTCATTATACTTTGATAAGCAAATATGGGACAAGAAAAGAGAACAATAAAGGAAGCCATATAGCCATATAGGTGTCAGGTAAAAAAACACAAAAGAAGCCATATAGCCACGAAAGTGTCAAGCGGGAAAATACAAGGGAAAGCCATATAGCCACGTAAGCATCAGTTTGAGAAACACACAATAAAAGCCATTTAGCTATGTAGGTAGAAAAATACAAGAAAAATCCATATAGCCACTCAAGCGTTAGGTGGGAACCGCAAAGAAAAGCCCTATAGCCACATAGATATCAGGTAAGAACAACAATAATAACGAATACCATATAGCCTCGGGGGCATCAGGTAAGACTGACAAACAAATAAAAACATGCATAAAATAAGATTAAATAGAAAATGTCATATAACCTCTTAGGCGTTAGGCAGATGAAATCATAGCAGGCCATATAGCCACGTAGGCGTTAGGCAAAGTCAATTAAAATAAGCCATGTAGCCTCTGGGGTGTCAGGTGAAATAATAACATGCCATTATAGCCTCAAGGGCGTCAGGCTAAATAGACAACAAACAAAACATGCATCAAATAAACATAAATAAAAGGTGTCATATAGCCTCTGGGGCGTTAGGTAGAGAAAATTAAGTAAGATCAGTTTAAAACAAACCGTGTAGCCTCACAGGCGTTAGGCAAAATCAACACAGCAGGATTGTATCCTATGCATCGAAGCTAGCCCACTCTAAAAACACATCCAAAACATTCAATGTTAATGTATTCATGTTCATGGTCTTTGGAAATCCTCAAAATAATGTGACAACACAAGCTCGTGTGGTATGTACGACATTTGTAGAAAACATTGTAGACGACGGGGTTTAGCGTGCGTCCAAGATTTTAGCAACCGTGACACTATTTAGGCTCAGGGCCTTAGAGAACACATTAACCACTGTCACAAAGACATGACGTGGAGATGAGGAGTCGCCACCTAGGATAATAACTGGGACAATTTGATTGGTGGTACTCAATTCTCTAAAAAAAAATTGGCACCATAACCAGGAGATTTTGGATACAAAATACTAACTTCTTTTAGTCTCGTGTTCATTTAGAATAATTTTATAAATAATTATTTCATCCTCTAATTATATGCAATTTTATTAAACCCTAATTAACATCCATCTACCTGAAAAGGCAACAAGTCAATAAAATTACAAGTAAAAAATGCACTCAAGATTGCGTTGTCCCTAAGTTTAAACTATGTTAATTTTATTAAATAAGTTAGCTAAATCTACATTTTATTTACAAGTGAAATAGAAAAAAGTGGACCTACATTTTATTAATTAATGAGCCTAAATCTATTTTTTTAATCTTTCTAAGATATGAGCTTAAGTCTATTCAATTTTTAAAGAAAAATTAAACTAGTGGGCCTAAGTCTAACTTGGTTTTATTTTAAGTGGAGTGTGGACCTAGATCTATTTATTTTAAAAGAAATATAATTAAGTGGGTTGAGCTAAGTCTAAACAATTTTAATTAACTAAGCGGGCCTAAAATCTAATTAACCTAATGAGCCTAAGTTGATTTTAATTATTTAAAACCTAAATCATTTTTAAGCCTATTTATTAAGTGGGTTAGACCTAAACGTGGACTTGAGACCCAAAAACATAGAAACATAAAAAAAGCAAGCCCAAAATAAATAAAACACAAAAAATAGATCAAACAAACATTATAGTGATTTTCTAAAAAAAAACCTAAATTAATTACATGCAAACCCTAATTTAAGTTACTGCCACTATTGATTTTAATTGATTTTTTTTACCCAATTGAACCTAATTACTAATCAATTTTAAAGTACAAAAATTTAAATCTTTCACTATTCCCACTACTGAGGCTATTACAAACTACGTATAGAATTAAAATTAAATAATTATACACCCAAAAATTAAAATAAACTATACAGGATATCAAAATGCAGAACAAAAATTAAAATCCTAAGAACTATTATTAAAACAGTATAGATTCATCCATGGCATTCCATGGATTTTCTGTTCAATTAAACACAGGCGGTATCCTCCTCCTCAATCCACATACAAACATCAAAACAAAAAAAAACAAAATTAGCAATGAAATCAAATAATCAAAATAATAACAAAAATAAAAGAAAAAAACATAAATAAAAAATATTAAAAAAGAGTAATAAAAGAAATAGAAAAATAACACTGGAGATGCTGTGCAAATGCCCCCTTTTGAGCCCCTCAGATTGAATTATCAACGTTAAAATTAATATATTGTTGATTATGGACTATTGCCTTCAAAAATTTCAGTCTTGAAAATTAGGGTTTTATGCTCGCAGTCTCTCTTTTTTCATTGTGTCTTCATGTGCCTCTCAAAAAATCCTCTCGAAAACCAAAAGAAAAAAAGGTCCTCCAGCCAAGCCTTTTTCTCTCTCGCACGCATGCAGACTCTGCTTTTAAATGCAGAGTCTGTGTGTACTGAACTTCCTTTAAAGGAGGAACATACTTATCTGATAAGATCAGATAGCGTTTGTTTTGATTTCAAAAATATCTTCTGCGTTTTTTTAAAAAAATCTTATCAGATAAAATTTGAATTTTTAAATAATTAAAACACTAAAAAAATCGATAAAAATAAGGAAAAACACGAAAAAATAAAAAAAATAGAATTATTGCGTATCGGCACTGTGCAATGCCAACCGGCATTGTACAATGTCGATCTGCATTGTGTAATCCCGGTCGGCATTACACAATGCCGATCAGCATTACACCAATGCCGATCCTAAAACTCTTTTTTTTTAACTTTTAATTATCAAAAGACCCCTAAAAAATTGACTTATTTGCAATTAAACCCTAAAAAAATGTTGCAATTTAGTCTTTAAAGTCCAGAAAATCAACAACCAAGTTCAATTTTTGAATAAATTTCATCATAGGGGCTTATGTTGCAATTATGCATAATTACATCCTGAAATTGGGTGCTTACAGACATGCATTATTCTAATGCACCTAAGCATGAAGTTTAAAGATTTCTTTTGCAGAAATAATATTGTGTATGCATGAACTAATCGAGAAAATAATTAATAGTCAAATGCTTTTTCTATTTAGAGTTAATCTTTGGGAACTGGTCCTTGGTATATCAAATACCATGAATTCAAAACTTAAGTCTGTTAAAGACCATCATTCAGACCAATTTATCCAAATGGAGAAGAAATTAAGACCCTCTCATGGTTGAATTGGGGTAATTTGCTCTGTCACCTCTATGAAATGCTTTACTGGTGTAGGACGATCATGCTTGACTCTCAGGGTGAGAAAAGATACTCTATTTGCCTGATAGTTTAAGGATTTTTTCAAAAAATCTCTGTTACTCATTATAAAGCTTAACATATCTCAAAAATTGCCCCATAGTTGATAATTAATTGACTCTCTTACTCTTGCACCATAAAATAAAATCTCATGATCTTTTGAACTGCTATTCTTAGAATGAGAATGCAACCAATTTCATTTTATATTCCCTCTTTTTCCTAAACCGCCCCCTTTCTGGGAGTTTTCGAACCTAGCTGGGCCTTTCATTAATTTTTTTTTAATTTTTCCTCTTTTGCCTAGGTCACTCCCTTTCTAAGAGTTTTCAACCTAGCTTAGTGGCTGTAAATTTATAGTGATGGTTGACCACTTTTGTTATGTTTGATGTTCACGTTGTCACTTTAGCTGCTAACTGTTGTTTCTACTGATCGTTGGATGTTAATGTCACTCATGCTATTTATTGCTGCAAAATTAATGAGTCCATATCTGACACTTCACATGCTAACAATATGTCAGTCATGACTATCTTCACATGATTACTCCTTTGTTTTAATTAGGCATGTCACGTTATGCTTATTATTGGTCAGCCCTTTATAGATTTTCTAACCAACTATTTTTCATCTCACAATTAGTGATGGGTTTTATTTAAGAATAAGGACTTCAAAGAATTTTTCAGAATCGACTTTTCAAATGTTGGTGGTATAAACAAAGATTTTCCTTTTTTTCCCCTTATTTTCCTTCCCTTTTTTCTTTTTTTTTTTGATGAATGTGAGGAATTTATTTCAGGGAAATCTAAGGTTAAATGTGCCTAAAGAAAAGTTTGAAAATCAATTCTGACATTTTAGTCCTCTCATTTTATGGTTTTTTTTAAATCTTTCTGTCATTCAAACATAAGATTGCATGCACAGTTATAATAAATTCATACTCATGTAAATTAGACAATCAAATATTTATTAGCACCAAAGACAAAATGGTGCATCAAAACATGGTTCTGAGTTATTATAGTCTCAACTAACAAACAACTACTCATGAATGTCCAAATTCAATCAACTTCAAATTGCACTTCAAAATGGTACAACTCTTTGAAGTCCCTTATGCCTATATCCTTTTACTTATTAGCCATAAGTGGAATGCAGGCTTCTATGACTATTATTAGCTGGTCTGATTCTGCAGGTCCGTGCTTTATCTGAGCTAGCTTTCCTCTCCATTTGTTTAAGAAGCTTGTGAAAGGTTCATATAAGCCTTAAGTTGTATTTTGTAGCTCTTGAAGGGAGACTTCAAATTGTGAATTTAGCCCATACTGCTTAATAAAAGCGAAACATAGCTCCTTCCAGTCTTGTTGAACATGTGGATTTAGAGTGTAATACCACTTAATAGCAACTCCTTCCAAAGACAATAGAAACTGTTTAATAATATAAGCTTTTAACAACCTAGTGGCCTTCATGTAATTGACATATTGCTACAAGTGTAGATAAGGATCGTCAATGCTAGAGTATTTTTTCATATTCAAAAATTTGTACTTTGGGGGAAAATGGTACTTCCTTCTCCAAATCTATATCCAAGTTAGTAAGGTTAGGATTGAGCCCATGCTTCTTTAGTGTAGACTGTAATTGATCCACTTGCTTTTGCATGTCTTTCATCCATTCTGACTCTATTGGATCTACCAGTGATTTTAATTTTTTTTGAATGGCTCACCAATAACAGTTCTAATTTCAACGTCTTCTCCATTTATAGACATCGTTCCTATCATTTCTACAAACATGTCCCTAACCATTTGTCTCATGTCATCCCTAATCTCTTTCATCAATTCTTTATTAAAAGCTTCAACATTAAAATTGAAGGGTCTTACCATTCTGCTCCTTTGTTAAATGGTCTCAATTTTTCGATTGGATATTTGATATTGGTGGACCAAATTCCCTTGACCTGCTTCCAAATAAGAAAAGGCTTATAGCTAGGAAAAATGCTATTTTTTAAAAATTAAAATGAATGTCATGTATGCATGAAATGCAAGATTTTTTTTCATTAGTTTTATAACATGAACAGAAACAGACAATCAAACAAATAAGCAATGACTTTAGACATGATCACTTCCACCCTTATTCCTCCCACATACGTATTCATTAGTGAGTTCCTTGTCCTAAGATTGTTGTTCTAGGTTTTAATTATCAGTAAGGGATAATAAAACCGATGGATGCAAGATAACTCTCAAGACGGTCCAAGTAAGTAGTAGTTTCTTCAAATAATTCCAAAATCCATTCTTAATGGGCCAAGTCCAACATTAAGAGTTTACTTTGTCAAGATTCCCTTGAAATGGGCTAAGAATAGGCATAAAGGCCTATTTTGACAAAGTTTACTGATAATGGTCTTAAATAAACATGAGAGGCCCACTAGGATAAGGTCCATTTACAATGGGATTGGGTTTTATTTGAAGGGTTCACTATATGGCATAAATTGCATGCATTTAGGAAAAATCTTAGTGGAAGTTGCTAAGTCACTACATGAGTTGAGTCTCAGGTAATAAGTTTTAGTTCCCATAGTGATATACCTCCATTATGTCTCCTTACTCAAGGGTTCGTGCGATGTGAATAAGTACGTCCTATGAATGACAATAATTAAATACTCCACCACTAGGTTTAAGTGAAACACAAATAGCATAACAATGACTATTGTCGGGTTATTTGGGACTGAGTGCACATTATGTGAAAAAGTGTTGTGAATGCAGAAAATACAAAAAGAAATAAGAAAATAATTAAAAAATGATAAAACACAAAACACTTGAAATCAGTTTTTCTATCCCCAGTGGAGTAGCCACTATAAACGGTGGGATTCAAGTGTTTCACGACTACGACATTGTGTGGGCTCAAAGCTCACTAGGAATACTAAATGAGGGAGGAGAAAAGATTACCATCCATTATACAGTTAAAAGTAAAATAAAATAAATAATGCGTACACAAAGAAAGGAGGGAGGAGAAATTATTACAACCCTTTTAATCATGCAAAAATAATAATAAATAAATAAAAATAAACTAATTACAGGATAAAAATATAAATATTAATAGGGATAAATATTTGATAGCTAAAAATCATTCAGACGATTCCTACAATAGACAAAATATTATTCTCCTACAAATATATAAATTTTTTTTAAAACAGTTTGCCCTCAGAGTTGCTTCAAAGTGACAACAAAGGTGGGTCTCAATGGTACCAAGCCTTTCTCCTCTTTTCTCTGCCTCTGTCTTTTTTTTTTAGAAGTCTCTTTACTTTCTTTTATTTGTCTCTCATCCTTTCCAGCTTACCTTTTTTCCTTTTATCTTTTCTTCCCTCACTTATTTTCAAATCTTACTTTTGACCAAAAATTACTCCCCTCCAAAAAAGCCAGCCTAAAAGTCTATCACATGCACCTACAATTACAGTGTGCAATGATAATTGCATGTGCTCCCTCTCTAGACTGTCTCTTTTTAGTTTTTTTTAATATATATATTATTTTTGAATTTACGCTTAGGTTTTCTAATGGGCTTTTGGTCCATCAAAGGAAAAAGTTGGACTTTACACTATTAAACTCATTTTACTTATATTTTTAAAATAAATGACCGATCGAACAGGATGTTTACAACCATTAGAGAGAGATGTGAAATGGAAAACTTAACATTCTAAGGACTAGAAAGAACCTTAAAATCCTTGCAGCAGAGACGAGGAGACAGAGACTGAATCATAACTAGGAAAATTGCTACAGGTATACACATTATATCATTTACATATTTTATCCCTACCTTGAGACGAAAGCACAAAATGGTAAGCATGCTCCAGACCTACCGAAAGTTTAAAATCTCAGTCTGGGGGACTATCAACTCCTGTCCTGAGTGGGCTGTCTGCAGAAGGAAGCTCTCAATATGTTAATAGCAGTTTCCTAAGTTCAACAAAATATCATTAATGTTTTCAGTACATCAAGCTCACGATTAGTGTGCTTTGGTCTGAATCATTCAAACACAACCAGCAACATGACCAAAGCAGTTTCAACTAGTGCACAACCTACCTTCATTTGATGAGGACTGCGGTGACATGTAGCTGCTTATGTTATTTTCTTTACGACTTTCTGTTGTTGTAGCTTTTTGGTGGTGTGTAGGACTTATTAGCACAGAACAGCTGTCAACCTGACTAAAAATTGCATTCTCATCCTGATAGCTAGTGCTGGCCATGGTTTCAAGCTTTTGTCCATTGATGGCATTTTTCTTTGCTCCAATGATTTTGATCCTAGCTTCCTCTTAAGGGATTAAGTGCCACCTTAAAACTATGGTCAGATGCCATCCCCTCCTCTACACATTTAATTGCTTCTTGATACAAAAAATTATAATGTGAATTCTTCCCTGTTTTAGAATTTCCTTGAAATGTCTTCGGAAGCACACCATATGCACGACCCATTTTCTTAGGCATTTTGCTCATTATGTGCCGCTTGCAGCATTGATGCGTTGATTGTGGAAAGACACTCTCAACTGCTCTAGTTATAGCAGGATCATAATCAGTTATGATTAACCCCCACCCTGGTTGCTGTCCAGACATGGCCTCAAGCCAAGTTGTGAAAAGCAAAATGAATGTAGATTCTGACTCATGTGCAAGCAATGCACAGCCAAACAGCAGAGACTGTTTATGATGATTGACTCCAGTAAAAGGTGCGAAAGGCATCCTGTACTGATTCACTTGCAAAAGCCACAACATCTGAGAAAAAATTGTATGCAATTCTTGATCTCGTGTCAACCCAAAACACACTACATAGCCTATCTTCTTCATCAAACTGTGCTGCATCATAAAATGCAGGATCAACAGCTTGCATAATCTTAAAAAAGCCAAGAAGACTCCGAGCATTCATCCCAAAAGTCCTTAACCGTCCTTTTCCTACATAATTAAAGCAAGTCTCTGATCTAAATATTGTTTTGCCAACATGATTACTACCTTTAGTCATATCACCTTGTGGAGGTATCTAACCCCATCTCACTACTGCTGCTGAATGAGCTGCTCACTATCAACTTCCTCACATTGCCAGAATCACCATCTCATGATTGTGATTCTTCTCAAATTTTGCAACATACCATTTCCCATTATCTTTTTCTGCACAGTCATCAACACCCTGCAACCTTCGCTTGTCATAGGCCTAGCACGCTGCCTCCTTTCATCACCTGCCAAATCCACAATTTTCGCACGCTTCACTCAGCGAAACCCTTCTTTAGAACAGCAAAACTCTCCACATATAATCAAATTATCTTTCTTTGCCAGTAATAAGTATTCGCACGACTACTAAACCCCATTTGCTTAGCATAAGCATTGTAAAAATTCCTATTCCTAGCATCATCCTCCAAAACGAACTCCATTCCCAATGCAGGCTCTACAATCACACATTATTCAATAATCTTCTAAAACTTTTTATATAATTACTTCTTTATTAATTTATTTTAATTTTTAACTTACTCAAAATAATCATATAATTAAAATTAGACAATATTTTTAATTTTTTATTCTATTAAATGTCAAGTAAAAATAAAAAATAAGAGTAGTATTAATGCTATAATTTTTTTAGCCAATATGTAAAATTCCATTCAACTAAAAAGGCTAAAAGCCTACACCAAACATAAAAAAAAAACCATAGTAAATCCTAGCAACTCCAACATAGATGTATCTAGAAAGCACTACTTCCTCCCTCATGTAGTTCTTCCTCACGTAGAGAGCGCTACTTCTTTGCATGCAGAGCGCTTCCTCCCAAACCTTCTGCACAGTGAGAAAATTTTAAGATCCCGTTACATTCTTGGACATATTTATAGATTATAAAGATGATAATATGAAAAAAGGTGATGACACATCTAAATGTTGATTGAATTGAAGGAGGGAGATTCTACATAGAGCAATTAAGCCAGTTGAATTCCTTCAAACATCACTGAAATTAGATTGAAACTTTATTAATTTGTAAAAATAAGCTTTATAGGGACAATACAAAGATAATCCAAAATTTGATTGAAACTTTATTAATTTGTAAAAATAAGCTTTATAGGGACAATATGAAGATAATCCAAAATTTGATACTGAGCTATCAGAAAAAGGCCATATTTTATCATAGCCAAAAGTGAACTTAATACTCCGGTGAAAAGAATTAAACCTAAATGATGTAAAAACATTACGACTACAGAGGAAAGAAAAAGAAAAAATAAAAATTAGGTAGTTACTAGTAAAAAAGATAATAACATCTAAACAGTAAATTATTGGAGGAAGCTTATATATAAAGAAGAGAAAGAAAAGAAAAAGGTGTATTTATGCTATTCTTTTACATGTTTATAAAAGACATTTCTTTTTTTTTTTTTTAATTTAAACCACATTTCATTTGAGGTGGTAAAATTTTATTAATAATTAATTTAATATAATTATATACAATATGTAATATGATTCAAGTCCTTGTAATTATTTTAATACTATATATTCAAATCGAAAATTTTATTCAAACGAGAAAAAACGGTTGTTGGTAAAAGTATTTCAATTATAATTAGAAAACTAAATTTAATTTGAATAATAAATCATACACTTTTAGACTAATTATTAATAAAGCGAAGACGGGGCGTGGCTCGCTTAAATCTAGTCCCGCCTAAATTTCAGTGGTTGGTTAAAAACATCGGTTATGAATGGCGCCAAAAGAGCCCAATTTTTTTCTGTTTTGAAACACTGTACGGCCACTAAATCTCTTACCAAAACTAAACAACTCCATGCCCACATCATCACTGCTTCCCTTCTCTCCTCACTGGACTCCACCTCCTTCGATCTCCGGTCAAGCCTCGCTCGTTCTTATATGCTCTGTGGGCATATCTCGTATGCCCGCAAAACGTTCGACGAATTGCCCAAACCAACTGTGTTCTTATATAATACCTTAATGATAATGTATGTAAATAGTAAACTTTATCTTGATGCGCTAACGGTGTTTGTTGAAATGCTTCGTACCGGATGTTGTCTCCCTGATAATTACACGTACCCAGTTGTTATTAAGGCTTGTAGTGAAGAAGGGTTGATTGAATTGGGTAAAGTGGTTCATGGGCGGACTGTGGTGTCAATGTTTGACTCGTGTGCTTATGTGGAGAATTCTTTACTGGCAATGTATATGAATTTCGGAGAGAAGGGGGCTGCAAAGAGAGTTTTTGATGCAATGAAAGAGAGGAGTGTAGTTTCTTGGAATATTATGATTAATGGTTATTTTAAAAATGGGTATGCAAAGACAGCTTTGGTGGTTTTTAATGAAATGGTTGATTTAGGGATTGAGATTGATTCTGCTAGTGTGGTTTCTGTGTTGCCTGCTTGTGGGTATTTGAAGGAATTAGAGATGGGAAGAAGGGTTCATGCACTGGCGAAAGAAAAGAAACTTGTGGGTAAGAAAATAGCAGTAAGGAATGCATTGGTTGATATGTATGCAAAATGTGGTAGCATGGACGAAGCAAGATTGGTTTTTGACGAGATGGATGAAAGAGATGTGATTAGTTGGACTGCTATGATTAATGGGTACATTTTGAATGGTGATCTGAGTAGTGCATTGACACTCTGTAGAACCATGCAGATTGAGAGGATAAGACCCAATGCTGTGACTGTAGCCTCAATTCTTTCAGCTTCCATTAGTTTGAGGGATGGGCGTTGTTTTCATGGTTGGATGATGAGGCAAAATCTTGATTCAGATGTTATTATAGAAACTTCATTGATCGACATGTACGCAAGATGCGGTCGTGTTGATCTTAGCTATAAAGTCCTTACAAGAACTTCAACAAAGAGACCAGCTCCATGGAATGCAATGCTCTCTGGGTACATTCATAATGGTCTTGCAACTGAGGCAATAGGAATTTTTAAGCAGCAAATGCTCTCAAAAAGAGTTGAAACAGACAGTGCAACAATGAACAGTCTACTTCCTGCATACGCTGATCTTGCTGATTTGCAGACAACGAAGAATGTACATGGTTATCTAACAAGGTCTGGGTTTCTTTCAGGAATAGAAGTTGCCACATGCCTAATTGATATATATTCAAAGTGTGGAAGTCTTGAATCTGCTCATCATATTTTTAACGATATCCCTTCAGCTGCGAAGGACATTTTTGTGTGGAGTGTAATAATATCTAGTTATGGAATGCATGGATATGGTGAGACTGCTGTTTTGCTTTTTAGACAAATGGTCCATTCCGGGGTGAAGCCAAATGAAGTTGCTTTTACTTCTGTGTTGCATGCTTGCAGTCATGCTGGCTTGTTGGATGAGGGTTTGCAATTGTTTGACTTAATGCGTAAAGGCCTGGAGACAAGTCCAAACGATGATCACTACACTTGCATTGTTGATCTGCTTGGCCGTGCAGGTCGATTGGCTGAAGCCTATGATCTAATTAGAACGATGCCTTTTATGCCTAGCCACTCTGTTTGGGGGGCATTGCTTGGTGCATGTGTTATACATGGAAATGTTGAAATAGGAGAGGTTGCAGCACAGAGGCTATTTGAGCTTGAGCCAGAGAACACTGGAAATTATGTACTCCTGGCTAAACTTTATGCTGCAGCGGGAAGATGGAATGATGCAGAAAATGTCAGGAATACAATGAATGTTATAGAACTAAGAAAAGCACCTGGTCATAGTCTGATTGCAGTAAACGCATGAAACAAAAGTATGCTGTCCAAATTGAACAAAAAATGCAGGTTAATTTGTTCATGTGTACATGTAAAGATGAATGTTCCATTCAAAGCTAAGGTGAACATCCAAATTGAAGGGCACATGATTGCAGTAACCCTTTCTAATTTATGAACAAGGCGTACCTGATAAATTAATGGTGCGTGCATCATGGCAAGTTCAGAAGCAATGTGTTTGTCAAAACTAGTTTACCGCGTAAGCATTTCTTTTACTCTTAGATCATTGAAAAATAGGATTTGCTAGAACGGAAACATAGTTGATGTTTGAGAATGTCTAAACAGCCTATGTCTTTTTGGGGCAGGTTAGCCTTAGTGGGCTTGTAGATTATGTACTTGTGAGCTTTTCTTCCCTTTATTTAACATGCTTTTATAGTGGATGCATCTTTGTAATATGTATACACTATACAGTATAAATGTTCCTGTAGTTGACAAAAACATAGAAGTTATGATGTGCTTGTCACAATTGAATATGTTTGGATTTAAAGCGAACGTAGCAATATTGTTGACTACTTGAAAGGGTAGGTTTGTTTGCTCAATTGATTGGGATGTTTGGCCATTATGCATAGTTCAATATTTTATTTTATTTGCTCTGTTTGATTATTTTATTGTGTTTTCGACGTCATTTATTTTGAACTGATCAAGTTAAACAAATAATGTCAATGGTTTTTAGGCACTTGAGCTTCTTGTCAGGACGACGAAGTCTTAGTGGCGATGATGATGTCAAGCCCCCTTATTCAGTAATCCAGCATGAGCCAACACTTGCATCTGACTTGCATGTAGCAGGACATACAGAACGGCACCTAGCATGACTTGCATGTATCATGTAAACATGACTAACATTAAGTCAGTGGGAGGCATTTGGCAAGTGAATGTGCCTGCTTTGTGCAAAGTTTGATACCAAACGGGTCTTGAGGTGACATTTTCACTTTCTTATGATGTTCTTAGTGTCTATGTTTGCTTTGGACAGAATTGGGTGTGTGAATTTGATAAAATGTGTAAATATTACATGTGCAAACATGTGATATTGCCAAAATATACATGCATGTACTTATGTCTAATAAATATTTAGGGATCAACTCATAATTAAACTTTTAAATTTTGACACTTTATTCTAGATTTTTTAATTTTTATTGTGTTTTATTAAGTTCTTAATTTTTTTATTTTTGTATATATTAAGGACAAATTAAATTGAAATAATGAAATTGTATAACAATTTAAGTTCGTTGTTACTAAATATGCTATTATAATAAGTTTAGAGATACATTTTATGAAAAATGAAAAAAAAAGATGACGGTAAAATATAAAGAAAAATGTTTATGGAGATTATTTACTTTAATTGATAATTCTAATGATATATTTATTGTTAAAATTTACTATTAACATCATAATTATAGTAGAGTAAACGTAATTTATTTTATAATTTCATTATTTTAGTTTAATTTATACAAAAATAAAAAATTATAAATTTAATAAAATATAATAAAAATTTAAAAATTCAATAAAATAAAGAATCAAAGTTTAGGCATTATATTTGTAATGAGTTTATCCAATATCAATGCACCTACAACTTCATTAGTTATATGTGTTATTCAGGCAGATGAATGACATTGGGGGAATTGAAATTTGAGAGACAAACAAATAAGATTTAGACAAAATGAACAGCATGTATCGAATACAAAGGATTCATGTTGATACTGTTGCTTTGTCACTGACATGTAATTAATAAGCTAGTGATAGCTATAGCATTGCTTGACCTTTTTGCCTCCAGAATAAGCAATAAAGGATCCAAGTGTCAAATGGGTTTTTAAAACCATTGTCTCCAACTCATAGCTACAACTCATGTGCCTGTTTCTATTGTTTTGTTTTTTTCCAGATTTATATGATATTGTGAGCGGTGGAATTTAGGGCATGCATCTAGTGTGTGAGTTTAAGATTTATTAGAATTATTAAATAGATTTTTAAGACTTAAAAGAGATAGAGGTGACATTCGAATGAAAATCAGAACATTTTATAATAATTGAATTTTACGGAAATTTTTAAAAGTCGTCAACAAAAATTTAAGTTCGGAAGCTAAGTATAGACTTTAAATGCCCACCTAATATTGTGATTAGTCTCCGTTTGTATTTTGTATTTTATTATCCATGATTATTAAATTATTTCTTTATTATTGTGATTTGCAGACACTTCCAATTTTATGATTTAATTTGAGTTTGCACATTAATTCTTTTTGCATATTTATTTCCTTGGCATTCAAATGAAATATTGAAAATAAATTTATAAACATTTATTCCAAATAAATGAAGAAGAGATTAGGGATTACAATAATCTATACAATTATTACAATAATTAACCCAAATGAAACCTTTCAAGAACTAATTAATTCATTAATTATATATTGATTAAAAATCACCAAAACCTATAACAAATAATGGTTTGTTTCACATTCAAAACAATAATTTTATTTGCAAAATAATTCGAATTACATTAATGTAAATATAAGCATGTAAATTCATATAAACATAGATCGATTATTCAACCAATCCTAAAAGTATAGCATTCATATGCAATATCAAGAAAAAAGGGCAGCATATACGTATCGCATATCAAAAATATACCAAAAAGACACTAAAACAAAGCATAATCGTGCAAGATCCTACACGAGAGTAAAGGTGATTGCCACTAGGTTAAGAGGCAACGCCCCTTTGAAAAGGTGACGCCTCTATAAGAGGCACAACAGTGCAAAAAACTATAAGTTTCTTAAATCCTAAACAAATTAAATATTCATGCAAATCAACATAAACTAGAAACTAAGAACTTAATAATTCACATATTCAAGCTCCAAAAACAATTCTAAAAAAGCAATAAACATAAAAAGATATAAAATAAAGAAATAAAATTTCACATAAAGTAAAGAATTCAAATCTTGTAAACGGGGATTCTCACTGATTTTGACTCGTTTGATGCTCTTAACTAAAGCCCTCAGAGCTTCTTTGGTTCATTTCTGAAGTGTTGAATGCAAGAATCTCCTTCCTTCTTCTCAAAAAATGAATTCCTAACTTCAAGTTCCCTTTTTTCCTTCTTCATCCTTCTCTTTTCTTAAGAACCTTTTTTTTTTCCCTCTTTTGCTCTCCCTTTGGTCTTTTGAAAATGGCCACCCCCACTTGAATAGCCAAAAACTCCCTCTTAAGCCCTTCTTTCTCTCTTTCCAATTTTCCTCTAAAAAGTCAAAGTTACTTTCCAATTTGCCTTTTCATCATTGCCTCCCTTTTTTTCTCATCATTTCATGCCCCAAAAGCCCTGTTGTTTCATCCAAAACTCCAAACTAGAGGTAGGAAGGTCAATTTTTGTGTTAAATGCAATAATAAATAACATTTATTGCTGCAAGGGATAGGTGTAAAGAGACAACACCTCGTTAATGAGTTGTCGCCTCATCGATGGCTAAAGTGAAGAGGCAAGGCCTACTGGGCCTTTGGCCTAAAAGGCCTGGTTTGGGCTTGACAAAGGGTTTAGTGTTTTGGATTTGGTTAGATATGAAAGCTTCAAGCTAGGTTTAATCTATCGAATCCATTCCAAATGAGATTTTGGGCTCTTCTTGCATTCAAAATTTGGACTATCTCATCACTGGACTTTTGTTGTAGGCTGATCAAACAAGCAACGTGCACAACAAATAATAAGAACGACATACTTGATCAATAAGCTTCATTTGGGCCTTCATTTTCAGGAATTCAAACTCAAAAGGTTGAACTTTGACTTGAAATGTGACCATGATCTATAATGATACTTATTTTTAAATTATTTAAATATAATTTGAGATATGCAGTGTTAATAAATTTAGAAGTTATATTCATTTATTTTATTATTTGTGATTAATAATTATTATTTTATGATAAAATATATTCTCTACGTAAATATTTATTTTTAGAAACTTATTATTTTAAACATTTAATTTACATTATTAATGTTATTTTTTGTATAGTATTATTTTAATAAGATTAATTTAAATACATTATTATTATTCTTATTCTTATTTTTATTGATTGATATTATTTGTATTATTAAATTATAATATAAATATGGTTTATATTATTGTTATTTTTAAGTGTTATTTTATGTGTTATTGTTAGTTTAATGTTTATGTAAGATTATATTTATATATATATATATATATATATATACCAAAAACAACAAAACACAGTAAACAAACTCACCCTCTCCCTCATTGCCATTTCGATCATCTATCGTCAGTGTGCCTCCCTCGCTTCACGCCGACCACCTTCTTTCTCCTGCCATCGCTGCCATCTATTCTTCTTTCTTCCCCATCATTGACCAGCAGAAGCAGCAGCAGCGGCAGTAGGTGGGTTCCTCATCGTTCTTCCTCCTCCGGTCACCTTTCTGAGCTCTTCCAGTGCCATTCGACTTTAGGAACTTCGAGGAGGTCGATCCTAAGCTTGGTTTGAGCTCTCAGTGGTCCATTTGTGAGTTTTTTCTTGGTTTGGTTTTGAGCATTTAGGATTTTCTAATTTTTTTTAGGTTGAATCTTGTTGATTCATGCAATCTCCCTTAACAAACTTTGATCCTGGTAGCTTAATCTCCATGAATTTTTTTTTTAATTTTTGGAATTTATTTGAATTTTGGTGAATTTTTTATTATTTTATTATTATTTATTGAATTTTCATAAATTAATTATTCTAATTATAAATTTGGTTGATTTGGTGTTATTATATTTTGTTATTAATTTTTGTGTTGAGAAAATAATTTTTGAGAATATTTTTATATTGTGTATATATAGGAATATTAGGTTAAATGTATATTTTTGTTGAAATAATGTTTAATTATGTGTTTTAGATAATATTAGAATAATATATGTTGATAGAATAATTTTAATGATTTTATATAATTTTTGAGGAATATTAATTATATTATGGATATTTTGAATTATTGGGGTAATTGTGAGTTTTTGTTAAAATTATAGTTAAATATTATGTTTTAAATGGTTTTAGAATTATTTAAGGTAATAAAATGATTTTTATAAATTATTTACTATTTTTAACTAATTAATACTAATTTTTGAAAATTATTTTCAAATAATATACTATTTACTAAATTGGTAATTAAATGGATTTTTAATAACTTCTAATATATATTTATGCTATTTAAGCTATTTGAATATATAAAAGTGAATTTTTACTATTTTATATTGAATTATTGAGAAATTTGATTTTTAATAATATTATATTGTTATTTTGGGATTTTTATTTAATTACTGTGAAAATAATTATATTTAGTGTTTTAATGTTTAAATATGTTATATTTTGATATTTTGAGGACATATATGGAATTTATTGATTTTTAATATATTTATTATATTATTTGATTTTTGGTGGAATTGTGAACTTTGGTTAGGAAATTGTGCAGTTCGGGGTCCCAACCGAAGGTGTTGTGTATTTTGTTATTTAAAGTGTGTTTTCTTGCAGGACCGACTCTACTTTTTAGTAGAGAGATGTTCGTTTTACAGAGAAAGTTCTACCGAATTTTTGATAGAATTCTCATAAAATGTGACATCGGGTCAATCCTGAAATTCGGTGTTGTTTAAGTTTCCAATCCTTCGTTAGAGTCTTCTTTTAGAAATTCTTAGAATATTCAGTTACATTTATTCTGATTTTCATTATTATTTTATTTCTAATTGCGCTGAGACGGAGACCTATCAAACCAAACCCGTCCAGTCAGTCTTGAGGAGTACAAATTTGTGAGTTATTATTTTATGTATACATTGCATTTAGGATGCATGTTTAGAATATATATATGTTTTGATATGTATTTATTTATAAATTATTTTATTAAATGTTTAGTATATGTTAGGTATATTTTTAGTATATTTTTTATATAATTCAAAATAAATACATGTTATATTTTTTTATTTATATTTAAAATGTTTTTAGTATATTATTAGTTATATTTGGCATATTTTTATGGTTGATTTCGAATTTATTGAACATATATATACTTGAAATATACTTAGTTTATTTTAAGTATATTTTTGGTATATATATGGTTTATTTTATTATTATGAATGTTATTATACATTATTTATTTTTTCATATGTATGTTTAATTTTAAATAAAGAATACTGATAGAACGTGCTACCTAGTGAGCAGCATTAAGACCGTGTACGTACCGGTGCGATAGATTTAGGGTTGAGTGAGAATTACTTGAGGTAATAATTATTTGATTGATTGATTTGAGATTTGATGTGATTGAATAGTGTGATTGCTGGAGCTCAACTGACTTAGTGTCTCAGGGCCAATCACACTGACAGTCAGACTGCTGGAGCTTGGTTGACTTAGTGTCTCGGGGTCAGTCTATTGTCCAATATGGAATAAGTGAATTACCTTGGAATTAAGTGAGCCTATATGGCTAGAACAGTATTATTGATTGAAGTTGCGATTAAATAGGGTTCGATTTGATCCTTCATGTATTAAAATAAACGTTTTTTGCATTTATTACATATATAAAAGTAGAGTTTGACATTTGTGTGAAATACATGTATATGCATATATATAAGAATGTTTGACTGTTTATAGTTTAGATTGCATGTATAAATATTAGAATAATTCACTCAGTGACGTCTGACCCCCCTCAATTATTTTTTTAGGAGATCTTATATTATCAGACCTTAGTAGTAGAGCTCTTCGTCGGTGTTCTTCTTTCCTGGCTAGATTATGTAAAATTTATTTTTAAACTCTGATTTGTATTTTAGAAAATGCAGTAGTAGTGTTATTGTATTAGAAGAGTATTGATTTATTCTTGATACTTTGTATCCAGTATATTGTATGAACATCTTTTATTTATGAAAGGATATTGAGTATTTATATTTATATATATAATTTGAAAAATTTTAATTCAGTCGTACTTTTTATTTATTTACTACATGTGCTTTTATTTTTAAGGCTTACTATGGGTTCCAAATTCAAAAGAATTCCCGTTCCCTAGTGTTGGTCATGACTCTCAGTTTGGGTTGTGACATGATCCTCAAGTTTTTCTGGCCCGATCAGTCACTCATTATAAATTTGGCATGAATCTTCTGCCTTTCTGACACAAGCTTCACTTAGTAAAAAAAATGGTGTTCCAAGCCTTTCTGACACAGAACTAGTGAAATGTGATCGTGTTCCTCGTGTTTTCCTGGCCCGATCAGTTACTCATTATAAATTTAGTGCGAACTTCGAGCCTTTTTGACGTGAAACTCACTCAGTAGAAAAGATGGCATTCCAAGCCTTTCTGACACAAAATTGGTGAAATATATTTGTCTTAGCTCGATCAGTTACTTATTATAAATTTTTCTTAAACTCTGAGCCTTTCTGATGTGAAACTCACTCAGTAGAAAAAATGGCATTCTGAGCCTTTCTGACATAGAACTGGAGAAATGTAACTGTGTTCCTTGAGTTTTTTTGGCCCGATCAATTACACATTATAAATTTGGCATGAACTCCAAGCCAATCTGATGCGAAACTCACTCAGAAGAAAATGTGTGAATCTTAAGCCTTTATGACACAGAAATGTGATTCTGGGTTTTCCTGGCCAGATCATCTCTCACAACATTTATCCCAGGTTTTCCTGGCTCAAGTCATCACACAAAAATGTGATCCCGGGTTTTCTTGGCCTGAGTCATCGCTCACAACAATGATTTTGGGTTTTCCTGGCCCGAGTCATCATACAGAAATGTGATTACAGGTTTTCTTGGCCCGACTCATCACTCACAATAGTGATCTTGGGTTTTTCTGGCCCGAGTCATCGCTCAAAATAATGATCTTGGGTTTTCCTGGCTCGAATCATCACTCACAATAGTGATTTTAAATTTTTTTGGCCTAAGTCATCACATACAACAACGATCCCAAGTTTTCCTAGCTCGAGTCATCATATACAACAGAAGATGCACTTCGAGAATACAACCCAACTAGACATTGTTCAAACTGATGCTTTAATCAGAAAATTTTTATTCTTCAATCTTTAATTTCTGGATACACTCGAGAAGTGACATGATCATCATCATTCGTTCTTCTTGATCCATTGGGGATTTTTTTTTACAATTTCTACTAGGGATGTCCACTTCGTGCGCCATTCTTTCTTTTAGTCAATGGGCTTCGCCCTCCTTTATTTTTTAGCAAGTCTTTCTCCTTTACATTTTCGCTTTTCTATATAAACCTTTTTTTTTTCTTTTTCTTCGATTCGCTTTTTTCTTTTAAGCTTTTTTTTTCCCTCAATTTTCTTTTCACTTTTCAAAGCTTTCTTAATATAGATGCTACACGGACTCTAGATTTACCCACTTGGGATAAGGTGACACTTACACTATATGTGGTGTGCAACTTCGGTCTCAACCTCAAAGATAAGATCTCACTTCTCATAGACATACGATCTTATATTTGCAGACTGACCATAGGAGAGGTTAGTAATTGATTTATTTGCTTTTTTTTTTTGCAAATAGGGTTAGAAAACATCAGGTTATTAATCATAACCATATATTAATTATGAAAAATGAGAATGCATATGATTAAACTGAGAAAAATAAAAAATTATGTTAGTTCCCCGATATGAAGAGGCATTGCCTCTTCAATTGCCTCTTCAATTGCCTCCTAAAGAAGAGGCGTTCATCTCCTTATAGGAGAAGGGGACTTGTAAAGGCGATCGCCTCCTTGTGAGGAGGCGATGCTTCTATGGTGAGGCATTTGCCTCTTCACCAGTGATCTACAAAATTTTTGAAGATTTTTTACATGCATAATTTAAATATTCAACTCCTTATTTTTCATCAGCTTAATGCACACACACTGAAGGGTACTGGCAATTTTAGTGGTGCCCATATCTGGTATGATAGCTTTCCTCTGGCTATTAAGGCACGTATTTTTGACACCGGATTCTCCAACTTCATTCTCACTTTACCGAGTTCTCAGTGGTGGATTAACTTACAGCCTTTCCATATTTTAATGGAGAGGTGGTCGGACACTACCCTCACCTTTCAGCTTCTTTCTAACGAGTTTTCTCTGGACCTAGTTTCTTTCGTAGTTGTAGCCAGTATTGCTTATGCTAAAGATCTTGTTCCCTTTGACGCGAGTCTACATCATCTCTCTCTAGAGCGGCTTGCTTATGTTGAGCGTCTGCTAGGCATGGTCCCTGATATAAAGGGGACTTACACTGTGAAGGTTAATTCTATTAAGAGTTACTGCACCCTGGAGAGGATAGTAACTGCCACTTATCGCCTTTAGATTGATCAGGTGGTAAGGGCCCTTTTAGTTTATTCATTTGGGACTATACTTTTTACTAACATTGCAAGTTCTATTGATCTGTACATCCTACTACCTTTGAGGGGTCTTGACTTGGTGGCTTCATATGATTGGGGGAGTTGTGCTTTGACCTATTTGTACCGGAGCATGGATGAGATTATTTAGGGATCTAGATGATTTTGTGGCTTCTAGCATGTCGTCGTGGTATTTTTTTCTTTTGCTTTAATGTTATGTTTGACTTTTATATTGTGATCATGATTTGTTAACATATCTTCTCTTTCTTCTTTACTTTACAGGATTGGGCTTTAGAGCTGGAGTTAATTATTGGGATATCTCCTATCCATGATGTACCCTTCCAGCTATGTCAAGGTGGGGTCCTAGTAGATCTTGGAAGAGGGTTGTTGTCTGCATGTACATCAATCGCAAGCGCTTGAACTCTCTAACCTCTAACCAGGTCTGTAATTACAAATTTAATAATGATCAGTAATCTATTTATTAATTAAAATTATTCAGTTTCTTATTTGCTCTTCTAGATTTGCCTAGACTTGTGGGGTCCTAAGGCTAGATGGTCCTAGGCTATGATTCACTCTGGGTTGTTATCTTAAAAAAGGGTACTATTTCGAGGACCCGATTATAGAGTTTGGTTCCTTGGCGAGAGGATTCAATCTTAGCATGGGGGTGCTTGGGCAAGACGTCCTCCACTTACTCCTCGTGATATCTTCTGGGCTCATCTATTAGAGGGAGAGGAGCTAGACCATGCTATTAAGGGAGATGATGTTAATGATTATTATGAGAGGAGGAAGTCTCACTATGCGGACTTCGCACGAACTCATCTTCTACAGTAAGTGCCTCTTATTGCATCTCAAGTAAATAAACAATTATATTAAGCATAGAATTTTATATTCTTATCTATAGATGTCTTCTTTCTAAATTATTTTTCTTTCTCTTCAGGCACCCATTAGGGTACTAATTGCTCGCACTAGGCCTACTTCTTAGGAGCAGCCTGCTCAATGCCCTCGCACTGTACCATATGGTGAGGGTACTTTGATTGCCACACCGCCTCTTAATGGTGCTTTTAGCTCTATATCGCACATGATTATCAGTAGGCTCGTTGCCATTCCGGCGAGATGTCCCACCAGTTCCTCACATTGGATATGAGTATAGAGGCCACATTTCTCCCAGCGACCTTTACACATGTGAGTTTCTCTTTTCTGCAAACCTGTTCTCAAATTTGACTTATCACAGGGTTATTCTTAATAATTCAATAATTATGTAGATGTCTCGAGACCATGGAAAGTATATATACAAGGTCATTGAGGCCTAGAGGGACTTTTTAATAAGCATTACTCAACAGTGGAAGGTAACAATCATCTTTTATTTCTACATGTATGCATGCTCTCATGATTTCTTACCCTTTATTGCATTTTAACAATAGGAGCTGGATGCTTATTAGGCTAGAGTCACTGCTCTCGAGTGCTAGCTGGCTGCCCTTCAAATGGAAGATGATGATGAGGAGGATGGAGCTACGAAGAGTGATAAGGAGGAGCACGCTAGCAAGGAGGAGCCTGCTGCTAAGTATATCGATGATAATAGTAGTGATGATAGAGATACTGCGAATGATCTTGCAGATGAGGGGCACAAGGATGATGATATTGAGGATGACGAGTAGGAGACTATATTGGCTTCTCTCAAATTATGACTATTTTTGCTCCTTTGAACTATTTTGCTATTACTATTTTAAATTCTCTGTTCATTTCAACATTTTTTACATTTTGCATAAGATGGATGTTTGAATTCATTTTTCTTTTAATTAATTAAAAAATATTCATTATAGAAATTCCTTATTTGATAATTGAACTCAACACATAGAATACAAACATTTTACAGCAACAAAGATAAACTTCTGATTGTTAGAGAGGTGTTGCCTCTTTATAAGGGCGTCACCTTTTTATGATAAGGCAATAGGGAATTGCCTCAACACATAGAGGATTTGCTTGATCGTAGAGGTGATCGCCTTTCTAATAATGCTTTATAGCCTATCAAAACCCTAATTTCCTCCTAAATCCCTAACTTTCCTCTCTTTGCAATTTCTCTTCCTCTTTTTTTTCTAAACAGCATCCCAACTTCTGAAAATGATAAAAAGAAGCTTGAAATAACTAATACCGATTTTGAAGAATCTGGATGGTGGATCATAGGCCAGATTAGAGCTATTTCATCTATCTGTCTTTCAATCAATGCATATTAAGAAGATCGATTTCCCCTTTCTCCATGTTCTTGCTTAGTTTTAGGATTCTTATAAATATGTCTTTAGGTTTAACATTATTGAGATATGCCCCCTCCTTGAGGAATTTGAGGCTATCCTAGGCTCCCAGATGGATTCTACCCATTAGATTGTAACTCCTTTGGTTGAAACCTCGGATATGCAGTTTATTCAATACCAAATGGCTCGTTTATTCAACATTTCTCCCCAGTCTTCTCTTCGCCATGTCTTTGGTAATGAAGTTCTAATAAGCTCTTTTCTTGAAGTTGTGCAGTTTATAGATAAGAATGAAGTTTACTAGCCTCAGATGATCGCTCTCTATTTGTATGCTCAATTTCTGTTTGTTTCACCCTCTTTGATTTTGCTTGACTTAATCTTCTTATTATAAGCTTGAGCTATTCTTTTATAATACAACTGGGAGTGACACATGGCTCATATTCTCTTTTCATCTAATAATATTAGTTGTGCTAGTTGGCTCTCCACCCACTGATACTTTTGAATTTTAGACTACAGGAGAAGTCTTAAAGATTAAATCTCTACTTCCACTGGCAACACTGCCTCACATTCATACACTAAAGAATATGGAGTAACTCCAGTCAATGTTCTAGTAGTGGTTATGTATCCCCACAATGCGAACTATAACTAATATGCCTAATCTTTATAATTCTCCGACGTCTTGGCCAAAAATTTTTTTACGTTCTTATTGGCAGCTTCCACGGCACCATTGGCTTGTGGTAGATATAAAGATGACTTGTGATGCTCAATCTTATACTCTATCAATAAATCAGCTGTCTCATCTCTAAATTGAACACCATTATCACAAACAACATGATGCGGTAACTGATACCGGTAGATTATGTTCTTCTCTATAAACCTCGCCATTTGTTTTGATCTAATAGTGACATACGACTCTGCTTCAACCCATTTGGAGAAGTAATCGATTGCCACTACTATGTACCGATGACCATTGGATGCTTTTGGCCTTATCTCCCCAATAATATCAATTCCCGAGGCTATAAATGGCCATGGAGAAGTTAACCCCTGAAGTTCTATTGAAGGCGTATGATTAACATTGCCATATGCTTGGTAGTTGTGACACTTCTTCATAAATATCACACAGTCTATTTCCATCGTTAGTCAAAAGTAGCCTTAATGCACTATTTTCTTAGCCAAAACTGTCCTATTCATATACAGACCACACACTCCTTCATGGATCACCTTCATGAGCTTCTGAGCTTTAGCTTTGTTAACACATCTGAGATGTACCCTAGTTGGTGCTCTTTTATATAACATTCCATTATGACTAATGAATTGTTGAGACGATATTCTGAGAGACATTCTCTCTTTCCTATCGGTGTCTTCAGGAAACTGTTATATTTTCAAATACTACTATAAGTTTTAAAACCATGGTTTTTACATAGAGTCGACCGACATCACCCTCATCTCTTTATAACAAGGGATTTGAGATTTTACCTGTGGTTTGCCTTTCCCCTTCCTATGTTGAAGCTAAAGTAGTAAAAGCATCTACCATCTAATTATCCTCTCGTGGCATAGGTATAAATTTACACTTAGTAAAAACTAACAAAAGCATAGTAGAATAATCCTAGTAGATTTTCAGCTTATCCTCCCTCACTTCCCACTAGTTGGAGATATGTTTCACTACTAATATAGAATCACCGTAGATTGTGATTTCTTCTACTCCTACACTTTTGAGCCCCTCTAAATTGAAAATGCATGCTTCATACTCGACTTGATTGTTGGTAACTTCAAATTCTAACCTTTTTGCCATTGGGATCATTTCTCTTTCTAGTGAGATCAGAATTACACTAATACCTGCTCCTTTACTATTAACAGCTCCATCAAAGTGCATTGTCCATGTCCGAATTTCTATAGTCCCCAGGTGCTCATCCTCATTGGCATTTTTCATCCCAGATAATTGGCTAATTTTTCTTTAGGAGTTTGAAAATTGGCTCACAAATCATAGTCAGCTTGGCGATGAACCTGATGATATACTGTAACAACCTAATAAATCCCTTAACTTCTTTCTCAGTCTTCGACGTAGGCATCTCTCTGATCGCTTTGACCTTATTTGGGTCTAATTCAATTGCTCTTTAACTAACGATGTGTCCTACCAGCTTTCCAGTAGTCACCTTAAAAAACACTTTTTTGGGTTCAATCTAAGATTGTACTTTTCAGCCCTGGTTAAGAACTCGTTTAGAGCCTCAAAGTGCCCTTCTCTAGTTAGAGATCTCATCATCATGTCATCCATATATAATTCTATCTCTTTGTGGACCATGTCATGCAACAGGGTAGTAGCCATCCTCTGATAGGTAGCTCTTTTATAAGAGACTTTCGTGAGGGAAGGCACCAATTATCCTTCTAAGGGAGCTCCCTAACCTCTTTTGATGGTTAGGGAAGTGGTCTCAGGATTCAAAATCTTTGTCGAGTTTATGAATAGGGTAAAGCAAACTGATACCAAGGAAGTTCCTATGGAAGAGTTTGAGGAGAACGTTGCTGCTCCAGAGCTGAAAGATGCCAATAGTTAGAATGAGGAGCTGGATCTCAAAACCTACATCCTGAATTCCATCATGGATTTTTTTATGATGATTTTGATATTTCCCTTACTACTTTATTTAAAGCTGATGACTTATTCTTTTTAAAAGTGAATACAATAAAGTATGATTTTATTTATTTGTGCGATGTGTTTCCTAATGGTTATTCTGTTTGTGATGATCATTTTATGCATATGTTTGACATTAATTCCATGTAAACTAAATTATTTAATCTAGGCATAAATAATAACCCTAAATATATACTGCTTGATTCTGATTTAACTCATGATGAGAGAGAAAAATGAAAAAAATATTAAAAAGAAGATAGAAAGTATTTGCTTATGGCTACGAGGACATACCAGGTATTGAGAGGGAAATCACAAAGCATAGGATCCCTACTTATCCTCATATATCTCCCATAAAGTAGAAGAAAAGAAAATTAAGGCTAGAATGGGCTCTTTTGATCAAGGAAGAAGTTGAGAAGCAGTTAAAGGCAAAATTTTCGGAAGTAGTAAATGACACCTAGTGGTTAGCAAACATAGTGCAAGTCCCCAAGAAAGACGGTAGGGTCAGAATGTGTATGGATTATAGAGATTTGAATAAAGCTTGCTTTAAAGATATTTTTTACTCCCACATATTAACATACTTGTTGATAGTGCGACTTCTACTGCAATATACTATTTTGTGGATAAGTTCTCAAGGTACAACCAGATCATGATGGCAGTAATAGATAAGTTAAAGATGTCTTTCACCACTAAGTGGGGCATCTATTATTATTTGGTAATGCCGTTTAGATTAAAGAATATAGGGGCCACTTATCAGAGGATGGCAACTGCTCTGATACACAATATGATCCATAAAGAGATAGAAGTGTATATGATATGAATGATATGATGGTAAAGTCTGCAACTAGAGAAAGACATTTTGAAGCTCCAGAGAAGTACCCAGACTGAATCCAAAGAAGTGTGTTTTTAGGGTAATATCTAGGAAACTGCTAGGACACATTATCAGTCAAAATGGAATAAAAGTGGACCCGGACAAGGTCAAGGCAATTAAAGAGATACCCGTACCAAAAAATGAAAAAGAAGTCAGGGAATTTATCGGGCGAATGTAATATATTAGTAGGTTCATAACCAAGTTAACTATAATTTGTGAGCTAATCTTCAAACTTCTAAGGAAGAATCAACCAGTGAACTAGGATGATAAGTGTTAATAGGCTTTCGAAACTATTAAGAGTTATTTGATGAATCCTTCAGTCTTATGACTATCGAAGCTGGGTAAACCCTTAATTCTTTATTTGGCAATTAAAAAATACAATAGGGGCAATGTTGGCTCAAGAAAATGAAGGGAAGGTTGAACATGCAGAGTATTACCTGAGTAAAAGGCTCTTGTAATATGAAACTTATTACAGTTTTGTAAAGAAGACCTACTTAGTTGTGATTTAGGCAATAAAAAAACATAGGCATTACTTCCAATCTTACAGAGTACAGACAATTTCTCAATATGATCCCCTCATATACCTTTAGCAGACTCCATCACTCATAGGAAAATTGGCCAGATGGTTATTTTTGCTCACTAATTTTGACATAGACTATGTAGTAAAGAAGGTAGTAAAAAAGAGGATAGTAGCAGACTTGCTAGCTCATAATCTAATTACTGATGAATAGGAATGAGAACTAGAGTTCTTGGATAAGCATATGGGGCAATAGAGATCCAAGGATGGAAAATTTACTTTGATGGAGCCATTAACAATAAAAGAGCTGGTATTGGTGTGATCCTAATCATGCCAGAAAGAGAAGTGATCCCGATGGCAAAAAGACTCGAATTTAAGGTAATGAATAATTAAGCTGAGTATGAGGCCTGTATATTTGGTTTGGAAGCATTGCATAATATGGGGGTAGAGGATGTCACCGTGTATAATGATTATATGTTGGTTGTAAGATAAGCTTCCAAAGAGTGGGAAGTAAAGGAAGATAGATTGCATCTGTATTGGGGTTATTTAACTATTGTTTCATTGTCCTTTACTCAATGTAAGTTTATTCATTTACCAAGGGAAGAGAACTAGATAGTTGATGCCCTAACTACTTTGGCTTCTATATGGGAGAGTGGGAAATGAATAGAAGTTAAGCCTCTAATTTTAGCGAAGTCTCTAAACCCTTGCTATGAAAAAATAAGGGTAATGTCAGTTGATGTAGTTGAGGGGTTGTGGTTCTATAATTCGTAACAATATTTAGAAACAGGACGATTCCCAGAGGATGTTAACAATAAAGAAAGGATGTTGTTATGAATGCTGTCACAACAGTTCATCAACTATAATAGGATATTGTATAAAAGGATACTACTGGTGTCCACATGAGATGTGTTGATAAAAAGGAAGCTTAGAAACTTATAGAAGCAGGCCATGAGGGAGTATGCAGGCCATATATGAATGGGATAGTCCTTATAAAGAAAATAGCTCATCAATGTTATTTTTGGCTAACCATGGAAACGTATTATGTCAAGTTCATATAAAAATACCACAACTGTCAAGCTTATAGAGATGTAAGTCACCTACCTTCAATGGAGCTTTAGGGAATGACTTCTCTTTGGCCCTTTGTTGTTTGGGCAATTGATATTATAGCAGAGATAAAACTAAGGGCATTGATGTCACGACCCAAAACAGGGGCCATGACCGGCGCTAGGGAACGGGAATTCTTTCGAATTCGGAACCCGTAGCAAGCCTAAAAATAAAATAAAGCATGCCATAATAACAGTAACAGTATAATATGCAGCGGAAAATAAAATCATAATATCATAATATCATCCATACCAACTGGATTTAATTCAAAATCTCATCACATAGATATATATAATCTTTAATACAAATCCAGTTCAATATAATACATCTCTTTAAAATAAAGTACATGAAATCCAATACTTTAATTTACAACTACTGCAGTGTCTAGATAAAATAAATAAGACTCAAGTAGACAGTTTACATAAAGAAGCCGGGGCGGAAGAAATCCGGCGTATCGACCTGCTACTGAGGTCTGAGGAAGTTGACTCTCCTGAAAAATAGTCAACGGAGGGGAGTCAGACCTCACTGAGTGAATTACTATAATATATATACATACACACTAAATGATAATGCATACAATCAACAGTATATATATATCTAATATATATACAGGCAAATACACACAAATGTAGAAAAATCATTTTTATATATTTTACTGAAAAATCCCAATTTATGAAGGATCACATAGAACCCTAGAATATCGCAACCTCAGAAAATAGTGTTAAACAACACTCTGGCCATACAGGCTCACTTATTCCAAATATATCCACTTAATCCATATGGACAGTAGACTGGCCCCGAGACACTAAGTCAACCGAGCTCCAGCAGTCTGACTGCCAGTGTGATTGGCCCCGAGACACTTGGTCAACCGAGCTCCAGCAATCACACCCAAACCACATCTCACACATATCAATAATCACATCAAATCAATATCCACAAATAAGTTAGTATAATAGCCTAAATACTATAGGCGTACCGGTACGTACTCGGTCCTAGTGCTGCCCACTAGGTAGCACGTTCTATTGATATCCTTCATTATTAATAATGTAAAACATTCATTCATAAAAATAAATGATGCATGAATGTAAATGAAATAACAATATAAACCATATATATATACCGGAAATATACCAAAAGTAAACCAGGTATATTTCGAGTATATATATATCAAATGCATTCAATCAAATTATAAATTAAGCTGAAAATATATTTAAAAACATTTTAAATATATTTTATTTACAAAACATGCATATAATTTATTATATACCAAAAATAAACCAAAAATATACTTAATGTAAACTTAAGAAATAATCAAATTATTTATGCATATTTAATCAACATAAAACATGCATTTCTAAATCATGCATCCTAAGCATATATATATAAAATAGTAACTCACCTAATGCGCTCCACGAGACAGGTCCGACGGGCCTGGTCCACTAGCCCTCGGTCTCGGCGCAACTAAACAAGAAATAAATAACCGATATCAGAGTAACCCTAATAGAAATCCTAGAATTCAATCTAGAGTATTAAACACAGAATCGAAAATTAGGGTTCGATTGGACATCATGTTTTACGAGAATTCTACCGAAAATTCGACAGAACCTCCCCTGTAAAACGGACATCTCTCTACTCAAAAGAGTAGAGCCGACCCTGCAAAGAAACACACTTCGAAATTCAAGCTCAACACAATCAAAATCCCACGGTCGGACTCCAAACTACAGTCTGTCGATCGGGGTCCACAAACACAGAATAATTCCAGAAATACCGAAAATATCCTTACAACATAGAAATACATTTTATAGATAAAAATTACATAATTGACCTTGAAACACTATAAAAACCGATTAAACTCATTTTATTAGAAAAACCGTATATTATATATATAATTGAAAATAATTCACGAAAAATAGTTTTAATTAGTTAAAAATACCAAATATTTTGTAGAAATCATTTTTATACCTTAAATAAATATTAAAACCAATTAAATTACATTTTTAGACAATTTAGGTTAAAATTACCAAAATACCCCTATATATATAAATATACTTAAATTACTTCAAAAATTCACCAAAAATCATACAATTATCCAAAATTAATTTTCTCAACATATTTATCAATAATATTAATAATTAAACTCAATTAACCAATTAAATTCAAATAAAAACACATTTAACCTAATTTTTCCAAAATTCCATAAACTTCAATAATTAAAAATAAATACTTAGAAATTCATAAAAATTCCAAATAAATTCTTATAATTCATTTCAACACCCAATTCAACCATAAACTCCAATTTCATAATTTAAATAATTAATTTCCGAAAATTAGAAAATAATATTAAAATATTCAAAAATACCCAAAAATCCAAAAAATCTCCAAAAATTCTACAAAAATTCATACATGAATATTAAGCTACTAGGAACAACATTTGTGAAGGAAGTTTCCATCAATCATCCAATTCGAAGCTCAAAAAAATCAAAAACCCTAATAGGCCGAAATTGACAAATCGAAAACTAAGCAATTCTAGACCATTTTAGCTCAAACCAAAGCTAGAATCACACTCACCGGAGCTCAAGGAGAAGAAAGAGACCGGCGGTGTCGAAAATGGTGGCCGGAATCGGCGTGATCGATGGTGGATCGATTTTCGGCTTCTCCGGCCAAAATCGATCTCCCGATGCCGGAAACGGCCTCCTCAGGCGGCGAAATTGGTCGGGGAAGATGGTGGCACACCCACAGTGAAGGAACGGCACGGCAGCGACCGGAAATGGAGAAGGGAGAATCGGAGAAGAAGAAGAGGACTCGGGGGCAAAATGGTAATTTGGCAAACTTTTGTAATTTTGACAAATATATGTATATATATATACTTTATACTATATATTAAAATAATATTAAATTACACACATCAAATATACACCACACACATAAAATATTAATATTTTAATAATTTATACTAAATAAAATTAATTAAATAACAATAAAACAATTAAATACTTAATAAAATATTAGGGTAATAATAAACCCTAATTAAATAAATATACACACACAGTCTTTATTTAATAATTTAAAAATATGTATGAGTTCATGCAAGTCCGTAAATACATTTAAAATAATTAATAATACATTGTTTACGTGAAAATTTCCCCGAAAATGCAAATCCCGGGAAAATTTTACGTAAAATACTGAAAATAATATACAATAATTAAAATAGATTTAAAATACATATCAACTCATAAAAATATCATAATATATATACAAATTATTGACACTGCATATCCCGGTACAGTGTAAAAATATTTTAAAAAAACACGGGATATTACAATTGAACAACCATCGATACATTATTATAGCAATTGATTATTTCTCTAAGTGGGTTGAAGCTGAATCTTATGCCACTGTTGGCTCCAAGTAGATGGCAAGATTTATTGAGAAAAAACATAATCTATAGATACGAGTTACCTCACCATATCGTCATTGATAATGGTGTTCAATTTTGGGCAAAGATGAGTGCATTATTAAAAGAATATAAAATTGAGTATCACATGTCATCTCTATATAGGCTACAAGTGAATGAGGCAGTATAAATTGCAAATAAGAATGTAAAGAATATCCTAGATAAAATAATTAACAATTATTGGGATTAGGTGGATTACTTACAGTTTTCATTATAAGGATACATAACTACTGCCAAAACGTCGACTGGGGTCACTTCATATTCCTTAGTATATGGGTGCGAAGCTGTGTTACCAATAAAGGTCGAGATTCGATCACTAAGGGTTCTCTCCGAGTCCAAGATCCTCAAGTACCAATGGGTGGAAACTCGATAGGGGTAGCTGACATTACTGGATGAGAAGAGGATGAGAGCTATGTATCACTCTTAGCTATATCAAAAGAGGATAGCCCGAGCTTATAATAAGAAAATCAAGCCATGAAAGATCAAAGAGGGAGATTTAATATTGAAGCTTCTAAGCTGAGCATGACCGACCCGTAAGGGAAATTCAAGCTAAATTGGGAAGGCCTATATATGGTGAAAAAGTTATTTTCTAAGGGTGTTGCTATCCTTTTTGACATAAAAAGGAATGAATTTAAAGAGCCTATTAACCTGGACAAGCTCAATAAGTACTTCCTTTAAAAGTCTCGCTAAGGAGAAAACCTTGAAAAGAGGATGTTCGGGAAAAAGTTAGAGATAAAAAAAATTAAAAGTCTTACTGGATTGAAAACCTTGAAAGAGGCGATCCAGGCAAAAGTTAAGGACATATAAAAAGAGAGAGAGGGAGGAAAAATGGTTAGTTGGAAAACTTGCAAAGGCAAGCCAACTAATAACATAAGATGTGTCAGAAGCAAAATGTATATGCAAATTGTGCTTAAATTGAATGAAATAGATTGCTTTAATTATTATTAAACATTACGTTAAGTGTCTATTACAAACTATTTAACTATTAAAGGAAATGCTATCTAACAAAAAGGGAAATGATGACTTGATTCATAAAATAATTTTATTTCCTTTTCTTTTATTGAACATCCTAAGCACTTGATATTTGCAACTCTCTTGTCCTTTTGTTTATAATAAACTCATCTTTTTTTATTTGTTGCAATTGAATCCACACATTGTAATTATCATCGGTGGTTGGATCTCCGTTGTAGTCTATATTCCTCTGAATGATTCTGTGAGGCTAGGTAGCCACTAAGTTATCTAAGAAGTTTTAGAAGAGGGGTCTTAGTTTAAACTCATGCACTAACTTCACAATTAGTTGCTTTTGTCCATATTAGTAGCAGAGATGAGCAGGGTTATAGATAGTGGCAAAATGGAGGCTAGCAATCGAAACATAATAAGTATAAGATCAAGTAGTCATGTGTTGCAATCTCCACCATGGATATGCCTATCAAATGAGAGTATTGAGGAATGTTGACAGCCAACCTTAGACATTTTTTAGTAGGGGATGCATCTTTCAGGTTTGGCAATGCTTGGCTCTATAGTGTACTATATCTCGGGGAGGTTCAAGTAATTTAATTTCTCATGGAACCATATCTGTAAGAGTAATGGGTAAGTAAAAATGTCAGCAAATCGGAAAATAAAAGTCAAAAAAGAATAACTTTACCTCTAATAAAAGCAGACTTCTAGAGAATTGCTTAGTTTCTACAAAATCATCCAATCTGATGATGGTTTCTGCTAGAATGAGAGGGAAAGGGTTGATTATTTTCACTTAGTCTAAAATATGGAAGAGTTTTGAATCATAATTTCCAGAAAGGGAAATGAGTAGGAATTGAGCATACAAACAAAGGGTCACCATCTGGGGTCAATAAACTTCTCTTCTGTCTATGTCTGTGACAGCTTTAAAGAAGGGTTCTAATGCGATCTCTGAGTCGAGAATGTAGTGAGATGAAGACTAGGGTGGCGGATTGAACAACTAGGCCATCTGATATTGGATAGAGTATGAGTCCGGAATTCCAAGCATAAGGACTGCAAGTTGGCAAGTGGAATCTATTTGATAACCTAGAATGGCTTCAAAATACTCTAGTAGGGGGCATAGTTATTCTATGTTAAACTAGAAGACATGTTTCTAAGGATCCCAAAATTGAGCTGCAGCATGGAAGAAAGGGAAGTTGATTCTTCTAGCATGTAGCAATCTAAAGACTGATAAGTGGAACGGCTCCAATTTGGACCATGATCCATTGTATAAGCCTTTTAAGATTGGTTGTAGTAGTTTAAGGCTTTTTTCAGTCATGATTTAAGCTCTTGGTAGTGTCTATGTAAAGAAAATGGAGGTTTGAGGAAAAGATATTTAAAGATAGGGTTAAAAGTGAAGAGTTGGAGATTTAAAAAGAGGGAGTCGACCTGAGGCTGAGACAATTGCCTCTTTGATGAGGAAACACCTTAATACGAAGAGGTGATCACCTCTTCAATAGAAAGTGAAGATATGACACCTCGGGATGAGGCGATCGCCTCTCAAACAATATAAAGGATGAGAGTTTTCGATGGAATCACACAGTTTTAGCCTTAAAATTAGAACCTTATAGCTTAAAAAGAGAATTATATAATCATTGATGCTAAATTGTATATGAATATTAAGGTTGATTGAAATAAAAGTTATATTTTGTAAATATCTAGCTAGAATAAGATATGAAACTGTTGCAATATTATAATCAAATAAGTAAAGATAATAGTGTCGAAGAAACAGTCAAAGGGCCCTAATCTATTAGATATCCGACTCAGTGCCTTTAGGATCATTCCCCCCTCTAACGCCATCATCACCCCTATCCTTGTCATCATCATCCTTATCCTCATTAATCTAAAGCACCTCGATCTAATGCTCAAGGGTGGCAATCCTCATCTGACTAGCCTTATCATGATCCTATTTAAGTAGACTAAAGGTTAGTAAATCATGTAAGCACGCATACATATAGACATAAGAAGAATAATTACCCTCCATTATTGGGTGACGTCCAACATATAATCCCTTTAAGCCTCAATCATCATGTACATATGTAAACCTCACTCCAAAGGAATATGTGTTATTAATAGAATATTAGAACTAACAAACATGTCAAGAATGATTCAGGAAATAGGTCAAAGATGAACTCATGTAAGTAGTGCCCCTAAGGGTACATGTGGGTATGAGTTCCTTATCTAAGGTCAATAACTAATGAGATAGCTCTCCTAAAAGAACCTAGCAATAAACCAAAAGGTCAGGAGTATAAGTGAAATTGCCAGTAACTAACTGCAAGCTAGGAGTAGTAGGGAGTCGCATATGCTCAGTCATAGCCGATGAGCCCTCTCTGCTTTAATCAATACGAGGTCTCTAAGGATATCTCTCTTATGCCTGAGGCCTGGCCCGGGGTGCAAGTCAAGTAGTCAAAGCCTGAAAATGACAAATCATGTTAGAATATGATAATCTTAAATGCAAGTTAAACATCAAATGTTTACCTAAGAGATAGAAGCAGTAGATAGAGGAACTGTCAGTAGGAGGTGGGTCTGGATAAACTCCAAGTAGTGACTCTTGATTCGTATAATATGGTCCACGATTGGCTCTCTAACAACAGCTTAATCAAGCTCAGCACGCTCCAATTAGTGTATTCAAAGCATACTCTTTGGAGGGGACTTGGGCACTCATCTCACCCCAGCTCCCTGATTCTAATTAAGGACCTGCTCACCAAGATACTAGATTCAATATCCTGGCCCATTAATAAGGACTCTCCTCTAAGCTAGTGGTCTGAAATGGGTCATCTCGACATTCCATCCATTCTTAAGCCCCCATAAGTCATTTCGAATCTGAAAAGGAGCATCAATAGGTAAGTGTGTTAAATTCATAAAGTTATTATTAAAATTGCAAATGTTGTAGGTACCGCATCTTATGTCAGAGAGTTCAGGTGTTGCTGATGGATGTGCACTCGAGCTAGATGCCTCTTCAGGACATGACTGGCACCCCACCTTCCTATGGCCAAAAAATCATTTCCTACATGCATTAGCCCGACTAATAACTCTAGCTCTAATGCCTAAATCTGCCAAAAGAGTATTATAACAGGTGTTGATAAATGGTTATTAGAACAAATCAGGGGAAAAGAAAGAATATAGCTTACCAGGATGGTATGCTAAAAGCCGCAGAATTGCTTAACTCCATACACCACCTCGTCTATACTTCTATAAAGATAAGCCAGAGCGCAGCTGCCCTAATCATATATAGACACCTGATCCAAGTCTCGTAAGGGCAATAGGAATATTAAATCCACCGAGCTAGCAGTGTCAATAAAAAAGGTAGTGTCGAGAAGGTAAATAAAAAATGCTCACACCACTTAGTCGAACTCACGAGGAGTGACCATCATTATAGCTCTATCTCGAGTATAGAAGCTCTGAATTAAGACAACCTTGATGGTGTACACCCCCTTCATGTCTAGGATCATACCAAGGAGACACTTAATATAGACAACCTTATCTAAAGTCAACTGATGCAAGCTCACATTGAGAGAAACAAGATCTTCAGCACATGCAATCCTAGTAATAGCAGTGAATGAGATAAAATCCAGGGTGAGTTCCTCGAAGGGGAGGTGGAAGGTGTGAGTCATGTTAAACCATTTTTCCATCAATGTGTAGAGCGACTGATAATCTATCTGTCCCTGTTCATCGGGGAGCAAAAGAATACAGTCTTCGAACTCGATGTCTTGGATTTGGTCCTTTTGATCCTTTATTAGGTCGTTGTAAAAAACTTGGGCCCCATGGAAGTTCCCGGCACCTTTGAATGTTTATGCATCATACTACGAAAAAAACTAGGGAAGTTGAATTAATATAATGAAATTTGTTACTCTTTGAAAGAAAAATGAAGAAGGGAGAAAGGAATGGTTAATGCGCCCTGCTGCAAAGGCGTAATGCCTCATAGATGAGTTGATTGCTTCATCACAATGGTGATCACCTCTAAAAAGGGGCGATGCCTTCTCATTCTGACATAGAGATGATCGTCTCTCGATAAGGGGTAATTGCCCTAATAATGAGGCGATCACATTAACGCAGAGGCGATTACCTTTGTACATTGGAGAACAGCAGGCAGTTTCTGAATTTTTTCTCCTAAATCTATAAGATTCATATTTAATTAATCCTATTTCTGATTCTATATGGCAAATAGACATGAATGTACTCTAACCTAGTATGATTTACAAAAAAATAAAGAAGATGTGGATACCAACCTCTCCAGATGCTGATGAACATATGTGGCTCCTCAAATCTGTTAAAAGAGGAATTGGGTCTCCTTTTGATAATCCAAGGTTGCGTAGGATAGTTATGGAAGGCAAAATGCGATCCTACTCGGCTATAGGCAACGTCCTCTTGTTGTTTATTTTTAAAAGAATGTGGATATGGGAAAGAAAAAGAAAAAAAGAAGAAGAAAAGAAAAGGAAGAGAGAAAGAAAGAAATGGAGATGGGGGGATTTTTATAGAAAAAAATGATGTAAATGATAAAAAAAATAAAAGTGGAGAAAATGATTAATGAGAAAGGGAAGGTTTCCCCGAGAGTATTTTGAAAATTAATTATATGAGTGGAAGTTTTTTTAGTTCAAGAAAGGGAGACTGGTCAGGTTGTATTCCTGAAGTTCATAATTTTAGAAATGACAAGTCGGGTTATATACTTGAAATTCATGTTTCAAATAAGGGACTGCCTCTTGAGCCAGGAAAACCTGAGGATGACAGTGTGAGTTTCCTTGTTCTTGATAAGGGACTGCCTCTTCGGCTAGGAAAACCTAAGGATAACGGCGTGAGTTTCTTATTTCAGATGAGGGATTGCCTCTCGGGCTAGGAAAACCTAAGGATAACGGCGTGAGTTTCTTATTTCAGATGAGGGATTGCCTCTCGGGCTAGGAAAACCCAAGAATCATGTTTTAGATGACTAGTGTATCGGGCCAGGAAAACCCCATAAATCACGTTTCAAATGAGTAGTTAACCGGGCTAGGAAAACCCCAGGATCATGGTCATATTTCTAGATAATTTAACAAATATTAATGAATGGCTGATCGGGCCAGGAAAACTCGAGGAACACGATCACATTTCAAGTTGAAGAATTCACCTCTCGAGTGAACCTTAGAGATCAGGTACATTCCTTAATTTTGTTGTGCATATGATTTTTTAAAAAATTATCATTGCATATGTTTGGTTTTTTAAAAAATCAAGGGGCAAACTGTTGACACCCAGTTTGATTGGCCTAAGATAGGGGCGAACTATGGATGCTAGATTTAATCAACCTGCCATAAAGCTCGATGATGAGAAATGCAAGGCTTGAATGCAATAAAGAAGTCCAAACCTTCTTAAAAATGGATTTAAAAGTTTAAAACCCAAAATCTTAGCCCAAACCCATTCAGAAGCAAACCTAACCCACCTTAGCCTATTTGGCCCAATGTAGAGCCGGGCTTAAGAGGTGACACCTTTTTAAAGAGGCGATCACCTCTATGGTAGCAGGCGATGAGGCAATTGCCTTATTGTAGAGGTATTGCCTTTATAGTAGCCACTTACCTTTGTATTAAATGTAGAGGTGACCATGGTAGCCAACTTAGTAGGCCCACGTTTCACTGAACTTAGCCTATCTCATGAAGAAGGGGATTTTTATGAAAAGTGGAGAGCTAGAAAGGGTAATGATGGGTATAAGGTAGAGGTATAGGCTAGGCATGAGATTAAAAGGGGAAAGAAGAGGAAAGAAAAAAAGAGGTTGGCAACTAGAATAAAAAAAACTAAGAAAAAAGGAGGAGCTCTGTGGAGGAAAAGAAAAACATCCTTGAGTGAGGGAATAAGGGGAATCAAGTTCAAAGGTTATTTTCTTAAAGGAAAATGTGGAAAAGCTTATATTCAAGTGGAGTTTAACACCTACATCCAACTCTGAGGGCTAACTATTTTGGAAAAACTCATATTTTAGTAATGATTGTCACTTTTCTTCAATGTTAAAATTATAGATTTGTATACCTTATTATTTATTTGCTTATTTATTCATTTTTTTATGTCTATCACCTATGTTATGCCTTTGTCTTTAACATGATCCATTAAGGTTTTAAGTGTTATTGTAAGTCTTATTCATTGATATCACTTATTGCTTGCTTGAAATCGATGTTTACTGCTTTTGGGAGTTGCTTGTGTCTGTTGGTCAGGCAGCACCTCTGCAAAGAGGTGTTGTCGCTTTGCCATGAGGCAATCGCCACTCTAATAGGGTCATGCACGACCTTGTCTTGATTTTCTCATAAAATTGTGCATGATTCCTAAGAATGCCCATGCTTTGTCTTTTTATTTATCCTTTACGATCATTTTAGGTATTTATTATTCTTATTAGTATTTTATTTGATCCAAAAGTTAACTTAGTGATTTCCTCTTGTAGGTTTGTTTATTTTGTTTTATGAGAAAGGGCTGCCTCGTGTTTATTGCAGGGGTTATTCGATGATTCTTATTCATCACATATCCATTCTATTAATTAGTTCTTTAGAGGTTTTATTGGTCATTCAAGAAGTTTACTTTCATTTTATTTATGGTTTATTTTCTATTTATTTTACCTATTTCTTGTACAAAGTATTATAATCCCTTCCCTATTCATTTGAAATGTATGGTTGTAAATTATTACTTGCTTTATTCACATTAAATGTTTGGACTTAAAGCATGAAATGGGATTAATGTGAAAATTTGAACCTTCATGTAAAACTTGACAAATTGTTTGAAGGCAATTATAATTTTGCATGTTAACAAAGAAATAATTGAATAATTAAAGATGATAAATTACGAAACATAAACAGAGGTTAACCGCAAGGTTGGATGGGTATTCAAAAAATCCATATCTAGTTTCCGAACCCGTTCTCTAATGATGACTTTTGAAAACCTCTGTGGAATCCACTTGCCATATAGTGTGTTCTAGATCTCATTCAGGTGGCGATTCCATATTCGATTAGGTTTTATAACCTATTTCGTATTTTTTAGTGAGTCTCGAGCTCACACAGTACCATGATCATCAAACATTTGGGCATGCATTAAATTCCACTGCCTACACTAGGGCTTACCACGATTCAGATATAAAATCGGATTAAAATCAAATGGTCAAAATTAAAAATTAAAACTGTTCACTCTATAATCAACAAGAACAGGTTCGAAGCTGCTCCACCCCTATGAAACTAAAATCATTGGTTCTAGTTTTAAACCAAAAATTAAAACCATCGGTTCTAATTTTAATTTATTGAACTGATTGAATGGTTTGAATCAAAACTAGCCAAATTGAAGCCACTTTTAAACTGAAGTACGGCTAGTTTCGATCAGTTCCATGAATCTTGAACTTAAAACACCCCAAGAATTAACACCCACCTGAAACCTATTTTTTTAATTCAATTCCATTGGAAGCCTATTATTAAGAGGAAATAATTTTCTTTTATTTTGAGAATGAAGCTCTTGTAGTTTAATTAAAAATTATATTAAATTCAGTGTACAATACATAAATAGTTGATGCAATAATACAAAAATAAGTCTATTTGAAATGCTGTTTAAAATACATGTCAATTGATCGTAGATTGACTAGTCTGCTACTGTAACTATCTTCAATCTTAATGGTCCAATTTTTGCCTTATTTTGTCCCTTAATTCCCATGCAGATACTCGTCTTTGAATAAACCTTTGCCATGACTATGGGCTGTTGATTTGACCGAGAAATTTGTTTGCTTAGCATTTAAGACTCAAAATGAAAACTCAATATTAGTTGAATTGTAAAGAAAAATAAATATATTTTAAATGAATTTTTATTTATAAAATATGTTTGATGTAAATAAATAGTTTATGAATTTTATTTCACATAAATTTTATATTTTGTTATATTATGTTAAATATAAATTTAGAATTCAAGTTAATTTTGATAAAAATAAAATCTTTTAAATAGAAAGATATTATTAAAAATAAAAATAATGAGAAATATTTTAGTTATTTTAGAAATATAAATTTAAAAATTTAAAAATTCTTTTAAAAAAAGTTAACCATTTTTTTAAATTTGATCTAGATATAATTAATATTACAAATTTTAAAATTTTAAATTTTAAATAAATACTACAACATATTAATTTAAACTAAATACATATTATTTAAAATTATAAATAATTTCAAAAAATTTTATAAAATTCATTCATACCAAACCCTATCTAAAATCTTTTTCTTCTTTCCTGTATGTTTGGTGTTAAAAATCAGGTCTATAGATCACTTCCTATAATTTGCTTACTATTATGAATGTAAATGAACAATATATTGCTTGTGAATGAACAATATATTGCTTGTGAGAGAATAGTACTCAAATAGTGAAAAGAAAATCTCTATATAAAGGGATTGAAATTCATTAATGAGAATGTTAAAAAAAAGAAGAAGAAAAGATAGATTACTCTCCAAATTCTTTCAATATTATAGTTCTCTAAATACTCTCCAAACTCTCTCTAAATTCTCTCAAAATCATTCTACTATAAAATATTTTTCTTCTAGTTAAATACTACTAAATTCAAGTTTAGTTCTATAGCAAAATAAGTAATTCAATCTTTATTTTACAACACGTTATCAGCACGAGGAGCTCTCGATCAAAATAATAAGGTACATATTTCTTAATATTTAATATTTATGAATATATTATTTGATTATATATTATCATGGATGACTATGACTCCTATTAATTTATATATTTATATTTATTTCTTCAATCTAACTTTATGTTAATTGTTATTTTTATTTTGTTTTACTAACTACACCATTGATGCAAATATTGCTAGAAATGGTTCTAACCTTATGGATGGCTATGCCTCCTACCAATTTATATTTATGCACATTTTTTTTTTTATTATTTATGTTAATGGAAGGCTATACCCCATTTTATATTCATGGACGATTTTGCCCCATATTTATACATATCGTTATGTTAACTCACTTGCTATAAATAATCATATCAACATTATTTATTGATTTTACTTTATATAATTTATTTCTCAATATATTATATTAAAAAAAAATTCTAACGGCTATATTTTTATTACCAACGGTAATATAACGGTAATAAACGGCTATATTTTTCATTATAAATAGATGAGCTATAAATTTTATTCATTCACACAAATTCATACATTTTCTTTTTCTCTCTTTACTCTAAATTGTAAACATGATTTGGTATATTTATATTTGTGTTTTGATCATGACTATTATAATAGTTTTAGGAATAATTAATATGGAAGATGATTTTCTATTTGATATAATTTTAAGTATTATTGTATCATTTTTTGTACCACTATTATTTCTTGCAATATTCATTCATGATATAATTAATTAGTAAATTCTGATCATGTTTGATTTTTTTTAGTAGCCATCAAATTTATGAATTCTAATTGAGTTATATTTTTTTTATTAGTTATCATAATGACAAATCTAGCAAAGCTTGAGTTCGTTGCTCTTGACATCATGAGAAAAAATTATATGTCTTGGATTCCAGATGTAGAGATGCATCTTCAATCAATGGGGTTAATTGATACCATAAAAGAAAATAATAACAACTCATTGCAAAATAAGGCCAAGTCTATAATTTTTCTCCGTTGTCATTTTGATGAAGGATTAAAATGTGAATATTTGATTGTCAAAGATCCAAGTGTTCTTTGGAAGGATCTAAAAGACAGATATGATCATCAAAGAGATGTAATACTACCAGTAGTCACTGATGAATGGAGAGCTTTACACTTTCAAGATTTCAAAAAAGTGAGTGACTATAATTCTGCAATATTCAGAATAGTATCACAATTAAAATCTGTGGACAGAAAGTCACAGACGAGGATATGCTGGAGAAAACTTACTCCACATTTCATGCATCAAATGTTACACTGCAACAACAATACATGATGCAGAGATTTAAAAAATATTCTGAACTAATTTCATGTCTACTGGTAGCTGAGAAAAATAATGAACTCTTGATGAAAAATCATCAGTCCCGTCCTACTGGCTCAATAGCATTTCCAAAAGCAAATGCTACAAATTATTCCATATATAAAAATTACAATAGCCATGGACGTGGAAGAGGTAGAGGTCGTGGACGTGGAAGAGGTCAATTCTTTGGCCGTGGTCGTGGAAATAAATATAATAATACTCCACAACAAACTCAGACTCAACCTCAAAAGAAGTTAAAATCAGTCATCAGTGGTGTTCAAGAAAGGTCTCAACATAAGTCTGAAACTATGTGTTTCTGATGTGGTAGTAAAGGACACTGGTCACGAATTTGTCGAACACCACCACATCTTTGCCAACTTTATAAGGCATCATTGAAAGGCAAAGAAAAGGAAATAAACTTCAATGAGCATCATACTCATATTAATGATATAACTCATCTAGATGTTTCTAATTTTACTGATGATTTTACTGACAATGAAAATTAAGACATCTATAATTTTAAGTATGTTGTTTTATTCTGAAGAATATGTTATTGTTATGTATGTAATTTTCAAATTAAATAAAATGTCCTACTTTATAATTATTTTAATTGATTAATTTTTTTTATTTATCTATTTTGAAGTTTAATATGGATTGTACTCAACATAAAGACAGTATTGGAGATCTCTGCATACCAGATAGTGGTACTACACATACTATCTTGAAAAATAGAGATTATTTCTCTGAAATAAAGCCCACAAAGGCAGTTGTAAAAATAATATCAGGTCCTGTAGATCTGATTGAAGGAATTGGCAAAGCTAAATTTATGTTACCAAATGGAACAAAGTTTATAATTGATGAAGCTTTGTTTTCACTAAAATCAACAAGAAATTTGTTGAGTTTTGATGACATATATCGAAATGGGTGTGATACCCAATCCATTACTATAAATGGTAACAAATATTTAAATATAGTTTCCTATGAATCAGGAAAAATACAAGTATTAGAAAGACTGCCAAAACTCCCTACTGGATTGCATTACATACATATACATGTAATTGAATCAAATATGGCAGTAAAAGAAAAATCTTATGATCCTTCAATAATAAATTTATGGCATGACAGATTAGGTCATCCTGGATTAGTAATGATGCGAAGGATAATTGAGAATTCACATGGGCATGCCTTGAAGGGGCAAAGAATTCCTCAATCAAATGAAATGCCATGTATAGCTTGTTCTCTTGAAAAATTAATCTTGAGACCTTCACCATCTAAAATTCAAAATGAATCACCTATGTTTCTTGAAAGAATTCAAGGTGATATATGTGGGCCAATTCACCCACCATGTGGACCATTCAGATATTTTATGGTATTAATTGATGCATCTAATAGATGGTCACATGTTTGTTTATTATCAACTCGTAATGTTGCATTTGCAAGGTTGCTTGCTGAAATTATTAAATTACGAGCATAATTCCCTGATTATACAATCAAGAGGGTAAGACTTGATAATGCTGGTGAATTTACATCTCAAGCATTCAATGATTATTGTATGTCTACTGGGATCATTGTTGAGCATCCTGTTGCCCATGTACATACTCAAAATGGTTTAGCTGAATCATTGATTAAACGCCTTCAGCTTATTGCTAGACCATTAATAATGAGAACAAAGCTTCCCATTTCAGTTTGGGGTCATGCAATCCTACATGCTGCTTCATTAATTCGCATCAGACCTAGTGCATATCATAAATACTCCCCACTACAATTGGCATTTGGTCAAGAGCCAAATATTTTCCATCTCAAAATTTTTGGTTGTGTAATATATGTACCCATTGCGCTACCTCAGCGCACAAAAATGGGTCCTCAACGAAGATTGGGAATTTATGTTGGGTTTAAAACACCCTCGATTATTAGATATCTTGAACCTCTAACTGGTGATGTTTTTACAGCATGTTTTACTGATTGCCAATTTAATGAGGTTGTTTTCCCAACATTAGGAAAAGGGGAGAAAGAAGGAAAAAGGGATATTTCATGGAATGAACCATCATTATTGCATCTGGATCCTCACACAAAACAATATGAATTAGAAGTGCAAAAGATTGTGCACTTACAAGCAATTGCAAATTAATTGCCAGATGCATTTACTGATACAAAAAAAGTGACTAAATCATACATACCAGCAGCCAATGCTCCTGCTCGTATTGAAATTTCAGAAATAAAACCTGAGAATAAAGACACTCATGAGTCTAAAACACGCCAGAAGCGTGGAAGACCAATTGGTTCTAAGGATAAAAATCCTCGAAAGAGAAAGAGAGTAGATAATCATATTGATAGCGAGGAAAATATCCCTGAAGAAATAGAAAATAAAGAAAGTCATGAAACATTGTCATATACTGTTGCATGTGAAATAATAAATGACAAAGATGATCCTGAACCAAAATCAGTCATGGAATGTCAAAATAGGCATGATTGGATAAAATGGAAAGATGCTATGCAGGCTGAATTGGACTCACTAAACAAACAAAATGTTTTTGGGCCAATTATTCCTATGCCTAAAACTGTGAAACCTATAGGATACAAGTGGGTCTTTGTACGAAAGAGAAATAAAAAAAATGAAATAATAAGGTACAAAGCTAGACTTATAGCTCAAGGTTTTTCATAAAGGCCAGGAATTGATTATGATAAAACATATTCTCCTATTATGGATGCAATTACATTCAGGTATTTGATTAGCCTAGTATTTTCTAAGAAATTAGAAATGCGTCTTATGGATGTTGTGACTGCTTATTTGTATGGATCACTTGATAGTGACATTTATATGAAAATCCCTGAAGGATTTAAAATGTCTGAAGCATTAAGTACATGTCACGACCCAAAACAGGGGCCATGACCGGCGCTAGGGAACGGGAATTCTTCCGAATCCGGAACCCGTAGCAAGCCTAAAAATAAAATAAATCATGCCATAATAACAGTAACAATATAATATGCAGCGGAAATAAAAATCATAATATCATAATATTATTCACATCAACTGGATTTAAATCGAATCTCATCTCATAGATATATATAATCTCTTTAATACAAATCCAGTTTCAATATAATACATCTCTTTAAAAAAAATAAAATACGTGAAATCCAACACTGTAATTCACAACTACTGCAGTGTCTAGATAAAATAAATAAGACTCAAGTAGACAATTTACATAAAGAAGTCGGGGCGGAAGAAATCCGGCGTATCGACCTGCTACTGAGGTCTGAAGAAGTTGACTCTCCTGAAAAATAGTCAACAGAGGGGAGTCAGACCTCACTGAGTGAATTACTATAATATATATACATACACACTAAGTGATAATGCATACAGTCAACAGTATATATATATATAATATGTATATATACAGGCAATTACACACAGATGCAATAAAATCATTTTATATATTTTATCTGAAAATCATCTTTTATGAAGGATCACATAGAACCCTAGAATATCGCAACCTCAGAAAATAGTGTTAAACAACACTCTAGCCACACAGGCTCACTTATTCCAAATATATCCACTTAATCCATTTGGACAGTAGACTGACCCCGAGACACTAAGTCAACCGAGCTCCAGCAGTCTAACTGCCAGTGTGATTGGCCCCGAGACACTTGGTCAACCGAGCTCCAGCAATCACACCCAAACCACATCTCACACATCAATAATCATAATCAATCAATATCCACAAATAAGTTAGTAATATAGCCTAAAGCTATAGGCGTACCGGTACGTACTCGGTCCTAGTGCTGCCCACTGGGTAGCACGTTCTATTGATATCCTTCATTAATAAATAATATAAAACATTCATTCATAAAAATAAATGATGCATGAATGTAAATGAAATAACAATATAATCCATATATATACCGGAAATATACCAAAAGTAAACCAGGTATATTTCGAGTATATATACGTCAAATGAATCCCATCAAATTATAACTTAAGCTGGAAATATATTTAAAAACATTTTAAATATATTTTATTCACAAAACATGCATATAATTTATTATATACCAAAAATAAACCAAAAATATACTTAATGTAAACTTAAGAAATAATCAAATTATTTATGCATATTTAATCAACATAAAACATGCATTTCTAAATCATGCATCCTAAGCATATATATATAGTATAGTAACTCACCTAATGTGCTCCTCGAGACAGGTCCGACGGGCCTGGTCCACTAGCTCTCGGTCTCGGCGCAACTAAACAAGAAATGAATAACCGACATTAGAATAAACCTAACAGAAATCCTAGAATTCAATTTAGAGTATTAAACACAGAATCAGAAATTAGGGTTCGACTGGATATCACGTTTTACGAGAATTCTATCGAAAATTCGGCAGAACCTCCCCTGTAAAACGGACATCTCTCTACTCAAAAGAGTAGAGCCGACCCTACAAGGAAATACACTTCAAAAAAACAAGCTCAATACAATCAAAATCCCACGGTCGGACTCCAAACTACAGTCCATCGATCGGGGTCCACAAACACAGAACATATTCCAAGTATACCAAAAATATCCTTAAATCACAGAAATACATTTTATAGGTAAAAATTACATAATTAACCTTGAAACACTGTAAAAACCGATTAAAACTCATTTTATTAGAAAAACCGTATATTATATATATAATTGAAAATAATTCACGAAAAATAGTTTTAATTAGTTAAAAATACCAAATATTTTGTAGAAATCATTTTTATACCTTAAATAACTAATAAAACCAATTAAATTACATTTTTAGACAATTTAGGGTAAAATTACCAAAATACCCCTATATATATAAATATACTTAAATTACTTCAAAAATTCACCAAAAATCATACAATTATCCAAAATTAATTTTCACAACATATTTATCAATAATATTAATAATTAAACTCAATTCACCAATTAAATTCAATTTAAAACACAATTAACCCTAATTTCTCAAAATCACATAAACTTCAATAATTCAAAATAAATACTTAGAAATTCATAAAAATTCCAAATAAATTCCTATAATTCATTTCAACACCTAATTCAACCATAAACTCCAATTTCATAATTTAAATAATTAATTTCCGAAAATTAGAAAATAATATTAAAATATTCAAAAATACCCAAAAATCCAAAAAATCTCCAAAAATTCTACAAAAATTCATACATGTAGATTAAGCTACTAGGAACAACATTTGTGAAGGAAGTTTTCATGAATCAATCAATTCGAAGCTCAAAAAAATAAAAAAACCCTAATAGGCCGAAATTGACAAAATCGAAACCTAAGCAATTCTAGACCATTTTAGCTCAAACCAAAGCTAGAATCACACTCACCGGAGCTCAAGGAGAAGAAAGAGACTGGCGGTGTCGAAAATGATGGCCGGAATCGGCGTGATCGACGGTGGATCGATTTTCGGCTTCTCCGGCCAAAATCGACTTCCAAGCACCGGAAACGGCTTCCTCAGGCGGCGGAAATGGTTGGGGAAGACGGTGGCACACCGGATGGCACACCCACGGTGAAGAAACAGTGTGACAGACGCCCGGACGGCGAGGAGAAGGATCGGGAGGAAGAAGGAGACTTGGGGGGCAAAATGGTAATTTTCTAATTCTTTTGATTTTTGATGTATATATGTATATATATATATACTTTACAGTATATAATAAAATAATATTAAATTACACACATCAAATATACACCACACACATAAAATCTAATATTTTAATAATTTATACTAAATAAAATTAATTAAATAATAATTAAACAAATAAATAATTAATAAAATATTAGGGTAATAATAAACCCTAATTAAATAAATATACACACACAAGCTTTATTTAATAATTTAAAAATACGCATGAGTTCATGCAAGTCCGTAAATACATTTAAAATAATTAATAATACATTGTTTACGTGAAAATTTCCCCGAAAATGCAAGTCCCGGGAAAATTTTACGTAAAACATTGAAAATAATACACAGTAATTAAAATAGGTTTTAAATACATATTAACTCATAAAAATATCATATAAAATACATAAATTATTAACACTGCATATCCCGGTACAGTGTAAAAATATTTTAAAAACACGGGATATTACAGTACAAAACCCAAAGAAATGTATTCAATCAAGCTCCAGAGATCTTTATATGGGTTAAAACAGTTTGGGCGCATGTGGTATAATCGTTTAAGCGATTATTTGATTAATAAAGGATATGTGAGTAATATTATCTGCCCATGTGTTTTTATTAAGAAATCAATATTCGAATTTGTGATTATAGCTATATATGTTGATGATTTGAATATCATTGGAACAGAAAATGAGATCCATGAAGCAACAGTATACTTAAAGGAAGAATTTGAAATGAAAGATCTTGGAAAAACCAAGTATTGCCTTGGTTTACAAATTGAGCAAATGCACAATGGGATATTCGTGCATCAATCAAATTACACAGAAAAGATCTTGAAACGCTTTAATATGGATAAAGCAAATCCTTTAAGTACTCCAATAGTCGTTAGATCACTCAATATTGAGACTGATCCATTTCGACCATGTGAAGAAAATGAAAAAATTCTTGGTCCTGAATTTCCATATCTCAGTGCCATTGGAGCTCTAATGTATCTTGCTAATTATACTAAACCTGACATTTCTTTTGCAGTCAATTTATTAGCAAGGTTCAGTTCAGCTCCAACAAAAAGGCATTGAAAAGGGGTCAAATATATACTTCGATACCTTCGAGGAAATGTTGATTTGGGTTTATTTTATTCTAACAATTCAAAACAAGAATTGATTGGTTATGCAGATGCAGGGCATTTATCTGATCCTTATAAAGCGAAATCTCAAACAGGCTATGTGTTCACAAATAATGGAACTGTAATTTCTTGGCGTTCCCAGAAATAAACGCTTGTCACTACTTCCTCAAATCATTCTGAAATTATTGCACTACATGAAGCAAGTAGAGAGTGTGTGTGGCTTAGATCAATGACACATCATATTGAAGAATCTTGTGGTTTTCCAGTCAACAAAAGTCCAATAATTTTATATGAAGATAATGCAGCATGCATTGCACAATTAAGGGAAGGATATATCAAAAGTGATAGAACCAAACATATACCTCCTAGATTCTTTTCATACACTCAAGAGCTAATAAAAGACAATCATATAGATATCAAGTATATTCAGTCTAGCCAAAATTCAGCTGATCTTTTCACAAAGGCACTTCCAACTACAATCTTTAGAAAGCACGTTCACGATATTGGAATGCGACATCTGCATACTATGTGAAGGAAGATTATACATATCAACTTAAGGGGGAGAAAATCATGCATTGTACTCTTTTTCCTTAAGCTAAAGTTTTTCCCACTGGGTTTTATTTAGCAAGGTTTTAACGAGGTAGTTGCAAAATATTATTATTCAAGGGGGAGTATTATGAATGTGAATGAACAATATATTGCTTGTGAGAGAATAGTACTCAAATAGTGAAAAGAAAATCTCTATATAAAGGGATTGAAATTCATTAATGAGAATGTTAAAAAAAAGAAGAAGAAAAAATAGATTACTCTCCAAATTCTTTCAATATTATAGTTCTCTAAATACTCTCCAAACTCTCTCTAAATTCTCTCAAAATCATTCTACTATAAAATATTTTTCTTCTAGTTAAATACTACTAAATTCAAGTTTAGTTCTATAGCAAAATAAGTAATTCAATCTTTATTTCACAACACTTACTTCATATAATTACATTTTTTTCCCTTTTTGTGGGTGCCAATAGTGTTCTTTGTTCAGATAAAGCCCTCCAATTTTCCATCTTTAGAATTCCATTCCATTGATAAATAATTTTGTTCAATTCGATCCCTCACAAACACATATTTATTTAGAAATATTATGTACAAAATTTTTCTTTTTTTAAATAAAAATATCTTATCATTTTAGTTTCATTATGCATTTTAGATTTAATTAATTGCATTTATCATATTTCTAGTGCTGACTATAAATTCTATACTATATTTTGCCATAAAAAAAATTTATATACAGTATTAACAATTTCGTATAATTAATTTATAAATTTTTTAGACTTTTTTTCAACTTCTCTAGATTCGGCCGAATCCAAAATTTACTAATAATATATAATAATTCATGACTGAATTCAAAATTTACTAATAATAAGTACAATAATTCATCATAGAGGTATCTCCTTGGATTTTTTTTCATTACATAAAAATAAAAAGTTTTTGTTCAAACATCATCTTTATTACATTACAAGTTCAACACTCTCCCAAGTAGTACTTGCTAAGCAATTGTCCACAAAATGGTAGTTTTTAATGCTTCAATTGAAGTATATGTTTGTGAAAAGAGTCCTAAAGGGGGTGAATAGGACTATAAAATAAAAATGAAAAATTAAAAGAATTTTTTATAATAATTGAATGGAAGTTGAGAAGGAAGAATGAAAAATACAAAGATTTAAAGAGTTTGGATTTAACAACAATCCTACATCTCCACCTAACTTATCCCTAAGTTAGGATTTTCAATCACCCACAATCTTATTCACAAGATTGAGATTACACAAGAGTTTTATGGCTCACTCTTATAACCTTACAGCATGAGTTTTCAAGGCTCATTCAAAAAATGAAAACTCAAGTGTTTCAATGGACAACACTGAAATCAATTCCTTTATAAATAAATCTCACTTCCCTTCTAATCTAACCCAAGATTTAAGATGAAGAGAAATTCAATTTCTAACATGCACCCAACTCTCACAAGAGTTATACAAACAAAAAATTGTTTAAATGAATTTAAGAGCTGAATGAATGCTTAAGAAAGAATAAATGATAAATAAGTTTTTTTAACTTCCATTCAGCTTTAGAGGTATTTATACTTAAAAATATAGTTGTTGGAGGTGCAAAATGATGTGTCGAACGTCTATATTTTGAATCATTGAAAGTGATGTTGTTAGACAGCTATTCATGGATTGAAACCATGATTGGCTGCTCAAGACGTTTGAATTTTCCCATACTTTATTCATATAAGCTATAGATATTTGAATTATCTTTCTATATCATTTTTAATCACCTAAATTGGACTTCTGTAACTTAAGATATATCCAAAATACTAAGAACTGTGCAATCTAAAATGCATAATACTATCAGATAGCTATACCCAAGTTGAACTCATGATTTTCTATTGAAGAAGTTTGAATTTGCCCATACTTTCTTCATGAAAGTTGTAGATATTTTACTTATCTTACCATATCATTTTGAATCACCTAAATTGGACTTCTTTAGCTCAGGATATGTCTAAAGTACTAAGAGATATGCAATCTGAGATGACAGACGTATATATGGATTTCGACTCAAAATTTGCATGACCAAATGACCTTGGATTTTGATAAATAAGCCCAATTCAGAAAGCTCAAAATACCTACTTTAAATGTGAAAAAGATAACTTTCTCATTATAAAGTTTTAAGGATATCAAAAACCTCCTTAAATCTCAAAGGCTCAATTAGCCCAAGATAATTATACTTCATTTTAACTTTTAATCGAGTCCTAACTTATACACACTTAAATAAACAAATTAAATACTTAAAATTAAGTTTGTTAAGATCAAAATTAAGATTGATTAATGTTAAGGTCAAATGTTTGTACTTTGAATATGTGTTTTATGAGAAAATGTCCAATTTGCCCCCTAAGTTTTTGACCTAAGAGCACATTGGACCCTATGTTTTTTTTACCCAATCAAAACTTCTGATTTGAAAATCTAGGCATATTGTAACTTTACTAATTACAATCAAATCCTATAAAAATTTTTTAATACAATTAAGTCCTATAAACTAATAAAAAAACTAATTTTAATAGATAATAACAAATTAAATTGATAATTTTTTTAGAAATATATATATAACCTAATTATTAAATTTTAAAAATTTTTCAACCTATAAAATAATTTTTTAATTCTTTCTTAAATTTTTAAAAATTTTAAAATCAAGTGATATAATTTTTAAAAAAATGACCAAATTTATTCGTTAATATAAATAGCGAATTGATAATTGACCTAAAATTTAATTTTAATAATTGAATAAAAAAAATATTCATCAATTATTGTTTATGTTTAAAAATTATTGTGTAGATTTATAAATTTAAACTAATGAACAAAATTTTTTAAATTTTATTCAACCATTAAAATTAAATTTGATTGTAATTAGTAAAATTTTAATATATCTAGATTTTCAAAATAGAATTTCCAATTGGATAAAAAAACATAAAATCTAATATGTTTTTAGGTCAAAAACCTATGGTGCAAAGTGGACCTTTTCCCTATGTTTTATCAATGCAATTTTACTAGATGCATAACATATAGTCATCAACTTTTTTTTTTTTTATTATTATTATTATTATTATTATTATTAATTTGCATATTTCTTAAGAAAAGAAAGTGGTACTCAAATGACTAAAATAATCACAATTCACAAGTTTTAAATGCTTCACATTTTATTTATTTATTTATGTATTTATTTTTGCAAATGAACCATAACAATCAAAATCCATGTCTAACTATAAGCTAATCCCCACTTGTAACAAAAGAACAAGTATCTCTATCTCTCTTTCGCATTTTGATGTATAATTTTATTATGATTGATCATTTTCATATTTAATTAGATATTATCCATGTTAAATTTAATTAAAATAATACTTTCAAATAATCAAAATTATCGTTAATATTATAATTACATCGTTCATTATAGAAAAGTATTCATATTTTGTTATTTGAACCAATGATAATTCCATAAGATTATAAAATTAATAAAATTTTTATGATAATTATTACACGTAATTATGTACATTATTGTTCAAATTTTAAATATCACTTAAGTAAAAATAAATTTTTATCAGTTAATTTCAAATATTATGAGTGCACATTTTAATATCAATAAAGCCAATACTACAAAAATTTCTAAATGAGAAACAAATGCTTGTGAATTTTTTTTAAATGGTAAGAACTTTTGCTCTCACTTCTCCTCCATGACTGTACACCGACTTAAGAAAATTTTAGGGAAGTTTAACTAAAAAGTGATAATAGTGTCCACATAATCACCTATTAAAGCAAATGTTTGCCCATGAACATAGGAGACATCTATATTTAGCTTTAACTAATCCTCTCTAAAGGTCAAACAAAACCCAATTTTCTCTCTCTCAACCCAAACACGGTTTTGAGTCTTTGACTATTATTATTTTTATTTATTTAAAAAAATATTTCAATTATTGATTTAATTATTTCAATTAATTAATTAATTTTCTTAATTTAAAAATATGAGAAAAGGAAATTAGATCGCACGATCCACCAATCAAACACGGAAAAATAAAAAAGAAAAATTTTAAACAAGAAATTCAAACAAAAACAAAAACCCATTTTCTCTCTCCTCTAATTTATTTTTTATTTTTTTGGTTTTGTTTTCTTGATCCATGGTGGCGGTGGTGTTGAAGGAAAAAGAAAAATAAAGAGAACCCATTAACCCAAATTGATTGAAGATCAATTCTTGAATTGAAAGTTTTGATTTTTCCAAGTTCTTGAATCATATTGAGGAAGAAAAAGAAAAACCCATATTAGTTTTCATGTTAAATCTCCAATGCTGCGGTCTCTGAGAAGACCACAAGAACAAGAAGGAAGGAATTGTTGCATGATAAAGAACACAACTTTATCAAAAACAAGAAAAACCCAGAAAAGAAATAGCAGTGTTGGTGGATCTTTAAAAGGTAAAGAAAGATTGGAGAAGAAAAGGTGCGGATCTGATGGTGCGTGGGCCATTATTGGGATTGAAAAGAGTCAAGAAAGAGCTGATTTTTTATTATTGTGGAGGTTGTGGTGGTGCTGCTGCTAGGATTGCGGTGGTGAGGCTGCATAAAAAAAGAATATGCAGCTTCACATCTCGCCTAGCATGAGAAGCATCACTATATCGAGCAGCAATAGTAGCGGCAGCAACAATGGGTTCATTGACTTGATGAAGATCAAGGTCGCAGCTCGCCATATATCTTATCGAACCCTTTTCCACACCATTCTTATTCTTGCTTTTCTGTTGCCCTTTGTCTTCATTCTTACTGCTCTTGTTACCCTTGAAGGTGTCAACAAGTGCTCTTCATTAGGTGCTTTTTTCCCCCTTTCTATCTTCTTCATTATTATTTGATTTAATTGTAATTTTCATGTTAGGTTATGTTATTTTATGTTTTTATTGCATGAATTGATGGGTGGTTTTGGATCTTGATTTGATTTGGGTTAGTAGTTATTATTTCTTTTTTGCTATCTCAGTTACTCTATCAATTGTGATCACCATGTGATGGATAGATCTTGATTTTATTTGCTTTATTTTTGTATGCCCATGTATGATTTTATTTCATATTCTGTTGCACTCATTTGCATACCTTGATAGTAATTGAACACAGTTTAGCTACTTAGCTTGTTATGATCATTATTCTCGATACTATATGTTTAAAACCTTTGCTGGTACATATGTAATAGATGCACATAAATGCATCTGAATTCAATTAAATTAGTGATGATTGTTATTTGATTATGCCATATGTCATATCCTATGGTATTTCCTGCCATAGTTATACTTTCTGGCTGAATTATTCATTTGGTTTCCAGGAATTGTATTTGCATTGTTCTGCCTGCACTCCATATAACTAATTCATAGCTCAATCTTGAAGTTTTCATGGATACTCATTATATTTTGATATAAACCGATCACAGTTCTCCATTATGAATTTTGAGATGGGTTTCATATTCGTTAATATCTGAATGCTAGGAGATTAGGTTCTAATTATTGTTTGTGTCAAGTATGAGTTTGTTAGATAGATTTCTCCTATGTTGTTTTTGGGGTCGAGATTTCAACATAGGATCACAATTTAGATGAAGGCCTTACTGTAGTCCTTGCATAACAATGAAAATCAGTTATAGGACTCACCCCAAATTTATAATGTGCCCATTAGTAGTTCTAAAGTTGATTTTTTCACCCTTCGTAATTGCATTCTATGAGAGTTATTTTTCGTTCATTCAGCTGTCTCATTTAAATATTTACTTGCAAAAACTCTACTTGTTGGTGGGATTTCTTTTTCTGGTTTCTAATGCATGTTGTTGAAATTTATTGGTTACTTTTGCATCTATATTTTTTTTTACTCTCTATATTTGCTTGACTGGGTTCTAAATTCTCTTTCATTATGTTTCTATTTTGGTTTTGGAACCTATTTCTCATTATGGTTCTGTGTTTTAGATTGTTTAGGTAGACGATGGGGACCAAAGTTTGGCATAGGGGATGATTCAGGGGTAAATAACCTTCACTCTTAATGCTCAATTTTTCGGACTAATTACATTGAACTCATATTTAGGGATCATTTATCAGCCAAGCATGCTACTAATTTCATATAAGCTGATTTTTTTTTCTTTCTTTTGGTGGTAATGGTACTTCAGAGGCTGGTTAAAGACTTCTACAAGATTCTCAATCAAGTAAACAAAGAGGAAATTCCAGATGGTCTGAAATTCCCTGATTCTTTTAATCAACTTGTGACTGAAATGAAGAGCAACCAATATGATGCAAAAACTTTTGCTTTAATGCTGAGGGCTATGGTATGTCCCCTTTCACTTTAGTGTAACAATTTCTGGCAAATGTTTTTTGTTTTCTTTTTTTGATGTTTATTTACTTGGACAGGAGTAGGGTTGGAAACTGTAGATGTCTCATTCTGAAATTGTGAGAAATATGTTTTCTTTTCTTGTTTTGACTGGCTTTATGAGGTCTTAATTTATGCAAAAGCTATATGAGAATTGGAAAGAACTTCTTTTAGTTTATGTTCTTGTTTTTTCTTTTGATGGTGTTCTTATTATTATGGGAAGATAATTGTTGAAATGACTATAATCAGGTGAATGCATAGTATTGTGGTTATTCTTGTTGTTTGCCAAACAAAATGAGATTGTCTAGAAGGAAAGATGGAGTATGTAAGATACTTGGCTTTCCTTTTTATATGCCTTCAAATAATGATTTTCTTGAAGGAATATCTGGGTTGTACTGAATTGTTTACTCAGACCATTTTCTTTTTCAATGGCCCAAGCATTGAGGCTTGCAATCATGCAATCTATTGGTGAGCATGATTTATTTCAGAATTTGAATGTTGAACATTAATTGATAAGATTTCTCTCTCTTACTTTCTCTCTCAATGTTAGAAGTATTTTTAACTTGAGTTTTGAAGATTGTGTATGAGTAATACGGTCTGGATCACATTGCTGTAGGCTGAACTAGCTCACATGCGAAGGCTCACAAAGTACATTCTTTTACACTTAGGACTGTTTTTTCTAAATTTTCATGCCTTTGTATCCTCCATGGTAATACAATGTAATTTTTGTCTAACTTATATTTATGCAATATATTTGCACCTGTATATGTGGAATTCTAATAGAATCACTGTCAGATTTATGGTTTTCGTAGTTAATCTTTTTCTTAAAGTAGTTGATACCTTTCCACAAATCACATTTAACAAATAATTTATGGCCTTTCTTCTCTGTATCCTATAAAATTCTTTGGTTGCCCTTAATAACTGTGCTATCTTAAACTTCTGTTCTTCTTTCATTGGCATGTTTCTTCTTGTAACACTTCTTGGATGCTTATGCTTTTGATTCTTCTAGCAACACTTTTATTAAACAAAGGATTTATCTGAACGAGTTTTTTTTATTATTTTGTAAATTCTCCTAGGACACCCAAAACTGTAAAAATGTACATTCATTATAAATTTATAAATGCATGATATAGAGCTACACTAAGTTTCTTATGACTAGAATAATTTTCATGTTTATGTTGGAGTCCTATAGGCATGTCTCAATTACTGCCTATTTGTTTTTGTCATTCTTGCTTAGAATACATTTAAGAAAATTATGTCAATTTATGCTAGGTTCAGAAGACAGTCATGAAATTGGCAAAAATGTTGACTGATACATAGACATATAGAATTTTTTCTGATGAGTAAGCCGATTAGATGTGCGTAGTCTATGTTAGAAGCCTTAAAGCTTGCACCAAACTGAAGGGGAAAAAGATAAGTCGAAGGAAGTTAAGACCTAAAGCTCCCAAAAATCATTAAATACACAGCAACTAGAAAAATTAAGGTATGCAAAAACCATGTGAACTAGATAATCAGAAATATTATTGGCAATTAAAATCTGTTTTCTTTTTCCACAAACAGCTGCTTAATTACATTTTACCATGCATCTGCATTGAAGATGCAGTTGCCACTGTCCAAGCTAAAAGTTTCACACTCCAAGATATCTATTCCAATTATCAAATTCACAACTGATGTGAGTGTGAGGAAAGTAATACTCTTAGGAGGGAATGACGTGTAACTCAGTGGCTACTGAACAATGTAACTGTTCTAAATGATCCATTGGTTCCCATCACATTTACAAATAAAGGACTCATTTCAGCCTTGATAAAAATTTCGTTGTGTGGGTTGGATGGATAATCTTTCTCCAACAATGGCTAGTCTTGCAGTCGTAGCAAGGTCTGCGATGCTAAACCCTTTATGACTGCTTGTGGATATCTTATACCTTCCATCTTCTCAATACCCATAACGTTTAAACATAAAGAGCCAGCTATAATTATATCTTCTTAAGTTTTCAGATGTGAGAAAGCTATCTCAATTCTTAATTTGCTTCTCATGTTAGAACTAAACTCTCAAATGCATCTAATCACTCCAACCACTCTTCCAAGGAAAAGAATCACTGGTATCACTCTTATGTACCATATAGTAAGTGCTTTAATGGAAGAAAAAAGTGACTAGAACATGATTTCCTATGCAATTTTTCTCTCTGAATTCCAACATTCTGCAGCCAGAAAGAAATATCCTCTGAATTTATAGAATGAATTGAACTTTGGCCTTCATTTCCCAGTCATGCTCTTCTACATCTAAGATTTTGCTGGAGCATAAATTTTATAAGTGGCTCATGTTGGAGGAAGGACAACTCTATTTTACATAAGAATTTCTCTTGTAACTAGCTATTTTGGTCCTCTGCTGTGTTGTGTCAGAGCATCTTCTTAGCTCTAATTGTTGCTTAATGCACCAGGGATTTGTTCTTTCATATGGCTCCAGGATAGCATAGACATTTTATGTTCTCAAAAATGCTAATAAGGGGCATTTTGTTATCAGCAAGGTGAAACTGGGCATTGTCTTACACTAGGGGAGAATGCATTGACTGAGCGTGGACATATGTTATCTTCATTGTCCATCTGTAATTAAGTGGGGTATCTTAATCATCAACAGTTTGCAAGTTGCCACATGGCTGGGGTCAGGGAGGAACACCGATCCCACTATGTAAAAGTTGTATCTGGGTTATTTTTGTATCTATATGTTGTTTATTTTAGTGTGGTTGATTAGATGATTATTGCTGAAAAATTATTTACTTTATCTACATGTATGTGCTTATTTTTGGGCCTTGATGCTTGTTGATATGCTTGTGTACACACATAAATCAGTAAATAGATGTAGAGACTAGAGAATGCAGCTACCCCCTACCCCTCAACAACAAAATAAGATACTGATCGGTTAATTAAGAGCATGGTTCCAACTAATGTCTTTCTTTTTTGCACAGATGGAGAAATTTGAGAGGGAAATTAGGGAATCTAAATTTGCAGAGCTGATGAACAAACATTTTGCTGCAAGTTCCATTCCAAAAAGCATCCACTGTCTCTCACTACGTTTAACTGATGAATATTCTTCTAATGCTCATGCACGCAAACAGTTACCGTCGCCAGAGTTTCTTCCTTTGCTCTCTGACAATTCTTACCATCACTTTGTTCTGTCAACCGATAACATTTTAGCTGCATCAGTTGTTGTCACATCTACTGTCCAGTCATCTCTAAACCCTGAAATGATAGTCTTTCATGTCATTACTGACAAGAAAACTTATGCGGGAATGCATTCATGGTTTGCACTAAACCCGGTCTCCCCTGCTATTGTTGAAGTGAAAGGTATTCACCAGTTCGACTGGTTAACAAGGGAGAATGTTCCAGTGCTTGAAGCTGTAGAGAACCATAATGGTATCAGGAATTACTACCATGGCAATCACATTGCTGGAGCCAATCTCAGCACTACAACTCCGCGGATGTTTGCTTCAAAATTGCAGGCTAGAAGTCCAAAATACATATCCTTACTTAACCATCTTCGCATATATTTACCAGAGGTAAAGATATATTATTAAACATTTATGTTTACCTTACTTGGAAACTGGGAATTTTGTTATTAATGGCCTATCACAAAGAACTGGAAACCAAAATGGGAATGAAAAGGAAATAAACCTATGATGCTTGATTTATCTTTGAGCTGTCGTTGTGCGTGTAAGTAGCAATGTAAACTGGGTTTTCATTTTGATTTCTCTCCCTGCTTTAAAAATGTGTAAGGAAAAAAACCTCCCTTTAAACCTGCTCAGATTAAAGTGTGCATGCTGATGTTATCTAACTTGTGGCATCAAAGGTGTGGCAGGAAAATTCCAGCTTTCCACTGTTCAAACAAGTTATGAAAATAGTTAAGGGAAACTTCTCAATGTTGCTGGGATTCTATCGGAGGATTCCCTAAATTTATATTGGAAGGGATAACCTGAAAATAAAATGTGCAATATTCATGCATGTCTATTTTTATTTGGTTAAGATATGATGATTTCAGCTGAACAAGGGTGAATACAAGAAGCGACATTTTGATGTTTTTGCTGAACTTGGAATGGTTATAAGGAAATTATTGCTTGTCAGGATGTATCTTTCTTAGTTGGTTGTGCATCATAATTAGTTATTCTACTAAGTGAGGTCATTGTTGTATATGTGTATGTTTTAATTTTGGAGTACTTCTGCAAAATTCTTGTGCTGATCGTGTATAATCAACAGCTCTTTCCAAACCTCGACAAGGTGATCTTCTTAGATGACGATGTTGTCATTCAGCGTGATTTGTCTCCACTTTGGGAAATTGACCTTCAGGGAAAGGTTAATGGTGCTGTTGAAACATGTAAAGGAGAAGATGAATGGGTAATGTCCAAGCATTTCAGAAACTACTTCAATTTTTCTCATCCCCTCATTGCAAAGAATTTGGACCCTGATGAATGCGCATGGGCTTATGGAATGAATATATTTGATCTTCGTGCGTGGAGGAAGACAACAATAAGAGAAACCTACCATTCCTGGCTCAAAGAGGTAAGGTCTTTCCCACTCAGAGCCCTATTCACTTGTATAAATCTTTTTGCTTTCTTTATCCAATTGCTCCTAGGTTTGTTATGAAAGATTAAGACATCAGAGAAGAATACGTTGAATCTTGCAAATGGGCTGTCAACACCCATAAGTTGTATACTAGCTTCTGCGTGAAAACAAATCTCGAAATTGTTCTTCCCATTTGTATTTGTAAACCATCTCTACCCTCAATGTATGAGTTCAATCACTTTGAATACTTTCATCCATCTACTCAAATCTTAGAATTCACTGTTAATTCTTTCCTCTATCTATTCAAATCTTAGAAATTGGAATGTGTCATTCTTATGCTGAAAGTATTAAACATTTGAAACTATGTTATTCCCAGAAATAGTGAAATATTTAACTGGAGTTGACAACTTTTCTTAGTAATGTCCTTTTCAAAGGTTTATCCATTCTTGGTTCTATCAGTGAAATATGAAACTGGAATTTAGGTCTAATATGTAGTATTCCGAGTACAAAAACATTTAATATTTGATTTCTGGATGGCTGTTTAGTGCTGCTGATAATGAATTGTTTGGTTTTTTTTTTTCTGCAGAACTTGAACTCACACCTGACAATGTGGAAACTTGGTACCCTGCCACCTGCATTAATTGCATTTAAAGGTCATGTTCATCCAATTGACCCATCTTGGCATATGCTTGGCTTGGGTTATCAGAATAAGACCAACATTGAGAGTGTGAAAAAGGCTGCTGTAATCCACTACAATGGCCAATCAAAACCGTGGCTGCAGATTGGCTTTGAGCATCTCCGACCATTTTGGACAAAGTATGTCAATTACTCCAATGATTTTATTAGAAACTGCCATATCTTGGAGTCGTAGTTGGTCACATTAGGTCCTTAGCTGCTATAACCTAGAGGTGGAACAGAAAAAGACAAGTGATCTTGTATCACAATCAGTTATTTCATGGCTCGGAATTTTGTCAGAGATCTATTTGAGAAGGCAAGCAGAATATTTGTCTAGAAGGGCAAAGTGTTTCAGGTATAAATTTGCTGTCGTCCCTCACACTTTTGCATGAAAGGCCTGCATCATGGGCAAGGACACGGGATTCATTCTTTCGATCTGTAACATAGCAATCCATCATTTGATTTTGGTTGCAAAAAAAAAAAGGATTCTATTATTGGCCTTCCTGCAGGAGGTCTAGCCTGATTTCTTGGCACATATATATATTAGAATAAAGCGTTATATACAGAAGATCATATGCCAATGCATTGTGCTGATGAAGAGGAAGGCTAGGAAGCAGGTCTTTTTTGAGGGCTGGCTCATTAGCCCACAAATGATTTATCCCTTCAATTTTTTTTTTTTTTGTTCTCCTGTTGTTTCATTTTTGTTAGTATGCCCCATTTTTTCCCCCAGTTATTTTGATATCATCTTGGTGAATTTTAGGTGTAGGAAAATGGAGATTGCTTTGTTACAGGTCCCATTGTATTGGGGAACTATTGTTAGGTTATATATCGGTATTTGTTATGTACGATTATGAGATACACTTGAAATGTGCAGAAAATTCTTTTTCCAATGCCAATCTTGTCTCTAATTAATGGAGAAGTTGCAGAAGAGCTGATCATCCATGTCTGCATTACTTCCATTACTCTCTCCAAATCGATGCTTTTGCTTATTTTTTTTAACTAAAAAAGAAAATTAATTTACTACTTTGAAATTCTTTAAAAATAAAAGAATTTGTCAAGATTCAAAATCTGAAACTTTTTGCGCTGTGAAGCTGATACTCGACCATTATGCCACTACTTCAACTCTTCAACGGCTTTCATTTTCGAAGTGTACAAGATGGTGATGGTTAGTCCATGATCAACTAATATGTTTGTGCATGATGCATTAATGTAATGTTTTGGCAGCCCATGTTTTGCACGCAGATTCTGACCAGATTTCATTTGACTTCCAAGTTCCATGTATCACATAATAATGCCTGTTAAAACATGAGGCCGTCTACTATTAACTTTCTGAATTGGATGTTCAAAAAAGACTTGTAAATGACAATACCTTTGAGATTTGAAAAGAGAAAATTACAATTGAAACAAAAAAAAATTCTAATTACATTATTCTTTAGCAACAACAAGAACAATAAAAAAAATGTTCTTGTTCTTGGAATTTCCTAAGTTGGTGATGACAAGAAATTGTCTTTCTTTAAGCATCCAACAAATGTCTTTGGTGTTTTTTTATGAATTTCTGATCGTTCCAAGTGGAGGTTTCTTGTGCTTAACACTTGTTTAATGGCCCACATCTGATTGGACCTTTTCATTGTTAAATCAATAATTTTCTTCTTTTTTCAAAAAAAAAATAAAAATTTCATTGTTAAACTAATACATTTTTCTTTTGATGGGAGTTGAAATAATAAATAAATTAACTAAACGGTTATGATTGGACTCCTGTCATGTAGTTGTATTATATGAATTATTAGTTGATTCTAAGCTGTAATGGAAGAATCTGAAAGGTTCTTTGACAAAAGCAACTACCTAAGCAACTTATATTCACATGATAATCACCCCTCAACACCCATTAACTAAAATAATGTACATTTAAAGTATTTCTATTTTTTTAAATAGTAGTCTAATGGTTAAGTGTCATGGCATAATATGGAAGAATTAGGTGGTTGGAAAATCTAACTCAATTTTTTACTAAATACTTTAACTCTAACAAGATGTTTTATCATCCATTTTAACTAAATTATACAAAATATTTAACTTTAAATAGCAATGATTGTATAAGTTTGATACTAATTTGTTGCCTATATATATATATTAAAACCGCATTTCTTCTTCTTCTTTCCTTTAGAGTCTTCTTTCGCCTTGGTGCTGCCTCTCTTTCTAGCTCTGTTTAAGGATTGATTTCCACAAATTATGTCATGGACCCCTATTTATATTGCAATATGGATCAAGAGTCCATCACATGTATATAATATTTTTCTTTCTTCTTCCACCTCATTGGAACTATCTTTCACCTAACTCGCACTATCTTCCACCTTAATAGCACCATCTGAAGAGTCCTATTGCATATATACATATGTCAGCAAAATAATCGAAGACATGGTACCATCTCTTGCAAATAGCCCTAGATCATTATGCTTGCAAAGAAATTTTTAATCAAAAGTGTTGTCATTTAGAGCTTGAAATCTAACTCTCCGTAAAAATTCAATAGATCAAATCACTAACCAGTCAAACTACAAATGCTAATGAATAAACTCACCTACAAACAGAAAAAGGAAAAAAGAAATAACATATTGCTAATATTGAATGAATTTTTTGTGCATATCTCATATATGATAATTTAATAAGTGTTAGATTTTAAGGAAAAAAAAGGAGAAAGATTTGTTAAATAAAATATGATCAATTAATGGACCTACATGAATTAAGTAATGAAACTATAGTATTTAACTAATGAATTTGCAGGTGAATATCAAAGAATCTGCAGGTGAAAGTTAATGAACATATAGATGAAGGTTAAAGAATTTGTATTATTTAAATAATAAAGCTACATATTTTATCTTATAAACCTGCATTAAGTAATGTATCTATATTATTTAACTAAAATAAAAAAAAGTAAAAGTTTTTTTATTATAATTAAAAATAAAAAATTAAATAATTTTTTAAAGAATAAAAATTTTAGTTAACTAAAATCATGATTAAAAAATTAAATTCAACCACTATAATTAATAAAATAAAAAGAAAAAACAATTTTTTGATAAATAAAAAATATTTTTTTCATTTCCATTAAAAAAAAGAAAAAATACATTAGCGAATAGTGAACATGCAAAAAAATATCAATGAATATGCAAATAAATATCATTGAACTTGTAGATTGAAAAATACCAATGAATCTGCATGTAAATACTAGTGAAGCTACAGATGAACGTCAATGAACTTACATTTAAAGATAAATGAATTTAACTTATGGATAGGCAAAAACAATATCAACTAATTTTTTTTTAGTTCAAGCCAACGAGATGAGATATACAAACTTACTACATATTTTATCTTATAAACCTATATTATTTAAATAATGAACTACAATATTTAACTAAAATAAAAATACAAGTAAAAGTCTATTTATTATAATTAAAAAAATTAAAAAATTTTACTAATGAATAAAAATTTGATTTTGACTAAAATCGTGAATTAAAAAAATTAAATTCAACCATTGTAATTAATAAAATAAAAAGAAAAAAATAATTTTTTGATAATTAATTTTTTTTATTTTTTAATGAGATTGAATGGAAAATATTAATGAAATTGCAAGTTAAAGTCAATGAACATATAAATGAAGATTAATAAACATACATTATTTAAGTAATGAATATACGTGCAGGTCTGTTTTTACTATTACCTTCTTCTTCTTGCTCAAGTTAAACAATAATAATTTTTTAAAAAAAGGACGGCCTCTCCAAATGAATGCAAAGTATAAATAACAATTTTTTTCAATTACAAGTTATTATCTATGGTATAGATCGTCTGAAGACATCAAAATTAGGATCCTTTAAGTTACTGTATTAAAGAATTGATGAAACGAAATGCATGACTACAAGAGCATTAATAAGCAAAATTGATGCAAAGACTTTAGTTCTCTTGCAAGGAAGAAAAGTTTCACTAATATAAAAGCAGATAAAATTGACGATGAGAGAAAAAAAGAAAAAAAAATAGAACTCCTCATAGAGACTGCATCCATGAAAATTTTAGCATTGTAAAGAATACAATTCAATAATAGGTCAAGTGGTAATAGTTGCTTTAACAACGGAAACTAATAGCAATAAAAAAACTGCAGACGGAATTTTATGAGCCAACATTAAAAATAAATAAATAAATAAAAATGCTTTTTTTGTTCACACATGTAACTTACCTTTGGTTTATATTGTAACATAAATAGAGGTCCATAATATAACAATTCATTCATTTATGGCCATTTTTGGTCAAAAATCGGTCCTACCCTTGTCTATTCTATATATTTTATGTTGTTTTTCTAGAATAAATTATAGATTATTTAAATCTAGGATTTTATCCCTCTTTTGCTACCTTTTTGGGAAAATTTTGTTCTCTCTTCATGAGAGTTTTCTAAATATATAAGGAAGGTTTGGCTTGTGTGTATCTATTGAAGAAGTGGAAAAAAATCTCTTAATTTTTGTGAATAACCTTGGTTTGACTTATTCAATATTTAAAGTTTTCTTTATGGTTTTTAACATAGGTTTTACCATACTCATTTCTGTACGGAGGATATTGAAATTTTATTATGATTTCCCATTTAGAATTCAAATTTCTCCATGTTAGAATTTTACTTTTTTATTGGCAAAAAATTGAATCTTCAAACTACACCATTATACCGATGTTTTTGTGGCTGTTTGTAGTTTCTGTTTTATTGTTATCTTCTTATTCTTTTTTATATTGTGTATTTTAAGAGCAAAATTAGTTGGCTTTGTTAGTATTTTCTCTCTTATTTGTTTATTAATGTTTAATTAATGAAATTTTATTTTGATAAAAAAAACTAGGCATAATTTGTTTTTTTAAAAAAAAATTGCATTAACAATTGACATTGTCCTCTTGTTCTTATGTGGTTCCATATTATATTTGGTCAGAGTTCACAAGAAAATTCATAATCTGTATAGTTCTCTTCTGTCGAAAATTCGGCTGCCTTCACTTCCTCAAATTCTTACCATTCTAAATGATTCCATGCATGGACCCAATACATGTCAAAATGCTAATTTCATAAATCTCCAAAAATGACTTTGATTGCCACCCAAAATTCAACATTCTAATTTCATGCATATAATCCTTATTACTCTATGGTTATATCTAATCCAATGTATTTGTTATTATACTATTTAATGGCTTCACAACTATTAATGAATCATATCAAAAGAATATTATTAATAAAATCCCCTCTTGTATCCGCCCAATTTAAATTTTAACATTAATCATTGAATATAAGGAGTATTAATGAAAAAAAAAAATGTATTTCTGTTTCAAATAATTAATATAGATAATTAATTTCTAACATTTGTTTTAAATAATTAATATAAATAATTAATTTCTAACATCATAAAAAAAGGTAGAGGTTTGAATTTTATTATTTTTAATAAAATATTTATATATTTTACCACTTAAACTATTTATATGAATAAAAAAATAAAATTTTTCAATAATTTAATAAGTGAACAATTTTATTTTATATTTAAAGTATAGGTTATATACATAACTTAATGGAAAAAGGTTTTTTTTTTTATGAAAAAATATAACTGAATTTCATCACTAACTAAAATTGTAAAATCTTATTAATTTTTTTCTTATGAAATGTAAAGTATATATATATATTGGGTAGAATCCAATGTGAAAATCAAATTGAACAAAAGAAACAAACAAGCAAACAAAAAAAGATTGAAACTTTAGCTTTTACAAAAGGGGAAGAAACAGTGCATTGTCATAATAACCAATACATAACATAACTACAATAGAATGAGGAACATGGTAAGGGGCAAGGCAGGAGAAACTGAAAGTACCACTTAGGCGGAACAAGTTGAGTGAGTCAGCCTTTGGTATTAAAAGCAGAGAAAATGTCTGTCCATTTCCATGGTCCTAGGAAATTGCTAGCAGAGCAGGCAAGTGAATGGATGCATTGACCATAGATTTGGAAGACTTTGAAAACTCCGAGATTGCCTCTTCTCTGGGGATTTATTTGATCTCTTGTTCTTCTTTTTTCGTTCTCTATTGATATGCATACACATATCCATCATTTCTTCTCTTCTTCTTTTTCTTTTTCTTTTTCTTTTTCTTTTTCCTTTTCTTGGGCTTGAATTCTTTAGCCAAAAACAAGATTGACCCAGATTAGTTTTTTAGACAAGTAAGCTAACCCGTTAAGGATTTTGAATTCTTTTGAAGAGTTTGTTTTGGTTTTTGATTGGGTTTTTCATGGCCAAGTTGAGGCTTTGAGTTGACTTTTGGGTTCTTATATTCTTTCTTTTTCTTAAGTAGCTGTTGAAACAACAACTGATTAAATTGATTTGGAGCAGACCCAGTTCAATATCGCTGGAAGTTTTGTGATTTTTGGTGATTTGGTTTAGTTGGTATGGGTCACTGTGTATGTGTTTGTATGTTTCTTTCCCCACCTTTCTCAAGCATGATTTGTTGTAAGAAAATGATCTCTACTTTTGGACAGGCTCAAGTGATCATATTTGATTCACTAATTTTGGTTCTGGAAGTCCTAATTTAAGGCTAAATCTTTGCTGCTATTTTCCCTATTGGCTCTAGTTTCCATTTCAGTACTTAGGTATCTTCACGTCTGAAATTTAAAGGGGGTAAAGTACCAGTCTTTCTGATTCTGTTTCCATTTTAATTTGGCAGAATTATTACTGATTCAGGATCTTGGTGATTTGTGAAGACCACAAACAAGTGCTCCTAAGTGGGCTGTTGATTTCTGACAGAAAATTCTATCAAGGCTTTGAGAATATTTTGTATTGGAAGTTGGTAATTTTCTAAAGATGGCTGCAGTGCAAAATCAGTTAGAGATCAAATTTAGATTGACTGATGGATCTGATATTGGTCCCAAAAGCTTTCCTGCTGCTACAAGTGTTGCAACCTTGAAAGAGAGTATTCTTGCTCAATGGCCTAAAGGTTGGTTAAGCTTTGTATTTCACTTGATAATTTCAAATGATTATTTTTCTTGCAAGCAATTTTAAATTTCAGAAGGAAGAACCTTAGCGTATTTCATAACTTTTTGTCCTTTTTGTGTTGAATCATTTGTGTATGCACTAATCAGCCTTTAGAATGTAGGCACTATACAAAATTATAAAATCATCAAATTGGTGATTACCTTACTGAAGCATCGCATAAATTTCTTGATTGTGTAGTCTTTTGAAGGCAAACACTCAACTTCCATGTGTGCCACGATCATAGATCCAGGATGTGCTTGGGGGCCGGCCCCTTTGCTGGTTTGCCTCCCTTCCATATTTGTTTTGGCAGAAAATATACTATGATATCCATGGAAGTAGATTATAGGCTTCTTTGAAATTTTGGATGTATATGGTGCATAGAGGATGGTTTATTGTTTAGATGAATTTGCATTTGTGTTGCCTTACCTGCTATGATTGTGGTGTGGTTGGATTTTCATGGAGATCTTTGTGTTTGGTTGCAATTGTAAAGACAATATGCAGTTGTATTCTTATTCATATTGATAAGAACCTGTAATTAGTTCTATACTGTTACAAGCAATTGCCCAGTTCAGTCGACAGTGCTTCTTCTATTTTACTTTTTTATTATCTTTCTTGCAACATTTACAGTGAAATAATTAGAGATTGCTAGCATAGTGTAGCACCATGGAGGGACCAAATGTTGATTTGGGTTACAATTGAGGAATCATACTGGTTTTAACTATGTGGTATGTACTATGTAATTTTCTTTCTACTTGCAGCTGATATGCAAATTACTGGCAAGCAGGAGAGCTGACTGGAAAATAGGATTGCAGAGCTCTATATTGCTCATTGATTCTAGAACTATTTCTCAGTCTTTAATTTTATCTGCTTTCATTCTTTTCTAATCACAATGTTTTACTCTCACGAACTTTGATACATTTTTACTTTTTAGTACTCAGTACTTCCTGTATAGTATATTGAAGTTGATTCAACCTGTTATATGTTTGACCAGAAAAGGAGAATGGACCAAGGACCGTGAAAGATGTCAAATTAATAAGTGCAGGAAAAATATTGGAGAACAACAGAACAATAGGGGAATGCCGGAGCCCTCTGTGTGATATCCCTGGTGGAGTTACAACCATGCATGTAGTAGTTCAACCATCTTCCTCAGAAAAAGGTACGAGTAATCTCTGTGACCTACCAGAAACCATAGCCAAAGTTGCACTTTATATTTCTTTTTTTCCTCTTCCTTTGAGCAGTATAGAACTTTAAAATTGTAAGTTTTTTGTTTGTTTCTAAAATTTTGAACAGGTATCTAGCTTCCCATAGGCCTTTGTTTTTTTTATTTTTTTTTATTTTTTGTATTTTTTAAGAAACCTCTGTAGGCTGCTTTTTTTCAATCCCCAAAAAGAAAGTTCTTTATGTTCTGAAGAACGGTAGCCCATCCCTTTTTCTTTTGTTTTTTTTTTAACTTATTTTGAAACATTAGCTGCATTTCTGTGACCCATGTATGAAATATTAAGGGATAAGGACAAGTAGAGAATATTATATTGGTGTGAGCCCTAAAACCCTCCTTTGAAACAATAATTTATGTCCATAACAAAACAATAACTTATGTTACTGATGCCATTATTGGTCATCTGAAGAGGGAAAACACTACCTGCTGCCAACTACATAACCTATAATTGCATTGGCTTTTTGTCATTGTCAATAATTTGAATTGATTATTCTACTAGTTTCTTTTAAAAATAAATTTAATTGTACCACTGTAATAATTATTGAAGTTTCTTATTTGAAATTTATCTTTCTGGTGGAGCAGACAAGAAATCAGCAGACCAACATAAGCCGAACAAATGCGTTTGTGTTATATTATAATTACAGCTCTTTGAGTGGGGATGATATCAAGGTAAATGTAGTTGCTTGATGTCTTTTTCATCACCATTATCACTCTTGACATTAGTGTTCTAATTCTTTTTTCCTTTTTTTTTAACATTATAGAAGTAAAGAGTTTGGAGCTGCTTTAGATAAAAGTGCTGGTGAATTCCTAATTGATAAGAGGCAACAGTGTTATGCATGCATATCGTCGATCATAGTTGGTGCAGGTCTTTGCCTTCTTCTTGTAGTTGAGCTTCAATCCATTTGTTATACCATGATAAATGTCAAGTTTGATTCAACTCTGCCTGTATGCATCTAGATATCCAATTTATATGTTGAAAATTTTCTCACGGGTGCACATTCTCATATTTTTCATTTCAAATTTGTCATGTTGTCTTGTATCATTCGTGATTGCACAAATTTGACCAAGTTTTTTAAATTTATGTCTGTCATTATTTACTGTGTTGAAATTTGAAGCACGTAAAGCTTCCAACTTGGTGGTGGAATGGATTAAAATTCTTGGTTTGTCAATTTGTATTTGTAGATGTTGAAATGTTCTCCACCAAATGCCCAGATAAACAAGTCAAATTTGCTGAGAGAATTAGACTTTTATGAGTTGTTGCTCAGTTTTTTTATTTTTATTTTTTCAATATTGCTTCCTTCCACCCTTGGATGGTCCCTGGAATTTTAGATGCATTACATTACTGCGTATGGGAGTGGGATTTAGCTGTGTGGAGACCTGTCTAGATGTATGGTGGTAGGTCTAAAAAATGTCCCTTTTAGCAAAGAGAGTGCAAGGGCTGGCATGAAGTATTTGACTTGTTTTTTAGGCTCTTGAAGATGAAGTATTTGACTTGTTTTTTACATAGTTGTTAGTTACTTACCGAATCAGCACCATTAGAGGTGAGCTACCTACATTTTCACAGTTAAGGGTTCATAAGCAGCAGGTGATTATTAGAAATGGGAGGAATCATACTAGTCTTGCATTGATCTTGATCAAGATTCAAATCCCCCTAACTTTTGTTCTTCGATATATATATATTTTTTTAACATGAATGCTTCAATTGCAAGAAATGCCAACTTTCTACAAGGTCTTTAACATGTTCAATTTAATCCTCCAAGATTCAAAATTTTATTATTTTCTTGGATCATGAACCAGTACTCTCCTAGCAAGAAAATGCCAGCTTTATGAGGAACTTGAGAGTTAATAATTCATATTTCCTGCCTTTCAATTCATCATTTTTCTGATGAAATCACTTCGTTATCTCTAAAAATTCAACAAGCAAACGACATGTCGTTTGTTCATAGAAGCTGTATTATTATGTCATTCTATTATTTTATAAATCTACCTCCATCCGGTCTCGTATGTTAAAAGCAAAAGATTTGGTCAATTTTTAATTTTAACGTTTAAATTCAACAATTAAAATATTAAAATATGATTCAATTATTTCTATAAAATTCACAATGCCAAATTAATTAAGTATGATTGTAATCAAATGGTAACTATAATAGAATATTAAAGTTAATAGAAAATGCACAATTAAATTCGCAAGTTTTTTTAATCAAGCATTATAGTCCTTGTACTTGATTCATTAAACACGTTTATTTTTTTTAGATTACCGGCATCTGAATTTATTGGATTTACTAGATTTTCATTAATCCATTTGATTTAATTAGAATTAGATGGGGTTTTGATTAATTCCAGTATGATTTAGATAAGACTCTAAAAGTAGTAAAATTTTTTCAATAACTAATTTAATATAACTACTTACATTATGACTTAAATTCAAAATATCGTTTAAGCAATAATAGTCCCTACCAACAGATTCTAATGATGGTTGATTATACATTCTATTTTAAGTTAAATTTAATTATACCAATCAATACTGAGTACATTTTTGAGTAATTTATGTGCTAACTTGGTTATAAGTATGTTCTCACATGGTTTAAAAAATAAAAATTCTAAGTTATTCAATCATATATCTAGTTAGATATATAATACAAGCTTAAAAAAAATAAGATTAACCAACTTAAACTGATTTTTATTGTTAGTATGGATTCATAATTAATCCTAAAAATCCATAAAAATTAATGTATATATATTATTCTCTAAAAAAGTATATGAGCCTCTATGCATTTCTTTTTCTTTCAATTAAACCAAACTTAGCAAAAGATGAGCAAATCTGAAATTCAATTGAAGAAGTAGAGAACAGAGATTCTTTGAAGCTCTCTCTATATGTAAATTATTTGTAGCAATTACAAAATTTCCTTTTTCAAATTAGAGCTTTTAGGTGAACTTTGAAACTCAAATCCAGCCCAAATGCCAATAAAGTCTAACTCATGACAAGGTGTTCAAAATTTAGGGTACCCAAATCAAGGAAAAAATTTCACACTCCATATATTTATACTATATATAAAAGTATGAATAGAGAAAAAAAAATTTTGGACAAAAATAGACATGTACATTTTATATATTCACAAAAATAGTTTTAATTTGATTTTCATTAGTTTTTAGAATTGATAAAAATAGTTTTAGTTGTATTTTAAAATTTAAAATTTTATATTTATAAATTTAAATAAAAATAGAATAATTATATTGTATTTATTATCAAATTTAAATAAATTATTAAATTAGTATAAGCTTCATATTTATTTTAATTGTATTATAGATAAAAACAATATTGCTCTTCCATATTAATTTTTATATTCTATAATTATATTATATATATATTTTTTTATTTTTCATGCATAATGTTTAAAACTATTACGAACATTTTTAAACAATTATTTTTATGTTAGTGTTCTTTTTTTTATAATAACTCTTAAAATGTAATATACATTTTATATGAATTATTATCAATAATATATATTATTTATTTTTAATAATTTATTCTATTAATAGTATAATAATCTATATTTTTAATAAAAAAATAACATAAATTATACATTTAATACCTACTTTAACTACGTCCATTGCACGTGAGAAAAAAAACTAGTATAACTAACATAGTAGTAGTAGTTGTAGTAGTAGGAGTAGTACTAATAATAATAATAACAATAATAATAACAATAACAATAATATAATAGATAACGATATCATAAGGAGGTTTGGCCCATGGAAATGGAGTCCAATGGGCCTACGAAAATTTTAAGTTCTAGAAACTCATGATAATTTTCTCCATCACCTCTGTTCGGATTGAAAATAATGGTTAGATGATGAAAACGACAAGAGGAAGTACAACCAACAAACCAATGAGGAAAATACATGTTAACATGGCAGGGGAGAATTCGTATGCCAAATCGTCTCCAACACGCTTATGCAAAAGCACCAGGAAACTATAGTAGCTTTGCAGATGCCAAGTATATGGCAAGCCTTCGGGCGACAAAGGTGATGTCCTTGACTATACCCGCATAACAAACCCAGCCAGTAGGGATGTGCATGGCTAAATTTATTCTATTAACCTACTTTAACTACGTGCATTGCACGTAAGAAAAAAAACTAGTATAACTAACATAGTAATAGTAGTACTAATAATAATAATACTAAGAACAACAACAACAATAATAGTAATAACAATAATAATATAATAGATAATGATACCATAAGGAGGTTCAACCTATGGAAATGGAGCCTAATGGGCCTAATAAAAACTAAAGGCCTTAAAACCCATGATGATTTTCTCCATCACCTCTACTCGGATTGAAAATAATGGTTAGATGATGAAAATGACAGGAGGTAGTACAACTAGAAAACCAATGAGGAAAAGAAATGTTTGTTAGTATAAGGTATGCCCTAGTGGCATTCTTATAATTATTTAGACATTGTATATAATCCTTGTGGCAATAAAATATTCTTTTAAATAAATATGTTATTTTTTTGAGTATTTATCCTTTAGTATTATGTTGAATAAATTTATTATCAAAGAGTTAATAATATGAGTTACAAATTTATTCAGTACATTTACTATAAATTGTTCCTAGTCGATTAATTAATATTTGGATAATATTAATTAGACTATCACCTCTGTCTATTTTCCTTGATTAGTGTGAGAAACTAATAGTGGGAGGTAGTGAATCTCATGCTACTTGATATGAGTGATCAGAATAGACATGTGGATACTCATTGTATGGGTTAATCGAACAGTGACATTAGTATTGTGATTGCAAGGATATTCACATATAATCAACAATCACAATCTAGATTATAATGGTGCATATAGTCCTTTGACTTGAGGTGACATAGTCATCCACATTTAGGTGGTTAGAGTTTATTACCGCTTACATACTTGTGTTAATCATCACATGGGTATATGGCGTGTGGTGGCTCTAATTAGTTAAATGTAAGGATGAATGTTTAACTAAGATGGGATTCATTACCTGGTGTGAAATGGGATAGATCCTATGCTATCTAAGTTTATTCTTGATGAATAAATTCCTGACCAGGATAAATACAACACAGTCTGAAAAAGAGTTTCAGTACTAGAAAGAGTTCTAGTATTTGATGTGTTTTATCAAGAATTAAAGCTTAAGATGAGGTCATATAATAAAGCTATTAGAGTTTGATAATACCTTGACTCTAGGCTATATTGGGATCTTTAACGAAAGGAATTTAGTGCACGGTAATTATGATCAGGTTCGTGTGAATCATATTATGCATTAATTTTTAATTGGGTAGCTGTGATATCGATATTAGAGGTTACTCACAACTTATGAGAACTAAATATAAATAATTGGGATTTTCACATTTAGAATTGAAAAGAGTTTCAAATATTATTATATTTTCTCATTGCCATTTAGACATGAACCTAATAAGTCACACCTAATAGAGTTTTATTTATTCACTATAGTATTAATCTAATTATTGATTAAAAGAGTTTAATCAATTAATCAAGATTAATAGAATTAGATTTATGTTTTGAACAATGATTCTAGTATATCATGAAATCTAATTCAAATAAGAGTATTATTTATTAATTAATATTGGATATTAATTAATATATATTAAATTAATAAATATATATATGTTGTTATTTATTTATGGACTTATATTAACGGTCCAAATTGGTTTGGACATAGGCCAAAATTAATTTTGGACCAAAGATTAATTAAAGTCCATATCTATGTATATGTATAATTTAATATGTAAAATAATACATTTGATGTATACTTTACATACAAATTTATACATTAATATGTGTAGGTGGCAAGCTCAATTATTGAATTAAGCAAGGTGGCATATTAATTAAGTGGATATTTCTAAAGTATGCCTAAGGTGTCATTTTTAATCATTTAGATGGTTACGTGTATACCTAAGGTGGCATACTTCACTTAATTAATTAATGCATTCTTTTCCTTAGTAGAAAATTACTACACATATATCTTTTGATATATCTAAGGCAAGTCAACTGACTTGGTAAGAGAAGGAAGAAGGAAAAATAATGCTTAAGTGAGTTTTTGCTTAAAGAGTTAAGAAAAATCACTAAGTAATTTTGGTTATGATAAAATCATAAACTAAAAATAAACACAACATATACTAAATATATACTTTATACTTGTGCTCTTAATTAAATTAGTACAAGTTACTAAGTTTAATTAACATAAGTAAGTGATTGATAAGGCGTTGGTGTTTCAAACTGGAGGCATTATATTTGGAGGGCTAAGCATTTGATTTAAGGAATTGAACAAAAGGAATACTAAGCTCTACAACAAGTAAGTTTACAAACTTATAATTATTTAATTATTTATTTGTATATTGCTTAATTTATTTAGTTGTGTATTTCAATGCAATTTGAATCCTGGGCAAATGAAATTCTTCATTTTATGAAGGGTTATGATGAGTAAATTTTTGAAATTTACTCTATTTAGACTTGTGCTTACAACACATGTATTTATGTCTAAATACCATAACTGATTTCTAACAGTGGTATCAAAGCCCCTTTTTGCATTTTATACATACTAAATAAATTGTTTAATTACAAATGTTGTGATTAAAATATGTTGATTGCAAGTTTTATGGCTAAAATATGCTAAAAAATATATTTTGTATGTTATAGTACTGCTGTGAATAGTGGTACTGTAGTAGTAAATAGTGGTACTGTAGCATACATTTTTTTTATGTTTGCAAAATTATTATAACATGCAAAAGTTGCATTTATTAATTTTTCATGGACAAGGTTTTACATTCTAGTATTGTAATAATTAATTTTATTATTGTTTATGTAATTAAATGTGAATTACATACTATTAGGATGTATTTATAACCTTGGCATGTCAAGGATTATTTGTTTGTTGCAAAAGTTGTAACAAGGAGACTTGAAGGAGTTCAAGGACCAAATCCATGGACATGGTGATAAGGATATTCATACTTGAAGTATTCATGGACAAGAATAATTTTTGTAATTTATTTTAGTATTAAAATAGGTATAAAAATTAGTCCATGATCACTCCTTATTTGTGCATCCATATTTGCATGTTTTAAGCACATATGAGATATGTATGTTTTATATGCTTTTATACATATATGTATGTATAATTGGATGCCATACAATTTATGTATTTGATACGTATAAATTGATTAATGTGCAAAGTGAGAACCAAAAATCTTCTAAATAAATTTAAGTCTAAGCTCTCCATTAGAGCAATAAATTGTATAATTTTGGATTATGTATATCGGCTATGGACACATAAGGGTATATATAAATTCAAGAGATTTACACAATGTTATTGTTAAGCATAGTGATGTTTTGAGTGTATAAATATACTACATGCCAAGAATGGCATATAGGCGTACCTGAGGCATGTAGTATTCAAATTTATACATTTCATAGTGCCAATGGTATGGATTTAATTAATGCCAAGGACCAAGAATGACAATGGGAACTTGAGGTCCGTAACATTGAAAGCTTGATTGATGAAATATCACAAAAGATGTGATGACAAGAAAATGTCACTTATAAATTTTAATATTTCAAGAATGGCAAAGGGTACTTAAGGAATATTATAATTTATTAAGAACTTCATCACCCACTAGAAATCCATCCAATAAGGGATTTTCATTTCCTATTTGGAAGAATAGGATCCACCAAATTAGTGGGAAATCATTAAGATTAAAGACCAAATCTAATAATTTTTTATACAATGTCATTTAAACTAACTAATTTTGTTACATTTACAGATAATTTGATAATTTGAAATCATCAAACCCACTCTCCGTCATAGTAGACCAAGATAGGCTCACGGGCCCAAACTTTATAGATTGGCTAAGGAATCTAAAAGTAGTTTTGGCTTCTGAAGAAATACTATATGTATTAAAACAACCACTACCTAGTTCACTTCTCACAAATGCTTCTCAAGAGGAGCAAGACACTCTTAAAAATTGGAAAAAGCATGATTTGCAAGCACATTGCATTATGTGGGCTTCTATGAGTACTGATATCCATCGACAACATGAGAAGTACAATAGTGTAAATGAATTCCTACTTCACCTGAAAGAGCTATTTGGTGAACAGAGTAGGACCATTAAATATGAGATATCAAAGCGGTTATTTCGTGCTAAAATGAAAGAAAGTGAGGATGTGGCAGTCCATGTGAACTCAATGATAAGATCAATTGAGGAACTGGAAAGTCTAGATTTTTCAATGGACTGCCATCTCCAAATGGATTTGATCATGCAATCACTTCCTGAATCATTTGGGCAGACTATTGTAAATTTTCATATAAATAAAGTAGAGTGTACACTTGCTAATTTATTGAACATGCTTGTAACAGCCCAAAAGGCAATACAAGGCAGCAAGGGGAAGGAGACTGCTCTTATTGCTTCTTCTAGTAAGACTAAAAAGAAGAGTTACAAGAAAAAGAAAGGCAAGACAAATGTTGTCAAGCCTACAGGTAGAATAGCCAAATCTAAAGGCAAGGGATAGGTGAGGGAAGACCCAAACAAGGGTAATTGTTACTATTGTGAAGGTAAAGGACATTGAAAAAGAAATTGTCTTAAGTTCCTTAAGTCTTTACAGACTAAAGGAAAGGATAGTTTTGGAGAAGGTATATTTTTCTTTAATTTTTCTAAATGTTCTAATAGTTCATCAAATGCATGGGTATTGGATACCGGTGCTAGTTCTCACATTTTTTTATCTTTACAGGATCTAGCAAATAAGAGAAAGTTGAAGCCTAATGAAGTAACCTTAAAGCTTGGAAATAGTGTAAATGTTACAGCTAAAGCTATAGGGTCAACTTCAATAGATCTTTGTAATCATATTTTATTATTGGATGATGTATTATATGTAACTAATGCTTATAGAAACATAGTCTCTAGTTCTAGTTTGACTAGAAAAGGTTATGATTTTTTATTTAAAAGAGACGTATGTAATATTTACTTTGGAAGTAATATTATTGGCTTGGGTTATTTAATACATGGTTTATATTATATTGATAATAATTCCAATAATAATTAGCTTCAATTTATGAGTAATAAATATGCAATGCTAATTGAAAATACTTCTAATTCCAAACATCTATGGCACTTAAGATTATGTCAAATTATTGAAGATAGGATCACTAAGTTAGAAAAGATGGGAATCTTGAGCAATCTTGAATCCGCATCTAATCCAACTTGTGAAGCTTGTCTTCAAGGCAAGATGACTAGATCACCATTTATAGGACAAATGGTAAGAGCCACTGATATATTAGAAGTCATACATAGTGATGTATGTGGGTCATTTTTTGAAATGGCTAGAGGTGGTTTTTACTACTTTATAACCTTTATAGATAATCTATCAAGATTTGGGTATTTATTTCTTATAAAGAATAAATTTGAATCTTTTAAAAGTTCAAAGAATTCAAAGCCCAAGTAGAAAACCAAATTGGGAAAAATATTAAAACTCTGAGATCAGATCGAGGAGGTGAATACTTGAGTACTGAGTTTATTGAGTTCCTAAAGGAACATGGCATTGTATATTAAATCACACCGCCTGGAACACCTCAGTTAAATGGAGTGTCTAAAAGGCAAAATTGTACTTTATTGGATATGGTACGATCGATGATGAGTTATATAGATCTTCCTATTTTTCTTTGGGGTCATGCACTCCAAATTACCTGTTATATCCTTAATCGTATTCCATCCAAATTTGTTTCTACTACACCATATCAGATATGGCATGGTAGAACACCAAGTCTTAAACATGTTAAGATTTGGGGATGTCCAGCTTTTATAAAAAAAAATTAAAGTTAGACAAGTTGGATGTGAAATCGATAAAAGGAAGGTTTGTTGGATATCCTAAAGATAGTTTAGGATATTACTTTTATCTTCTTGTTGAACAAATAGTTATTGTAAGCAGAGATGCCATTTTTCTTAGGAAAGAATTTCTAAAGGAAGATGGCATAGGAAAGAAGATAATATTAGATGAAGAGTCATCTAAAGAAACAGAACAAACTGATTAAATGAATATTAATCAACCCGAGGAGCCTATTCCAATTGAAAATATCATCACACCAACTCCTAAAAAATCTAGTAGGGCATCTCATCCTCCAGAGAGATATGGCCTTCTACATGATATGCAAAAGTTGCATGCTCATGAAGATAGTTTTCATATAGATGATCCTACCACATATGAAGAAGCTTTATCTGATAAAGATTCTTCTAAATGGATTGATGCTATGAGAACCAAAATGGATTCCATGTATACAAATGAAGTTTGGACACTTGTTAATCCTCCAAAAGGTATTGTACCTATTGGATGTAAATGGATCTTCAAGAGAAAGACCGATGCAGATGGAAAGGTTAACACCTTTAAAGCTAGGCTTGTAGCAAAAGGGTTTTGCCAAAGAGAAGGGATCGATTATGAAGAGACCTTTTCTCAAGTAGCCATCGTTAAATCCATTCGAATTCTTTTAGCTATAGCCGAACACTATGATTATGAGGTTTTGCAAATGGATGTCAAGACTGCATTCCTTAATGGTTATCTTGAGGAAGAAATTTTCATGGAGCAACCTAAGGGTTTTGAATCCAAGGAAAGCTCTAAAGTGTGTAAGCTTAATAGATCAATCTATGGCTTAAAGAAAGCTTTCAGGAGTTAGAATCATCATTTTGATAAGGCTATTTGTTCTTATGATTTCATAAAGAATCAAGGTGAGCCTTGTGTTTACAAGAAGGTTAGTGGGAGTCAAATCACTTTCCTAGTTTTATATGTGGATGATATTTTGTTAATTGAAAATGATATAGGAATGATGACTTTTGTAAAAGTCTGGTTATCTAAAACTTTCTCTATGAAAGACTTAGGGGAGGCAACTTATATTCTCGAGATTCAACTTTATAGAGATAAATCAAAGAGAATGATAGGTTTATCCCAAAGTCTTTACTTGAAAAAGATATTGAAGAGGTTCAATATGCTTAAATCCAAAAGAGGATTATTACCATTTAGGCATGGTGTTCATTTATCCAAAGGTATGTCTCCCAAGACACCTAAGGAAATGGAACAAATGGCTAAAGTTCCTTATGCTTCAGCAATAGGAAGCTTAATGTATGCTATGTTGTGTACTAGGCCTGATATTGCCTATGCTGTTAGTGTGACTAGCAGGTTTAATCCAATCCAGGTTTAGAACACTAGATAGCTGTTAAATCAATCTTTAAGTACTTAAAAAGAACTAAAGATTTGATTTTAACTTATGGAGAAGGTGATTTACAGATTAATGGCTTTACAAATTTTAATTTTCAATCAGACATGGATGATAGAAAGTCTATATCTGGGTTTATTTTCATTTGTAATGGTGGTGCAGTGAGCTGGAAAATTTTGAAACAAAGTATCACTGTTGTTTCCACTGCAGAAGCCAAGTATATAGTTGCATCAGATGCTGCTAAAGAAGTTATTTGGATTAGGAAGTTTATAATAGAAATACAAGTTGTTCCTTCCATTGAGTTTCCAATTTCTCTTTATTGTGACAACAATGGAGTTATAGAATTGGCAAAGGAACTAAGGTCTCACCAGAAATCCAAACATATAGAAAGGCACTTTTATATTATTCGAGAACTTGTTAGCGAGGGTGATGTGGTCATCCAAAAGGTAGCTTCAGCTGACAATGTTGCTGATCCACTAACTAAAGCTCTCACACAACTAAAGTTAAACTATCATCTTGAAAAGATGGGTCTTAAATATTATAGTAAATGGCACTAGTGCAAGTGGGAGATTGTTAGTATAAGGTATGCCCTAGTGGCATTCTTGTAATTATTTAGACATTGTATATAATCCCTGTGGAAATAAAATATTCTTTTAAATAAATATGTTATTTTTCTGAGTATTTATCCTTTAGTATTATGTTGAATAAATTTATTATCAAAGAGTTGATAGTAGGAGTTAAAAATTTATTTAGTACATTTACTATAAATTGTTCATAGTCGATTAATTAATATTTGGATAATATTAATTAAACTATCACCTCTGTCTATTTTCCTTGATTAGTGTAAGAAACTAATAGTGGGAGGTAGTGAATCTCATGCTACTTGATATGAGTGATCAGAATAGACATGTGGATACTCATTGGATGGGTTAATCGAACAGTGACATTAGTATTGTGATTGCAAGGATATTCACATATAATCAACAATCACAATCTAGATTATAATGGTGCATATAGTCCTTTGACTTGAGGTGACATAGTCATCCACATTTAGGTGGTTAGAGTTTATTACCGCTTACATACTTGTGTTAATCATCACATGGGTATATGGCGTGTGGTGGCTCTAATTAGTTAAATGTAGGGATGAATGTTTAACTAAGATGGGATTCATTACCTGGTGTGAAATGGGATAGATCCTATGCTATCTAAGTTTATTCTTGATGAATAAATTCCTGGCCAGGATAAATACAACACAGTCTGAAAAAGAGTTTCAGTACTAGAAAGAGTTCTAGTATTTGTTGTATTTTATCAAGAATTAAAACTTAAGATGAGGTCATATAATAAAGCTATTAGAGTTTGATAATACCTTGACTCTAGGCTATATTGGGATATTTAACGAAAGGAATTTAGTGCACGATAATTATGATCAGGTTCATGTGAATCATAATATGCATTAATTTCTAATTGGGTAGCTGTGATATCAATACTAGGGGTCACTCACAACTTATGAGAACTAAATGTGAATAATTGAGATTTTCACATTTAGAATTGAAAAGAGTTTCAAATAATATTAAATGTTAATATTATATTTTCTCATTGCCATTTAGACATGAACTTAGTAAGTCACACCTAATAGAGTTTTATTTATTCACTGTAATATTAATCTAATTATTGATTAAAAGAGTTTAATCAATTAATCAAGATTAATAGAATTAGATTTATGTTTTGAACAATGATTCTAGTATATCATGAAATCTAATTCAAATAAGAGTATTATTTATTAATTAATATTGGATATTAATTAATATATATTAAATTAATAAATATATATATGTTGTTATTTATTTATGGACTTATATTAATGGTCCAAATTGGTTTGGACATAGGCCAAAATTAATTTTGGACCAAAGATTAATTAAAGTCCATATCTATGTATATGTATAATTTAATATGTAAAATAATACATTTGATGTATACTTTACATATAAATTTATACATTAGTATGTGTAGGTGGCAAGCTCAATTATTGAATTAAGCAAGGTGGCATATTAATTAAGTGGATAGTTCTAAAGTATGCCTAAGGTGTCATTTTAATCATTTAGATGGTTACGTGTATACCTAAGATGACATACTTAATAATCACTTAATTAATTAATGCATACTTTTCCTTAGTGGAAAATTACTACACATATATCTTTTGATATATCCAAGGCAAGTCAAGTGACTTGGTAAGAGAAGGAAGAAGGAAAAATAATGCTTAAGTGAGTTTTTGCTTAAAGAGTTAAGAAAAATCACTAAGTAATTTTGGTTATGATAAGATCATAAACCAAAAATAAACACAACATATACTAAAGATATACTTTATTCTTGTGATCTTAATTAAATTAGCACAAGTTACTAAGTTTAATTAACATAAGTAAGTGATAGATAAGGCTTTGGTGTTTCAAACTAGAGGCATTACATTTGGAGGGCTAAGCATTTGATTCAAGGAATTGAACAAAAGGAATACTAAGCTCTACAACAAGTAAGTTTACAAACTTATAATTATTTAATTATTTATTTGTATATTACTTAATTTATTTAGTTGTGTATTTTAATGCAATTTGAATCCTGGGCAAATGAAATTCTTCATTTTATGAAGGGATATGATGAGTAAATTTTTGCAGGCCCATTAGTCACTTGAAAATGGACCATTAGTCACTTGAAAATGGACCAGCAGTATCATTATATGGTGGGCATGGACAATGATAGTGTCCATGAAGAAGAATGGAGAGTCTTTAAGCCATTAAACCCTAAACTGGCCCTCATTGGACATAAACCCATTGGCATACCACAACAAAGCTCGACTAACCTCTAAGCCTTATTAGAGAATGACCACCCACTTGCCATAGACACTATTAGAATATCCTCACATACCTAGAACGCTCCACTCCCTACCATTAACATCAACCTAGTAGCTACTCTAGAGACGACTACCATAATGGCTATACTTAAGGAGCTAACGGAGGCAGTAAAGAACTTAATTAAGAATGAAACTGCTAAGAAACCCCTAAGAGAGGAGATGGGAAAAGTGATAGTAGAGGAGGATGCCAATGAGATAACACCCCTTGAAGGAGATGGTGTATATGGGAATGTCATAAAAAAAAAACAAGATGAGATGGAAATCCAAGCCCACGGAACATGGAAAACAAAAGGCAAAGAGAAGATGGTGGTAGATGAGGAAGATTCTATAGGGTTAATGGGTAATGTCAGAGCATGCATGGACTAAGAATAACTCCTACAAATGATTCAGAAGGTGGTAAGAAGCCTGAGGCTGGATGGAGATGGAAGGAGGCCCGACCATAAGGGTAACTCTCCTTTCTCTGATGCAATCAGGAATGACCCTTTTCCTGATGTTCAAAACACCACCTTTAAACTATTATGACAAATAAAAAAATCCCGTTAGCCATGCTAATACTTACAAAACCACTATTCACTCGTAGCTCACTAGGGACTTGATCATTTGCTAAGTTTTTCTCTCCATCATAAAGGGCATGACCTATGACCAAAGAGCGATAAAGGAGTATGTGTATTGGCCTCATAGAAGAAAGAGGGATGAGAGAAGGCATCACACCTTCAAGATTAACCCCTGCCAATAGTGCTAATACATCTCTCCCAATACTTTTAAAGAGAAATCTTTATGTGGATTAAACAGTCCGACAAACGGGTGAAATGGCCAAGGAAGATTAACTCTAAATCCCTAAAAAATAGAGATAGATACTACGAATTCCATATAGGAATGGGCCACAATACTGAGGAATGGTAACAACTTAAAAGTGAGGTACAAAAGCTAATTCACATTAGTTGTTTACCAAGATTCGTCAGTGGACCAAATAGGGGGGCAAGCCCCAACCCGAAAGGGAATATGGAGATAAGGGAGGGGATAGAGAGCAGGAAAGACTTAAGGATGAACTTGCCACCTATAAGCTGGCAGAGCCTAACGATAAACCTATACCCAAAATTTGGAACGCCTTGAATCTAAAGAAGTTCTACCAGTAAAGGTAGTAATACTATTCTTATGCTTTTATGTACTTCTGCTTTTGCATTTCTCTTATATGAACTATTATGTCTGTAATGAACTATATTGTTGAGAGGTAATGAAAAGAAGGCACAATGCCATTTATTATATGATTTTCAAAGCAAGGAATCCATCCAAGTGCACCCATGATGAATCTTCAAATATTATATCTTCAGAGCAATGAATTACTTAAGAGGAATTATCAATTCTACCTTTAGAGCGATGAATCACTCGAGAAGAGCCATTTATTGTACCCTTAGAGCATCACTTGAGAAGAACTATCAATTATAACCTTGGCATGATGAATCGCCCAATAAAAGCTCAATTATACCAACAAATCCCTCAAAATAATGAGTCACTCGAGAGAGAGTCCATACGCGTAATACTCCTTGAAATGATGAAATGTCCTAAAGAAGTACTCAATTCTACCAATGGATCCCTCAGAGTAATGACTCACTTAAGAGAGAGCCCTTATGCACAATACTCCTTGAAATAACAAAGTCACTTAAGAAGAACCCCCTTATAAGACCTAGACACATCGCAACCTTCCCAACGAAGCACTCAAATTATTATACTCATGGATCTTACATGACTAGTCATTACTAATAAATTATGGCAAAAAATAGCCACACATGGCCAAAACTTTAATCCTCTGTTATAAGCAAACCACTCAAAGTGAAATCATCAAAACAAATGACAATCTTATAACTAGTACAAATCAAGGAGTACCAATGCTATTAAATCAGAGGCATGTATATTAAGATACTCAAACCTAATCAGGACAAAAGACCATCTTAAATCAGCCACTTGGATGCATCGCCATATATAGTCCCTTAGCATTAAAATGCCTAAGCGAATGCATTAATGTGCCCCCTTGGCATTAAAACCCAAGCAAATGCATTGCTATACACAGCCCCTTGGCATTTGAACACACTAAACAGATGCTTTTACAAGTTTTGAACATAAATGATCAAAACCATGGGAGGAACCCTTATACCCTAATAAATGATCAAAAAATGCTTAAGCATAACTACTATAATATTTATACTCCCCTCAGCATGACAGATTGCTTGTAGGGATGAATGATAACTTATCTTTACCCCCTAAGTGCAATAAATTACTTGCACAAATGAGTTATAATAAATCATTTATGCAAATCACAATGGTAAATCATTTTTATGATTTCATACGAAGAACCGCCTATTGTGGTAATAAATTGCTTGCATATGAGAAGGTGATAAGTCACCTATAATCAGAATACCACTGAGCGAACCAATCAAATTAGAAGTAGCAAGGCAAGTGAAATAAGTAATAAAAAGCATCAAAATCAATTCAAAATATAAACAGTATAAATGCTAGAAACGACATGACATACTTAGAAAAGAAAAAACGAAAGTCATCCTTACACTTCCACCTATGTGGAATTCAAAAGTTAAAACATCATTGTTTAAGTTTACCTAGCTAAACAAAGACAAATATATATAATCATTCATAGAGGGAAGTCATGGCTGTAAATCACGAATCCAGGAGCAGTCCACATTTGGGAAGTGGGCCTCTAGCTCAGTAGCAAATTGGCTCTTAGTATCTTTATACAGAGCTTGAGATTCCTTCATGAGGTTGTCGATTTGAATGGCCAGATCCAACTCTGCTTCCTTGGACACCTAAAGGGAATGCTCAATCGATTCTCGTTGTGACATAAAGTCACAATTTTTCTCCTCTAGTGATTGGACCTAGGTCTCCAAAATAGAGATATGGTTTTGAATCACCGAAGTTACATTCTCCAGCTCTTTAGCATGCCCCTCAAGCAGATGAATAAGTTCCTCCTTTGCCTCCATAGCCCATACACACTGGGAGGAAACTGTTAGAAATCAATTATGGTATTTAGACATAAATACATGTGTAGTAAGCACAAGTCTAAATAGAGTAAATTTTAAAAATTTACTCATTATAACCCTTCAAAAAATGAAGAATTTCATATGTCCATGATTCAAATTGCATTGAAATATATAACTAAATAAATTAAGCAATATACAAACAAATAAATAATTAATTATAAGTTTGTAAACTTACTTGTTGTAGAACTTAGCCTTCCTTTTGTTCAATTCCTTGAATTAAATGCTTAGCCCTCCAAATGTAAGGCCTCTAGTTTGAAACACCAAAGCTTTATCTATCACTCACTTATGTTAATTAAACTTAGTAACTTGTACTAATTTAATTAAGAGTATAAGTGTAGAGTATATGTCTAGTATATATTGTGTTTATTTTTGGTTTATGATCTTATCATAACCAAAATCACTTAGTGATTTTTCTTAACTCTTTAAACAAAAACTCACTTAAGCATTATTTTTTCTATTCCTTCTCTTACCAAGTCACTTGACTTCCCTTAGATATATGAAATGATATATGTGTAGTAATTTTTCACTAAGGAAAAGTATGCATTAATTAATTAAGTATGCCACCTTAGGTATACACCTAAGCATCCAAATGATTAAAAATGACACCTTAGACATACTTTAGAAATATCCAATTAATTAATATGCCACCTTGCTTAATTCAATACTTGAGCTTGCCACCTATACATATTAATGTATAAATTTGTATGTAAAGTATACATCAAATGTACTATTTTACATATTAAATTATACATATACATAGGTATGGACTTTAATTAATCTTTGGTCCAAAATAAATTTTGGTCTATGTCCAAACCAATTTGGAACATTAACATAATTCCATACATAAATAACAACATATATATATTTATTAATTTAATATATATTAATTAATATCCAATATTAATTAAATATTAATTAATAAATAATACCCTTATTTGAATTAGATTTCATGATATACTAGAATCATTGTTCAAAACATAAATCTAATTCTATTAATCTTGATTAATTGATTAAATTCTTTTAATCAATAATTAGATTAATACTATAGTGAATAAATAAAACTCTATTAGGTGTGACTTACTAGGTTCATGTCTAAATAGCAATGAGAAAATATAATATTAACATTTAATATTATTTGAAACTCTTTTCAATTCTAAATATGAAAATCCCAATTATTTACATTTAATTCTCATAAGTTGTGAGTGACCCCTAATATCGATGTTACAGCTACCCAATTAGAAATGAATGCCTATTATGATTCACACGAACCTGATTATAATTATCATGCATTAAATTCCTTTCATTAAAGATCCCAATATAGCCTAGAGTCAAGATATTATCAAACTCTAATAGCTTTATTATATGACCTCATCTTAAGTTTTAATTCTTGATAAAATACAACAAATACTAGAACTCTTTTTAGTACTGAAACTCTTTTTTAGACTGTGTTGTATTTATCCTGGTCAGGAATTTATTCATCAAGAATAAACTTAGATAGTATAGGATCAATCTTGGTTCACGCCATATAATGAATCCCATCTTGGTTAAACATTCATCCTTACATTTAACTAATTAGAGCCACCACACGCCATATACCTATGTGATGATTAACATAAGTATGTAAGTGGTAACAAACTCTAACCACCTAAATGTGGATGACTATGTCACCTCAAGTCAAAGGACTATATGCACCATTATAATCTAGATTGTGATTATTGATTATATGTGAATATCCTTGCAATCACAATACTAATGTCACTGTTCGATTAACCCATCCAATGAGTATTCACATGTCTATTCTGATCACTCATATCAAGTAGCATGAGATTCACTATCTCTGACTATTAGTTTCTCACACTAATCAAGGAAAATAGATAGAGGTGATAGTCTAATTAATATTATCCAAATATTAATTAATCGACTATGAATAATTTATAGTAAATGTACTAAACAAATTTATAACTCATATTATCAACTCTTTGATAATAAATTTATTCAACATAATACTAAAGGATAAATACTCAAAAAAATAACATATTTATTTAAAAGAATATTTTATTGCCACAGGGATTATATACAATGTCTAAATAATTACAAGAATGCCGTCAAGGCATACCTTATACTAATAATCTCCCACGTGCACTAGTGCCATTTACTACAATATTTAAGACCCATCTTTTCAAGATGACAGTCTAGCTGTAGTTGTGTGAGAGCTTTAGTCAGTGGATTAGCAACATTGTTAGCTGAAGCTACCTTTTGGACGACCACATCGCCCTTGCCAACAAGTTCTCAAATAATATGAAAGCGCCTTTCTATGTGTTTGTATTTCTGGTGAGACCTTGGTTCCTTTGCCAATGCTATGGCTCCATTGTTGTCATAATAGAGAGAAATTAGAAACTCAATGGAAGGAACAACTTGTAGTTCTATTACGAACTTCCTAATCCAAATAACTTTTTTAGTAGCATCTGATGAAGCTATATACTCGGCTTCTATAGTGAAATCAACAGTGATACTTTGTTTGAAACTTTTCAAGCTCACTGCACCTCTATTACAGATGAAAATAAACCCAGATATAGACTTTCTATCATCCATGTCTGATTGAAAATCAGAATCTGTAAAGCCATTAATCTGTAAATCACCTTCTCTATAAGTTAAGATCAAATCTTTAGTTCTTCTCAAGTACTTAAAGATTGATTTAACAACTATCCAGTGTTCTAAACCTGGATTGGATTGAAACCTGCTAGTCATACTAACAGCATAGGCAATGTAGGGCCTAGTACACAACATAGCATACATTAAGCTTCCTATTGCTGAAGCATAAGGAACTTTAGCCATTTGTTCCATTTCCTCGGGTGTCTTAGGAGACGTACCCTTGGATAAGTGAACACCATGCCTAAATGGTAACAATCCTCTTTTGGATTTAAGCATATTGAACCTCTTCAATATCTTTTCCAAGTAAAGACTTTGGGATAAACCTATCATTCTCTTCGATTTATCTCTATAGAGTTGAATCCCGAGAATATAAGTTGCCTCCCCTAAGTCTTTCATAGAGAAAATTTTAGATAACTAGACTTTTACAGAAGTCATCATTCCTACAACATTTCCAATTAACAAAATATCATCCACATATAAAACTAGGAAAGTGATTTGACTCCCACTAACCTTCTTGTAAACATAGGGCTTATCTTTATTCTTTATGAAATCATAAGAGTAATTAGCCTCATCGAAACAATGATTTTAACTCCTAGAGGCTTGCTTTAAGCCATAGATTGATCTATTAAGCTTACACACTTTAGAGCTTTCTTTAGATTCAAAACCCTTGGGTTTCTCCATGAAAATTTCTTCCTCAAGATAACCATTAAAGAATGCAGTCTTAACATTCATTTGCCAAACCTTATAATCATAGTGTGTGGCTATAGCTAAAAGAATTTAAATGGATTTAAGCTTGGCTACTGGGGAAAAGGTCTCTGCATAATCAATCCCTTCCCTTTGGCAAAACCCTTTCGCTGCAAGCCTACCTTTAAAGGTGTTAACCTTTCCATTTACACCAGTCTTTCTCTTGAAGATCCATTTACATCCAATAGGTGCAATACCTTATAGAGGATCAATAAGTGTTCAAACTTTATTTGTATATATGGAATCCATTTCAGTTTTTATAGCATCAATCCATTTAGAAGAATCTTTATCAAATAAAGCTCTTTCATATATGGTAGGATCATCTATATGAAGACTATTTTCATGAGCATGCAACTTTTTCATATAATGTAGAAGGCCATATCTCTCCAGAGGATGAGATGCCCTACTTGATTTTCTAGGAGTTAGTATGATGATATTTTCAATTAGAATAGGCTCCTCGGGTTGATCAATATTCATTTGATCAGTTTGTTGTGTTTCTTTAGATGACTCTTCATCTAATATTATCTTCTTTCCTATGCCACCTTCATTTAGAAATTCTTTCTCAAGAAAAATGGCTTCTCTGCTTACAATAACTATTTATTCAATAGGAAGATAAAAGTAATATCCTAAACTATCTTTAGGATATCCAATAAACCTTCTTTTTATTGATTTCACATCCAACTTGTCCGACTTTGATTTTTTGATAAAAGCTGGACATCCCTAAATCTTAACATGTTTAAGACTTGGTGTTCTACCATGCCATATCTAATATGGTATAGTAGAAACGGATTTGGATGGAATACGATTAAGGATATAACAGGCAGTTTGGAGTGCATGACCCTAAAGAAAAATAGGAAGATTCGTATAACTCATCATCGATCGTACCATATCCAATAAAGTACAATTTCGCCTTTCAAACACTCCATTTAGCTGAGGTGTTCCAGGTGGTGTGAGTTGAGATACAATGCCATGTTCCTTTAGGAACTCAATAAACTCGGTACTCAAGTATTCACCTCCTCAATCTGATCTCAGATTTTAATATTTTTCCCAGTTTGGTTTTCTACTTGGGCTTTGAATTCTTTGAACTTTTCAAAAGATTCAAATTTATTCTTTATAAGAAATAAATACCCAAATCTTGATAGATCATCTATAAAGGTTATAAAGTAGTAAAAACCACCTCTAGCCATTTCAGAAATGGTCTACATACATCACTATGTATGATTTCTAATATATCAGTAGCTCTTGCCATTTGTCCTACAAATGGTGATCTAGTCATCTTGCCCTGAATACAAGCTTCACAAGTTGGATTAGATGCGAATTTAAGTGTAATATATGTGTTTTTAAATATTTTTACACTGTACCGGGATATGCAGTGTTAATAATTTTTGTATATATTACGATATTTTCATGAGTTGATATGTATTTAAAACCTATTTTAATTATTGTGCATTGTTTACAGTGTTTCACGTAAAATTTTCCCGGGACTTGCATTTTCGGGAAAATTTTCACGTAAATAATTTATTATTAATTATTTTAAATATATTTTCGGACTTGCATGAACTCATACGTATTTTTAAATTACTAAATAGAGCCTATGCGTGTAAATATTTATTTAATTAGGGTTTAGTATTTTATCCTAATATTTTATTAATTAATTATTTGTTTTATTGTTATTTAATTATTTTTAATTAATATTAAATTTTAAAATATTAAATATTAAGTGTGTGGATGTGATTTTTTTCAAATATTTTATTCAAATTATTTTTTTATTATTTTTTTTCTTTCTTTTTCTTTTTCTTTTTCTTTTCTTTTCTTTTCTTTTTCTTCTTCTTCTTCTTCTTCTCCTTCCCCGTGCTCGACCACTCCCTCACCACCCACCACCGCTGCAACTGTCATTCCCCTACTGTTGGTGTGCCTCCCGGCTTGCCACCGTCGTCCCCAGCCGTTCCCCGCCGCCCCCAGCCTCCTTCCCCGGCGTCGGCAAGCCTCTTTTCTTTCATTTCCGGCCGAAAGCTCCATTTCTTCACACCTCGTGATTCCGGCCACCATTTTTGACACCGGTGGTCTCTTTCTTCTCCTTGAGCTCTGGTGAGTGTGATTCTAGCTTTGGTTTGAGCTTAAATGGCCTTGATTTGCTTAGGTTTCGAATTTTTGATTTCGGCCATATTAGGGTTTTTGATTTTTTTGAGCTTTGAATTGATTGATTCATGAAAACTCCCTTCACAAATGTTGATCCTAGTAGCTTAATATACATGTATGAATTTTTTTGGAATTTTTGGAGATTATTTGGATTTTTGGGTATTTTTGAATATTTTAATATTATTTTCTAATTTTCGGAAATTAATTAAATAAATTATGAAATTGTGTTTGATGGTTAAATTAGGTATTGAAATAAATTATAGGAATTTATTTGGAATTTTTATGAATTTCTATGTATTTATTTTGAATTATTTGTGTTTATGTAAATTTGGGAAATTAGGGTTAATTATGTTTTTAATTGAATTTAATTGGATAATTGAGTTTAATTATTAATATTATTGATAAATATGTTGAGAAAATTAATTTTTGGATAATTATACTATTTTTGGTGAATTTTTGAATGAATTTTAGTATATTTATATATATAGGGGTATTTTGGTAATTTTACCCTAAATTGGATAAAAATGTGATTTAATTGATTTTAATAGTTATTTAAGGTATAAAAATGATTTCTACAAGTTATTTGGTATTTTTAACTAATTAAAACTATTTTTCGTGAATTATTTTCAATTATATATATAATATACGATTTTACTAATAAAATGAATTTTTATCGGTTTTTACTGTGTTTAAAGGTTAATTATGTAATTTCTACCTATAAAATGTATTTCTATGTTATAAGGATATTTTTGGTCTTTCTGAAATTATTCTGTGTTTGTGGACCCCGGTCGGTAGATTGTAGTCTGGAGTCCGACCGAGGGGTTGTGGTTTAGTGTTGAGCTTGTATTTCGAAGTGTGTTTCTTTGCAGGGTCGGCTCTATTCTTTGAGTAGAGAGATGTCCATTTTACAGGGGAGGTTTTGCCGAATTTTTGATAGAATTCTCGTAAAACGTGATGTCCGGTCGAACCCTAATCTCAATTCTGTGTTTAATACTCTAGATCGAATTCTAGGATTTCTACTAGGGTTATTCTGATGTCTATTATTTATTATTTGTTTAGTTGCACTGAGACCGAGGGCTAGTGGACCAAGCCCGTCGGACCCATCTCGAGGAGTGCACTAATTTGTGAGTTACTATACTATATATATATGCTTTAGGATGCATGATTTAGAAATATATGTTTTATTTTGATTAAAATGCATAGATAATGTGATTTGTATTTAAGTATATTTTTGGTTTATTTTTGGTATATATTAAATTATATGCATGTTTTATTAATGAACTGTATTTAAAATGTTTTCAAATATATCTCTAGTTTATTTTGTAATTTAACTAGATTTATTTGACGTATATATACTCGAAATATACCTGGTTTACGTTTGGTATATTTTCAGTATATATATGGTTTATATTGTTATTTTATTTAAATTCATGCATCATTTATTGTGAATGAATGTTTTATGTTATTAATGATGAAGGATATCAATAGAACGTGCTACCTAGTGGGCAGCACTAGGACCGAGTACGTACCGGTACGCCTATAGTATTTAGGATATATTACTAACCTATTTACGGATATTGATTGATTATGATTATTTGATGTGAGAGATGTGATTTGGGTGTGATTGCTGGAGCTCGGTTGACCAAGTGTCTCGGGGCCAATCACACTGGCAGTCAGACTGCTAGAGCTCGATTGACTTAGTGTCTCAGGGCCAGTCTACTGTCTAAATGGATTAAGTGGACATATTTGGATTAAGTGAGCTTGTATGGCTAGAGTGTTGTCTAACACTGTTTTCGAGGTTACGATATTCTAGGGTTCTATGTGATCCTTCATAAACGATGATTTTCAGTAAAATATATATAAAATGATTTTATTGTATCTGTATGTATTTGCCTGTATATATACATATTAGATATATACTTTTGACTGTATGCATTGTCATTTAGCATGCATGTACATATATTAAAGTAATTCACTTAGTGAGGTCTGACTCCCCTCCGTTGATAATTTTTCAGGAGAGTCATCATCTTCAGACCTCAGTAGCAGGCCTATACGTCGGATTTCTTCCGCCTCGGCTTCTTTGTGTAAACTGCTTCTCTGAGTCTTGAGTCTTATTTTTATAATCTAGACACTGCAGTAGTTGTAAATTAAATTATGGGATTTTATGTATTATATTTATGCGAGATATTGTATTATACTTGAACTGGATTTGTATTAGAAGATTTATATATATGAGATGAGATTTAATTTAAATCCAGTTGATGAAAAATAATATTGTGATATTTATGATTTTTATTTCCGCTGCATTATATATTGTTATTACTATTGCATGTTTTATTTTATTTTTAGGCTTGCTACGGGTTCCGGATTCGAAAGAATTCCCGTTCCCTAGTGCCGGTCATGGCCCCTGTTTTGGGTCGTGACATTAAGATTGCTCAAGATTCCCATCTTTTCTAACTTAGTGATTCTATCTTCAATAATATGACATAATCTTAAGTACCATAGATGTTTAGAATAAAAGTATTTTCAATTAGCATTGCATATTTATTACTCATAAATTGAAGCTCATTATTATTGGAATTATTATCAATATAATATAAACCATGTATTAAATAACCTGAGCCAATAATATTTCTTCCGAAGTAAATATTACATATGTCTCTTTTGAATAAAAATTCATAACCTTTTATAGTTAAACTACAAATAAAGACTATGTTTCTATAAGCATTAGGTACATATAATACATCATCCAATAATAAAATATGATTACAAAGATCTATTAAAGTTGACCCTATAGCTTTAGCTGCAACATTTGCACTATTTCCAAGCTTTAAGGTTACTTCATTAGGCTTCAACTTTCTTTTCTTTGCTAGATCCTATAAAGGTAAACAAATGTGAGAACTAGCACTGGTATCCAATACCCATGCATTTGATGAACTATTAGAACATTTAGAAAAATTAAAGAAAAACATACCTTCTCCAAAACTATCCTTTCCTTTAGTTTGTAGAGACTTAAGGTACTTAGGACAATTTATTTTCCAATGTCTTTTAACTTCATAATAGTAACAATTACCCTTGTTTAGGTCTTCCCTCACCTATCCCTTGCCTTTAGATTTGGATATCCTATCTGTAGGCTTGACATCATTTGTCTTGCCTTTCTTTTTCTTATTACTTTTCTTTTTAGTCTTACTAAAAGAAGCAATAAGAGCAGTCTCCTTCCCCTTGCTGCCTTGTATTGCCTTTTGGGATGTTACAAGCATGTTCAATAAATTAGCAAGTGAACACTCTACTTTATTTATATGAAAATTTGCTATGGTCTGCCCAAATGATTTAGGAAATGTTCGCAGGATCAAATCCATTTGAAGATGGAAGTCCATTAAAAATTCTAGACTTTCTAGTTCCTCAATTAATCTTATCATTGAGTTCACATAGACTGCCACATCCTCACTTTCTTTCATTTTAGCATGAAACAACCGCTTCGATATCTTATATCTATCAGTCTTACTTTGTTCACCAAACAGCTCTTTCAAGTGAAGTAGGATTTCATTTGCACTATTGTACTTCTCATGTTGCCGATGGATATCGGTACTTATACCTATTTTAATACTAAAATAAATTACAAAAATTATTCTTGTCCATGAATAGTATGAATATCCTTATCACCATCTCCATGGATTTTCTCCTTGAACTCCTTCAAGTCTCCTTGTTATAACTTTTACAATAAACAAATAATCCTTGACATGCCAAGGTTATTAATACATTCTAATGCTATGTAATTAACATTTAATTACATAAACAATAACAAAATCAATTATTACAATACTAGAATGTAAAACCTTGTCCATGATCACTACTTGCAAGTATGGCATGCAAAAATTAAATAAATGCAACTTTTGCATGTTATAAAAATTTTGCAAACATAAAAAAACGTATGCTATAGTACCACTATTTACTGCTATAGTACCATTATTCATAGCAGTACTATAACATACAAAATATATTTTTTAGCATATTTTAGCCATAAAACTTGCAACCAACATATTTTAATCACAACATTTGTAATTAAACAATTTATTTAGTATGTATTAAGTGCAAAAAGGGGCTCTGATACCACTGTTAGATATCAATTATGGTATTTAGACATAAATACATGTGTTGTAAGCACAAGTCTAAATAGAGTAAATTTTAAAAATTTACTCATCATAACCCTTTATAAAATGAAGAATTTCATATGTCCGGGATTCAAATTGCATTGAAATACATAACTAAATAAATTAAGCAATATACAAACAAATAATTAATTAATTATAAGTTTGTAAACTTACTTGTTGTAGAACTTAGCCTTCCTTTTGTTCAATTCCTTGTATCAAATGCTTAACCCTTCGTATGTAAGGCTTCTAGTTTGAAACACCAAAGTCTTATCTATCACTTACTTGTGTTAATTAAACTTAGTAACTTGTACTAATTTAATTAAGAGCACAAGTGTAGAGTATAAGTTTAGTATATGTTGTGTTTATTTTTAGTTTATGATCTTATCATAACCAAAATCACTTAATGATTTTTTTTAACTCTTTAAGCAAAAACTCACTTAAGCATTATTTTTTCTCTTACTTCTCTTACCAACTCACTTGACTTCCCTTAGATATATGAAATGATATATGTGCAGTAATTTTTCACTAAGGAAAAGTATGCATTAATTAATTAAGTATGCCACCTTAGGTATTCACTTAACCATCCAAATGATTAAAAATGACACCTTAGGCATACTTTAGAAATATCCACTTAATTAATATGCCACCTTGCTTAATTGAATAATTGAGCTTGCCACCTACACATATTAATGTATAAATTTATATGTAAAGTATACATCAAATGTATTATTTTACATATTAAATTATACATATACATAGATATGGACTTTAATTAATCTTTGGTCCAAAATTAATTTTGGCCTATGTCCAAACCAATTTGGGCCATTAACATAAGTCCATAAATAAATAACAACATATATATATTTATTAATTTAATATATATTAATTAATATCCAATATTAATTAAATATTAATTAATAAATAATACCCTTATTTGAATTAGATTTCATGATATACTAGAATCATTGTTCAAAACATAAATCTAATTCTATTAATCTTGATTAATTGATTAAATTCTTTTAATCAATAATTAGATTAATACTATAGTAAATAAATAAAACTCTATGAGGTGTGACTTACTAGGTTTATGTCTAAATGGCAATGAGAAAATATAATATTAACATGTAATATTATTTGAAACTCTTTTCAATTCTAAATGTGAAAATCCCAATTATTCACATTTTGTCCTCATAAGTTGTGAGTGACCCCTAATATCGATATTACAGCCACCCAATTAGAAATGAATGCATATTATGATTCACACAAACTTGATCATAATTAACGTGCATTAAATTTCTTTTATTAAAGATCCCGATATAGCCTAAAGTCAATGTATTATCAAATTCTAATAGTTTTATTATATGACCTCATCTTAAGTTTTAATTCTTGATAAAATACAACAAATACTAGAACTCTTTCTAGTACTGAAACTGTTTCAGAGTGTGTTGTATTTAAAATTATTCAAATATTAATTAATTGACTACGAACAATTTATAGTAAATGTATTGAATAAATCTGTAACTCATATTATCAAATCTTTGATAATAAATTTATTCAACATAATACTAAAGGAAAAATACTCAAAAAAATAACTTATTTATTTAAAAGATTATTTTATTGCCACAAGGATTATATACAATGTCTAAATAATTACAAGAATGCCATTAGGGCATACCTTATATTAACAGAAACATCTTTGTATAGGGCCATTAAACGTTCGTCCACGCGTATAGAGTTCCATTTGCTAAAAAATAAAAAAAAGGGTAAGTCACAAACCAAAAACCATATGGGATCGTGTGGGGTGGGCGAATATACCTTAATGGTAACTAATCATTAATCATGTCTGAGGTTAATGTCGCGCTTCACAAAACTTTATAAGTTTTTATTGCCAGAGAGGGGGCATACCTACTCTAGATCTACATTGATGCTAGGAGATTGTGTAGAAGAAGCATTAAACTTCTCATGCCTTCTAGCCAGTTGCACATGGAGCTCTTTAATAACTTGGGCAACAAGCTCCTTTGGTTCTTGCTTAGATGAACCTCAATAAGGACTGATCTTGAACGAGGACGCTTGCTAGGAGATACAACCTGAGACAGAGAATTTATGGCTATTACATCAGTAAGATCGTCAAGGGGGTCAACACAATCTTCAGAAGAGCAGGAGGAAGGTTTAGGTCCCTTAATAACCGAGTCTTGAGGGGGTGGATCCATGACCTATAGTGGTTTGGCATGGAGTAGGTCCTTTAAAGATTTTCCTACAAAATAAAAAGGGCAAAGTCAGAAATAAAAAAAGCCAATATAAAAGATAAATCAACATGACACATCCAACAGACCCTTTAAGCATTCAATTATACAACCATAATCGAAGCACTCTGCCTTGGCCTTGGCTTTTAGATTCTCAAGTGTACTCTCTTTTTCATCTATCAGCTCTATTTTCCTATCCCCTTTGATGGCATCATCAACCCACATGTGAGGTAGTTTGCCCTAATTATTCATATTAGTCACCATAAAGAAGTTTTTATATATAGTCTTCCTAACCTTGGGAAGCCTAGCAAATAAAGCCCTATTAGGATGCCTCGATAAATGCCAATACTATTTCTTCTTACTAAATATGAATACATATTAAAAGATGTTAAGGTCAGGATTGATACCAGCCTGATTACACATAAAGGCAAAGCTAGTTAAAAGCATTTAGTCTTTTGGAGTAAGTTGACTCATAAGAACTCTTTACATTTGAAGAAAGATCACCACGAAAGGGTGCAACAGAAAGTGTAGCCCCACACGGAGGAAATTTTCATATATTACCATATGTTTCTCCTCTATAATGGAGTTACTTAGGCAACCTTTAAGGAGATAAAGCTTGTATTCCTTAGGTATGCAATGCTCCCTCTTTAGCTCAGCAAACATGCTGACATAACATTAGAATGCACTGACTTAACCAATGACACCTCATATACCTCCTACTCTGCACCTTGACTATTAATGCCTTCGGAGGGGGTAGTCTCCCGCCTATGATGATGACGAGATGGCTTTTGGCCCTGAGAAGCATGGGGAATGTTAGAATGGGAGTCACTATGGGCTAATCCTACTGTCATGACCCAAACCCAAAGGTGCGTGACTAGCACTAGGGAATGGGAAAGCATAAAGCTACCGAAATCTGTAGTAAGCCTTAAAAGAAAAAAAATGCAGAATATTTCACTTTAAAACCTCACAATAAAATAATTAAATCATAATGCACATTATCAAACTAATTTTTCTTAATTTAATTAAACCATAACATCATAGTGCATAAAATAAATAAACACCATCAGTTATATAAAATAGTATCTCAGTACATAAATCTCAATACATAATATCCAAATTTAAAAATATGCAATTTATAGTTTCTCTACTGCGGTATACGGATACTAATACAAACACAACTATATAGACCTACATAAGATAGCCCGTGAAGAAGCTACTCGGTGTAGAGAAATAGGCCTAGTAGAAGACTCCCAAACTCCTGAAAAAAAATAAATTGAGGGGAGTCAGACCTCACTGAGTAAGCTAATAAAAGAAATGAATGCGGTTTGAAAATCTCCTTTAAAATAAGTTTTCTTTATAAAAATATAATATATTTATAATTTTATTCAAATCAATTGATATACATATAACAAATCCATTTTTCAAAATGAAAGAAATAAATATTTAAATGCTTTTTAAAATATTTTAGTATAAAAATTAGGTAGAACCTGAGTCCTCAATTTTTAATAGTCATTTGACTTTCTTATATCCAAGACTGTCGGATCCTAAGAGCAAGGCATCACTAGGATACACAGCCTTAGTCACATCAGTTAATCCAATATCACTGGCAGTGTCCGAGAGCAAAGCATCACTAGACCTTTGGTCCCAGTATTTATTAAATAATCAAATACTATATTATTGGCAATGTCCGAGAGCAAAGCATCACCAGACCATCGGCCCCAGTAATATAATCAAATATTTTACCGGTGCACACACAATCCTGATGAAACCCATCAGGTAGCTCGTTCTATCCTAATTTATTTAAAATAAATAAAGATAAATAAAACAAGAAAAATTAAAATAAATGAAAATAAAGTAAACCGACTATAATTTAAATAATGTATCATTATTTAAAAGTACCGACTAGAATCTCACAAATATATAATTCATCAAAATTGAGTATGATTTAAATTGAAAGACCCAATACTCAAATAAAAAATTAATTTACAAGATGAAGGCACTCCTCTGATACGTCGTGTCTGACCTTGATTGGTAGATGCGACTGGAGGAGCAGCTAAAAGACAGAAAATGAAACGACAATCAGAAAATAGAAACCCTAACTTCTAGAATTTCTAGTGAAGACTCAACTCAAAATTCAAAAATTAGGATTGACCTGATGTCATGTTTTACAAGAAATCTATTCAAAAATTCAGTAGAGTCTCCTTTGTAAAACAAACACCCCTCTACCGAAGTAGAGTCAATCCTGCAAGCAAATACATTTCTAAATTCACACAAGCTCAACACCTTAGGTTGGGATCCTGAACTATACAAATCCCCAATCGAGGTTCACAAAACACAAAAAGGTAAATATTAAATGCTAACATATTAAAATCACTAAAATCCATAAAATCAATAATATAATTTATTTAAATTTCAAAACGCTAAATATAAATATTTTCCACAATAATTAATAAAATCTTAAATAATAATATAATATTTATAAAATTCCTATTTTTCAAATATTCAACATATTTAGTCAAATTCACATTTAATTATTTAAATAGATTAAATATATTATAAAATTAATTAAAAACCCATTTAATCACAAAATAATAATAATTTATTATTTGAATAAAATTTTCAAAACTTAGAATTAATTAGTTAAAAATAGTAATTAATTTAGAAAAATTACTCTAATACTCTATAAAATTCTAAAACCATTTAAAATATAATTTAACTATATTTTCAACAAAATTACATAATTAGCCCAAAATTCCAATATTCACATAAATATAATAATTCCTCAAAAATAATATAAATTTACTAAAAATAATTTTATTAACACAAAAATTATTAACTTAATTTACTAACTCTAATTAACTCAATATTCAACCCAAATAATTAATTAACAAAATTAACAAAATATACAATTTATATTATTAGAATATTAAAAAATACCCATAATTAAAATTAACTAAAATAATTTAAAAACAACTAAGTACATATATAGATCAACTAAAAAATTAACCAAATATTAAAAATAAATTCTGATAAATTAAGAAAAAATTATATTAATTAACTAAAAATTAAAATAAACACAATAACTAACAAATAACAAAGAAATAACAAAGAATCAACCTAACAAACTCAACTAAACTAACCTAGAACTCACCTAATGCATAAATTCTAGGACAAGGAAGGGCTGCTGCTTGGAACCGAAGCTACTACTGCTAGTATTGCCGGTCTTATACTATTGCTACCAGTCTTCTGCTGTTGTTGCTATTGCTGTCGTTGTTGAAACAGCAAGAAGGAAGAAGAAACAGGCAGTAGTGCTGCTAGGATGAAAGGGAAAGACATCGTGGGAGAGAGAGGGAGAAGGAGAGAATGGCATGAGGATGGGAAAAAAAGTGTGAATCTGAAATTTTTGGCCTTTACTCAAGCTTTTTACCTATAAAAGTAGTAGTAGCAGTGAGTTTATCTACTCCATTAGGCAAAGTGAAAATTGGAGTTGTGGTCAACTTCTCCTTCAGCAACTGGAAACTGTTCTCACAAGCAACTGACCACTCAAACTTCACATTCTTCTGAGTTAAGCAAGTCATAAGAGCTACAATTCTAGAAAAATCCTACACAAATCTCCTATAATACCCAGCTAAACCTAGAAAACTATAAATCTCTGTGACTGTCGTCGGTTTAGACCACTCAGACACTACCTCTATCTTCTGTGGGTCAACCTGGATACTATCTTTAGACACTATATGTCCAAGGAATGCAGTACTCTCCAACCAGAAATCACACTTCGAGAATTTAGCATAAAGCACATGTTCTCTTAGTGTCTGCAGTACAGTCCTCAAGTGATATACGTGTTCCTCCATACTCTTCGAATTCACTAGTATATCATTAATGAAGACTACTACAAACTGATCCATATATGGTCTGAAAACCCAGTTCATAAAATCCATAAAAGCAACTGGTGCATTAGTTAACCTAAATGACATTACTAGAAACTCATAGTGGCCATATCGAGTGCGGAATGCTATTTTAAGAACATCAACCTCACATGATCCATAATTGATGATGACCTAACCTTAAGTCAATCTTAGAAAAGAACTGTGCACCTTAAAGCTGATCAAATAGATAATTTATCCTCGGGAGAGGATACTTGTTCTTCATGATTACCTTGTTTAGCTCTCTGTAATCAATGCACAGTCTCAGGGTACCATCCTTCTTCCTCATAAATAGGACTGGTGCACCCCAAGGAGAAACACTGGGTTTGATAAAACCCTTATCTAGCAATTCCTGCAACTGCTCCTTCAACTCTTTCAACTCTACAGGAGCCATTCTGCAGGGCAACATTGAAATAGGAGTAGTGTCTAGAACCATATCTATACATAACTCAATCTCTTTATGAGGTGGTAAACTTGGCAACTCCTCAGGAAAAACATCAGAAAACTCACAGGCAACAAGAACATCTGTGAGTGATAACTTCTCCACAGAAGTATCCCTGACTATGCCAAATATCCCTAACAACCCTTCCTCAACATCTTTCTAGCCATGATAGCGGAGATAAAATTTTAAGGTGCAGAACTCTTATCACCCATAAACTTAAACTCTTCTTCATCTGAAATTCTGAAAATCACCTCTTTACTCAGAAAATCCATAATGGCATAGTGCTGAGACAACTAGTCCATACCAAAATCACATCAAATTCCATCTCATCTAACAACACTAATTCTAATGGCAGTTCTCTACCTCCGATAAATACTAGACAACTAGAAAGAACAACATTAGTGTCTAACAAATCGTTTAGAGCAGTAGCGACAAACAAAGGAAAAGCCATCCTCGAAGCTTGCCAATATAAATTCGAAGCAAAAACAGAGGATATAAAAAAATGTGTGGCACCCGAATTAAACAAAATCCAAGCATCCAAGTAATAGAATGAAATAATACCTGCAATGACGATGTTAGATGCCTGAGCATCCTGCTGAGTGAGATGGAAAACCCTGGCTTGACCTTGACCTCCCTACTAATTGGTGGAAGCCTAACCAAATTCTCTAGCTCTACCTCTAGTCCCTTTACCATGCCTCTACTGGGCAACAATCTGTGTCGTGCTCGAATGCTAAACTGGAGGCAACTAAAAAGGAGCTGGTACTGCACTAGCAATCAATTTTTGTGAAAACTGTTGTAGCTGAAAACCAGAATATGGGCATGGTCTGGTAAAGTGTCTTGTCCATTTGAATCTAAAGCATGTCAGTGACACCATATAATAGGGTCCTTGATGGACTCTACCACAAGTCTGACAAGTGCTATATGTTGATCTTATGCTCCCGTATCCTAAAATTCGACCACTACTGCTGTTGAAAGCACTAAAACCAAATCTGATAGGCCTACACTATCCCCTATGATTATGCCTTTTACTACTATAATATCTCGGCTGTTGCCTCTGACTCTGTAGTATTGTGCCTCTCTACTAACTACTGGAACCAATTTGGAAAGTTGAATACGGAGTAGTTTAAAATCCTCATGACTGAACACCCAACTGATAGTAATCAGACATAGCTCCTTGCCTGACTAGTCTCAACTCTATCTCCTTGGCCAACTCTATCACTGACTCTAGAGTAAAGCTCGTAGTAGGCATCCCAGCAAATGCAAAACCTAGATCAGTGATGTACGTAGTGGTAGCAAAATATTGATCCCGCATCAAAGCCTCTGCATATCTACCAAGTTGGAGAAACTCTTGGGTGTAATCCTCAACAGATCATCACCTCTAGTGATGCTCATTAGTCGAAGTCTGTAACTCATCCAAAGTGGCTCTAGATAGAATCTCCTCATAAATCTCTCTTTGAACTATGCCCAAGTCATCATAATCATGTACAGCTGAATCACCTAGGCGAACCAATATAGGGGTGGTCCCTCTACAAACAACTTGACTATCATGATCCGCTGGCACTTGGTGTGAGAAGTCTAAGTCCTCATCTCAATAGCATGCAAAAAGTCTAATGGATTTGACATCCCATCAAAAGCTATCCTGTAGACTCTGGTATAGAACAATGATGCCTCAGGGTCAAACATACCCTGTTGATAGGTAGGTTGTAACGTCGGTACAACTGGAGGTATAATAGCTTCCTCGTATTTTGGCTCCATAGGTTCCTTATCCTGTAGCTCCCGCTGTCTATGGTGACCTGTCGCTCCTCGAGGTTTATCTTTACCTCGACCTTTGTGCCTTATTGGCGGTTTAAGAGGTAAAACCTCATCCTGAAAGGACTTATCATTCTCGACCTCAATGACTGGTGGAGTAACACGCGCTCGCCTCCTCATTATAAAAAGATAAAGCTAAAGAGATTCAAACAAAATAGAAAATCTAGCGGTTATACGGAATACCAAATAAAGGAAAACTTGTCAAAGACATAATTGAACCTAATTAACTACAGTAGTTTCAAAGAAAATAAAACTTTGAATAGCTAGGTCCATAACACTAATAACCTAGGCTCTGATACCAACTTTGTCACAACCCAAACTCAGGAGTCATGACTGGCGTTAGGGAACGAGAATTCTTTCAAATTCAAAACCCGTAACAAGCCTTTAAAATAAAAATCATGCAATAAGTAAATAATAATACAGTAGAATTTAAATTTAAGTTAATAAAAATAAATACTTAACTATCATATCATAAAATAAAAATATTTTCATACAATATTCAGAGAAAATTCTCACACTAAAACCACATTTTACAAATACAAAACACTACTACTGCAGTTTTCTAAAATACAACATAGTTAAGATAAATAATTTACATAATCTAGTCAGGGCTGAAGAAGTCCGACGTAGAGGTCTACTATTGAAGTTTGAAGATGAGGAATCTCCTGAAAAATATATTGAGGGGAGTCAGACCTCACTGAGTGAATTATTATAATATATATACATGCAATCTAAAACATATCAAGTCAAACATCAATATAGCTATAAATATATACAGACATTTCAAACAAATGAAAAAATTCATTTTATTTTATTATATATATATATAATAAAAACATAAAATCATATTAATTGAAGGACTGGAGTATAAATCATTTTAATTGAAGGATTGGAGCAGAACCCTAATATAAAAAAACATCATCCAACAGGCTTAATCAGAACTCCAAATATTCATTTATCCAATTTAAGGTAGTAGACTGGCCTTGAGTATACTAGGTCAACCGAGGTTCCGCAATCTCACTACGGACATGATTAGCCCTAAGTACACTCGGTCAACCAAGGATCCACAGTCAGCCTTTCCCAAAACCAACATCCCAATAGCAATATTAGATTCTCAACCTAATTCCACCGTACTGTTATGCAACAGTCCTAGCGTAGCCCACTAGGTAGCATATTCTACTGCTATCCTTCAAATCATTCTTATAACTATTAAAAATAGTAAAATACATAATTAAAATACAAGTGGCATTCATTTATAAAGGATATATCACTTATATACTAAAAGTACACCATAAATATACCAAAAATATACTAAATGCATATGCTGAATATATGACAAATATACTGAATATATATATTAAAACATGCTAACGTATATATATGTCATATATACAAATTGTATACTAAAAACAAACTAAGTAAAATGTCACATATACCAAAAATATACCTAAGTATACCAATAATATACTTCGTCATTTAATATAATAATTCATATCAAAACATAATAAAAACATGGATTCTCAAAAGCATGTATTATATATGCAATGTATAATAGAATAATAACTCACAAGTTTGCGCTCCTCAAGACTGACTTGACAGGCCTGGTTCGATAGGCCTCGATCTCGGTGCAGCTAGAAAATAAATAATAATAATAAATCAGAATAAATTTTTAACTTATACTTCTAAAGGAGACTTGATCTAGGAATTAAAAACACATACAAAGACAAAAATTCAAGATCGACTTGACATCACATTTTACGAGAATTCTATCAAAAATTCAGTAGAACCTCATCTATAAAACGAACATCTCTCTATTAAAAAGTAGAGCCGATCCTGCAAAAAAAAGGCACTTCTAAAACACAAGGCTCAACATCTCAGTTTGGAACCCCGAACTGCACAAATTCTCAATTAAGGTTCACAATTCACCAAAAATCAATATAATATAATAAATATACTAAAAATCATTAAATTCCATAAATGTCCATAAAATACCAATATATAATATATTTAAACATTAAAACACTAAATACAATTATTTTCACAATAATTAAATAAAATCTCAAATAATAATATAATATTAATAAAAATCCAATTTTCCCATAATTCAACATAAAATAGTAAAAATTCACTTATATATACTCAAATAACTTATATTTATATTAAAAGTAATTAAAAATTCATGCAATCACTAAAATAGTAAATAATATATTATTTGAATATAATTTTTAAAAATTAGTATTAATTAGTTAAAAATAGTAAATAATTTATAAAAATCATTTTAATACCCTATATAATTCTAAAATAAGTTAAAACATATTATCTAACTATAATTTCAACAAAAATACACAATAAACTCATATATACAAAATTCACATAATACTAATAATATTCTCAAAAATTATATAACTTCACTAAAAATTATTTTATAAATTCTAAAATTAATAACATTGATTTAACTAAATTATCATTAAAACTAATTCATTAACATAATTATCAAAAAATCAATATTTTACTATTAAAATAATAAAAAATTTCTCATAATTCAAATTAATTCAAAAAAATAAAAAAAAATTATTTTTAGGAAGATTAAGTTGCCATAAACAACATTTGTAAAGTAAAAATTCATGAATCAATCAATATCAAGTTCAAAAAAATTAAAAACCCTAAAACATATAAAATAAAAAATTGAAGATATCTCAAAATTGAAAGAATTTGAGCTCAAACGGAACTTGAAAATGAACTCACTAGAGCTTAGTGGTCCAAATGAGACTGGTGCGACATCAAATGGTAGCCGAAATCTTCACCGAAAAAAATGGAAGCTTCTTGGCAAGTCTCAGTTGCTGCGTCTTCGGCAAGCTAAAGGTGGCAGGTGACGTTTGAGAGAAGTTAGAGGTGGTGGTAGTCGCTGGTGGTGGCTGTGGCAGCTCTGGTGGTGCAGGAACGGGTCTCTGGAAGAAGAAGAAGAAGAGATGAGAGAGAAAAAGACTTGACCCGTTTTGACCCCTTTTTTTATTTAATTATAAAATGACTTAAATGCCCTTCAATCTAAATTAATAATAATAATAATAATAATAATAATAATAATAATGACAACTATGGTATTAATAATAATAATAATAATAATAATAATAACTTTAATGCATTTAAATAATAAAACCCTTAAAATAAATTATTTTACGTAAATAAAATTCTTAGAATAAAATAAATAAATAATATTCACAAATAATAACAATAATATAAATAAAATTTAAAATTTATTAGCACTGCATATCTTAAAATAATTTAATATTATTTAAAATACATGATCATTACAATAAAATATACATATAAAGTCTTTTGGTTGTAATCTTTAGTTGGTAAAAAAAAAAAATCTGGCCTAAGCAATTGGTGTATTCAACTCATGCGCAATTTTAGTCCTTTAACAACAAATCTCTCTCTCTCTCTCTCTCTCTCAATATATATATATATATATATATATATATATATATATATATATATATATATATATATTAAATGCTTAGCCTTAAAATTATTAAACAAAAAATTTAACAAGTGTCCATCTTCATATTTAAGTATTTACTTGAAAATTAATGTGTTAAACTATTAAAAATCCTAATTTTTTTTATTAAAAATAAAATTTTAATAGTTATTTAATATTATTTTTTAATTAAAACACTATTATACATATTTCAGTATTACTCAAATTCTAAAATTATTTATGTATTACGTATTTTTCTACCTTAAGTCACTCAAAATATTTTTTTCTAAACCATTACAAAATTTTAGTAATTACTTAGGATTATTTTTCAACTAAAACACTATTATTCATACTTCAATATTAATCTAATAATTTTAAAAATAAATCTTAAATCTAATAATTTTAAAAATAAATCTTATTATAAATAAAAATTTATGGCAACAAAAATTAAAAAAAATAAAATTAATGTAATTCATTTTATTTTTAATTTATTTAGTTATTGTTTCATTCAAATTATTTATATAATCATTTAATTTCACAATCCACGCATTACGCAGAGTCACGACTCATTTATTATAATTTTAGGTCTTTTTTAAGCAATTTTTCAAATTAAAGAAAAAGCCAGATAACTTAAATATACTCAAACTACACCATATATATATATAATTCTAAAAATCTAAAACAACATAACTTAGATATAAAATCTCATAAATTTTTAAAATAAAATTTCACGTTTTAATTTTATATATGAAAAAATATTTATTAGCAGACATATATCCCTTTTGGAGTTCACTTATTTTGAATTTTAAAATACTAAAAATTTATATAATTATTGGATAATAAATATCAAATAAAAAATTGTAATATCTTGAGTTTTTAGATATTTTTAAACTGCATCGGGATATGCAGTGTTAATAATTTTTGTATATATTGATGATTATTTTCATGAGTTTGTTATTTATTAAGTCATTTTAATTATTTTTAATTATTTTAAGAAATTTACATAAAATTTTCCCGAGGATGTTATTTTCGAGAAAATTAAAATGTAAATAATTTAATATTAATTATTTTAAATAGTTTTACGAATTTGCATGAGTTCATACATTATTTTAATTGTCGTATTAAAATATATACATATACATACATATATATACATATATTTAATAATTTTAGGGTTTATTAATTATTTTTAATTATGTATATATATATTATATAGATGTCATTTTAATTAACATGTGTATATGTATATATATTGTTTATTTTAAATTATGTGGTGTAGTATTTTTGGTGAATATAACATTATTATATTATAATATAAATTTTTAAATTAGTTATTATTATTATTATTATTATTATTATTATAACTTCTCCAAATTTACTATTTGTGCCATCCACTCTCCTCTTAAACTCCCGATCACCTCCCTCACCATCACTGCCGCTGCCAAGCTCCACCCCTATTGTTAGTGTGCCTCCCGGTGTGCCACCATCGTCCCCAGCTAGTTCCGTCGCCAACAGCACCCATTTTCGGCGTTGGTGAAGCTTGAAATAGTCGAAAGATCAAAACTCGAAGCCATGACCAATCGACGTGATTTCGGCCACCATTTTTGACACCGCTAGTCTCTATCTTCTCCTTGAGCTCCGGTGAGTGTGATTTCAAGCTTTGTTTCACTTAAAATGGTCTAGATTTCTCTAGGTTTTGATTTTACAATTTCGGCCATTTAGGGTTCATGAGTTTTTTGAGCTTCAATTTGATTGATTCAAGAAAAATCCCTTCACAAAATTTGATCCTTGTAGCTTAATCTACATGTGGTAATTTTTTTTGGAATTTTTGGGAATTATTTTGATTTTTGGAATTTTTGATTATTTTATTATTATTTTTTAATTTTCGAAAATTAATTAATTAAATTATGAAATTGTGTTTTATGGTGTTTATAGGTGTTAAAATGAATTTTAGAAATCTAATTGTAATTTTTTTGAATTTTTATATAATTATTTGGAATTTATTAAGTTTATGTAATTTTTGGAGAATTAGGTTAGTTATGTGTTTAATTGAAATTAATTGGTTAATTGAGTATATTTATTGATATTATTGAATTATATTTTGAGAAAATTAATTTTTGAGTAATTATACTATTTTTGGTGAATTTTTGATTAATTTTAGTGAATTTATATATATAGGGGTATTTTGGTAAATTGACGCTAAATTGGTTAAAAATGTAATTAAATTGGTTTTAATAGTTATTTAAGGTATAAAAATGATTTCTACAAATTATTTAGTATTTTTAACTAATTAAAACTATTTTTCATAAATTATTTTCAAATTATATATATAATATACGATTTTTCTAAATAAATGAGTTTTTATTGGTTTTTAACATGTTTTAAAGTTAATTAAGTAACTTAGATTGATAAAATGTATTTTTATTATTAAAGGGCATTTTCGGTATTTTTATAATTATTTTGTGAATTGTGGACCTCGGTCGGTAAATTGTAGTTTAGAGTCTGACCGAGGGATTGTGGTTGTGAATATTATGTTTATTCTCGAAGTATTTTTCTTACAGGACCGGCTCCACTCTTTGAGTAGAGAGATGTCCATTTTACATAGGAGGTTCTGCCGGATTTTCGGTAGAATTCTCATAAAATGTGGTGATGTCCTATCGAACTCTTATTTTAATTCTGTGTTTAGTATTCTAAATCAAGTTTCTAGGAATTTCTATTAGATATATTCTGATTTTTGTTGCCATTTGTTTGTTTAGTTGTGCTGAAATCGAGACCTAGTGGATCAGGAATGTCAGACCCATATCGAGGAGCGCAATAACAATGAGTTGTTATTTTATATATATATGTTTTAGGGTTCATGTTTTAGAAATGTATGATTTATTTTGATAAAATATGCATAAATGATTTAATTAGTACTTAGGTTTATTTTTGGTATATTTTAAATTATATGCATGTTTTATTAAACATTTATACTTAAAATGTTTTAAATATATTTCTAGTTTATGTTGCAATTATATTGGATTTATTTGACGTATATATACTCGAAATATACTTGGTTTACTTTTGGTATATTTCTGGTATATATATGGTTTATGTTGCTATTTTATTGAAATTCATGCATCATTTATTTATGAATGTAGGTTTTATATATTAATGAAGGATATCAATAGAACATGCTACCTAGTGGGCAACACTAAAACCGAGTAAGTACCGGTACGTTGATAGCATTTAGGCTATATTACTAACCTAGTTATGGATATTGATCGGATTGATTTAATTTGATGTGAGATGTGATTGCTGGAGCTCGGTTGACCAAGTGTCTCGGGGCCAATCACACTGATAGTCAGACTGCTGGAGTTCGGTTGACTTAACGTCTCGGGGCCAATGTACTGTCCAAATGGAATAAGTGAATATATTTGGAATAAGTGAGCCTGTATGGCTAGAGTGTTGTCTAACACTGTTTGAGGTTGCGATTTACTAGGGTTCTATTTGATTCTTCATAAACGATGATTTTCAGTAAATATATAAAAATAATTTTGCTGCATCTGTGTGTATTTGCTTGTATATATATTTATTATATATACTATTGACTGTGTGCATTGTCATTTAGTGTGCATGTATATATATTATAACAATTTACTCAGTGAGATCTGAATCCCCTCCGTTGACTATTTTTCAGGAGAGTCATCGTTTTCAGACCTCAGTAGCAGACCCATATGCCGGATTTCTTCCGCCTCGGCTTCACTATGTAAACTGCTTATCTGAGTTTTATTTTATAATCTAGAACTGCAGTAGTTGTAAACAGTTGTGGAGTTTATATATTATATTTATGTGAGTTATGTATTTTAAATATTTGAACAAAAATTTGTATTAAAAGTTTATTTATATATGAGATGAGATGTTCGATTTAATTTCTTTTGGATGGATTAGTATTTCAATATTTATGATTTTATTTCCGCTGCAGAATATATTATTTATGTTGTTATTATTATTGCATATTTTAAGGCTTGCTATGGGTTCCAGATTCGAAAGAATTCTCATTTCCTAACCCTGATCATAACTCATATTTTAGGTCGTGATAAAAATGATAAAATTCTAAAATTATATTGAAAAAAATGATTGATTTTTTTAATTTAATATGATTAGTATTTAAAATTTTTTAAATTTTAATTAATTTGATTTCATTTAAACAAAATAATAAGTACGTAAAAATATCAAGACAATTAATCTAATTTCATTGTAATATGTAACAGCTCAAATTTAAGTTGTTATTTAAGTGAAAATAACCAGCATTATTATGGCGGTTAGTTTTTTAATTTTTTTCATCCACTAATTTTAGGAAAATGGTTAAAAAAAAAAAAAAAACTCATAAAATTGTCTATCATCTCCGTTCTCTTCCCTTTCCCTTTCATGATCCACAGTTCCATACTCAAAATCAGCCACGTGTGCACACATGTAACAAAAACACAACCCTCTCCTGTACATCCAAATAAAAATTCTCGAGCTTTCGTGAAAACTCTCCGCGACAACTTCACTTCTCCTTCTCTCTTATTATAGCAAACACTCAGCCCACTTCTCCTTTAGAACCAAAAACAAAATAAAGGAATCACAATTCTCTTCTTTGTTACGTTCATTTCGCTCGCTTCGTACCCACTCAATCTCAATTCCTTCGAATAAATTCAGCTCCACCCTTTCACTTCTGTTCCAGTAATGGCGGCAGCAAGAGCCACTGCGTCTTTTAATGGAGTAAGCATTTACCCACCACGTCAAAGTAGCAGAAACGCATTGTTTGCTCAATCTTTAAACTTCCCTTCAAGACCCAGTTCTGTAAACTCGCTTCAATTGAAGAATAAACAGAGGAATCGTTCTTTTAGTCACCAGAGGATTTTCACTACTACTCGAAGATCTTTCGTCGTTAGATGTGATAGTTCTTCTAATGGAAGGGTAAAGTAATATTCTTTTCTGTTATGCTGATTTGGGTTTTTGTTAAATTTTTCTTTTATTTGATAAAGATTTAATTTTTGTTGTTTGAACAGATCACTCAACAGGAGTTTACTGAGATGGCATGGCAAGCAATTGTTTCATCTCCTGATGTGGCTAAAGAGAACAAACATCAGATAGTAGAGACTGAGCATTTGATGAAAGCATTATTGGAGCAAAAAAATGGGCTTGCTAGAAGGATCTTTTCGAAAGTTGGAGTTGATAATACTAGGCTTTTAGAGGCTACTGATAAGTATATTCAAAGGCAACCGAAGGTAATTTCTTTATGTTGGTTTTTCAATCTGGATTTCTAATTTCAGGTGCTTTTGGCATAACTACGTATTTCAATACATGAAGTAATCGGCATGCATTTCAATTTATTAACTTTGCATAAGATGTCTAAAATCTTTTTTTTTTTTTTTGGTTGAATGCTTCCTCACATTACATGTGTAGTTGGGCATAATTCTTTGTTGCTTTGGTTTATTAGAATGTAAAGTCAGAATTTAGATATCTCAGCTTCCACCATGTTATGACCATGGCATAACTCAGGCCTTATTTGGAATAAACAATTTGTAAGAATTCAATTCAAGTGAATTGCAAAATCAGTTTATTTTTGGTATGAGTTCATTTCTTTCAGAATGGCTGATTCTATCAACTGCAGCTTTCCAAATATGATAATTAGCTAAATAGTTGATATTTTGGACTCTCTGAACACACTTTTAGTGATAGAAATCATATGATATATTCCAACATGTAGTTTGTTCATTAGTTAGATAAACTTGTGATTTTTAAGTCTTCATCATTGCATATAAAAAAAAAAACGTTTTTTTTTTAATAATATTCTGATTGGTTCTACTATCCAATTACACTAGGTTCTTGGTGAATCTGCTGGTTCAATGCTAGGACGTGATTTGGAGGCTTTGATTCAGCGAGCCAGGGATTATAAGAAAGAATATGGAGATTCATTTGTTTCTGTTGAGCACTTGGTTCTTGGTTTCAGTCAGGATCAAAGATTTGGGAAGCAGTTGTTTAGGGATTTTCAGATATCTCTGCAGACATTGAAATCCGCCATTGAATCAATAAGGGGACGCCAATCTGTTATTGACCAGGGTGAGAAGATATCTCCTTGAGCTCTATATGTTCATGTGTGGAAGCATGCATGCATCTATATATGTTTATGCTGCATATATGCTAGAGTTGCTCACTATTCCTTTTGTTTTCATCTGTCCTGCATTGCACCTATTTAGTCAGATCAAAATTTTGGTTGCTCATTAAGAAATTTAAGCTTGACTATTTTTAGCTTTGAACTATATTGTGGTTTAAACTTTAATTATCAACCTTGAACCATCCATTTATTGTAATGGAGTGGGAAAACATTTTTCATCTCTTTTTGTTCATGAAATGCTGATGTTTGCTTATAAAATTTGGTTTCTGTCATCTCTATTATTCATTTTACTATATGTGACAAATTGTTTCGCATGGCTTTTACCTATTGATTGTTACAGACCCAGAAGGAAAATATGAAGCACTGGAGAAATATGGTAAAGATTTGACAGCCATGGCGAGAGAAGGAAAACTTGACCCAGTCATTGGAAGGGATGATGAAATACGTAGATGTATCCAGATTCTCTCTAGGAGAACAAAGAACAATCCTGTGCTGATTGGTGAACCAGGTGTTGGGAAAACTGCAATTTCGGAAGGGTAAGCACTAAGGCACTAAGTACAAGTTCGTAGGTGCTTAGTGGGAAATTTATTATGGTTAAAGGATCCAGAATTATGCGGTTCCTGACTAGTGTATGGTTTATTTTGTCTGTAATCTAGCTGGCTACTCCCTATACAACTTTTTACTGGTTTTTCAACTTTGAAATTTAAAATAACATTCCTATATGTTGATATGAGTACATTGAGCATGTGCCAAGTATGCTCGCTTGTTATGGACTTGTGTTGAGGTTCTGGATCCAGTTGGAAAATCTGTAGAGAATTGTTGAGTTAATTTTGGTCTAGTTTAAGCTGCAATAGATTTGTTGCCTTCATGGTTTACTCCTTTCATCTGTATATTAATTGACTCTGCCCTCTGCCTTTTTGACAGGCTTGCCCAGAGAATTGTGCAAGGGGATGTACCTCAAGCTCTGATGAACAGGAAGGTGTGTTCTTAGTGTCCATTTTAATTCTGCTTCACTAGGGACTGTTTTCTAACATGTTGGATTCTCCACTCCCCCCCCCCCCCTCCCCCTTCTCTTTTCCCTTCCCTTTTTTCCTCTTCCTTTGAGAAAGTGGGGTCATTACTATGAGATCAGGCATATTGCAATATCCTCTCTAACTATCTTGTCTAGTGTATCTGGTGCTTATGTGTTCTTTCTTTTTGCAGCTAATATCTCTTGACATGGGTGCACTAATTGCTGGGGCGAAATATCGAGGAGAATTTGAAGATAGACTAAAGGCTGTACTTAGGGAAGTCACGGAGTCCGATGGTCAGATTATCCTTTTCATTGATGAGATCCACACTGTTGTTGGGGCAGGTAATATAAATATCTTTTGATGAATACTTCCATCACTTTGACATTCATTAAGAATCTAAAGGCTGGCAGCATGACAGTATGATACTAGCTGACCCTTATATAGTTATATAGGAAGATAAAGTTTTTAGAAATATTGGTAAAAATATGGATACTCATTAATGGCTATTGTCAGGTGCTACAAATGGTGCTATGGATGCGGGTAATCTCTTGAAGCCCATGCTTGGTCGAGGAGAGCTGCGGTGCATTGGTGCAACAACACTGGATGAATATCGAAAATATATAGAAAAGGATCCAGCTTTGGAGCGTCGTTTCCAGCAAGTTTATGTTGATCAGCCTTCAGTTGAAAACACAATTTCCATTCTTAGGGGATTGCGTGAAAGATATGAACTGCATCATGGAGTTCGTATTTCTGACAGTGCTCTTGTGGAAGCTGCAATTCTATCTGACCGTTACATAAGTGGAAGATTTTTGCCTGACAAAGGTAAAACTAATGCATGCAGACATGTTACAGCCTGATGTTTAGTGACTGTGTTTCATGAAAATTTTTCTAAGGATGGTCAGTTTTGAATTGCTATAATTTATGATCAGTTAACAATAGCAAATTCTGTACCACTTTCTGATCCTCTTGAAACTGTAATTGCATTAAATAGCTAACTGATTGTGTCAAATCAGTAAAAGCTAAATGTGGTGGGAAGAGATTCAATTGTTATCCTCAGGATTGAGGTGGATGTTGCAAAGGTTTCGTTTTGTTTGTTTTCTTTTTGAGTTTCGTGAAGAATATCCTAGCTTGAAGATGAAATTTTTTGTTTCCCTCTTATATTCTGCAATTTGCATCAACAACTGAAGTGTGCAAAATTCACTTTAAGCATATATAAGCTCCATGGATTGCTCATGCATTTTTCAAATTGCAGCTATTGATCTGGTTGATGAAGCAGCTGCAAAACTGAAAATGGAGATTACTTCAAAACCTACTGCCCTAGATGAGATTGACCGTTCTGTACTAAAACTGGAGATGGAGAAGTTGTCTCTGACAAATGATACAGATAAAGCTTCAAAAGATAGGTTGAGCCGTCTTGAGGCTGAGTTGTCTCTATTGAAGAAGAAACAGGCTGATCTGACAGAGCAATGGGAGCATGAGAAGACAGTCATGACACGCATTCAGTCTATTAAGGAAGAGGTATTGCAGTTATATTTTTTATTGTCTTTCAATTATTTTCATTGGAAATGTCTTTAATCTTCACTATGTGTTTGAACTAGTCTAATATTAGTCAGCAAGGTCTAAAAAAAAATAAATGTTTAATAACAGGACCCTGAGAGGGAATGAGTATTCTGTCTTCCAAAATGTTTTGAAAGAAGGGGTGTTCATTTTGAATCATATAAAAAAGCAAAGTAAAAGCATTATCTGATTTTCTTTTACTTAATGCAGATTGACAGGGTAAACCTTGAGATTCAGCAGGCTGAGCGTGAGTATGATCTAAATCGTGCAGCTGAACTGAAATATGGTAGCTTGAACTCTCTGCAACGACAGCTTGAAAATGCTGAGAAAGAGTTGGATGAGTATATGAGTTCTGGAAAGTCCATGCTGAGAGAAGAAGTTACAGGAGATGATATTGCTGAAGTTGTCAGCAAGTGGACTGGCATCCCTCTTTCCAAGCTCAAGCAATCAGAAAGAGAAAAGCTTCTACATTTGGAGGAAGAGCTGCATAAACGTGTGATAGGTCAGGATCCTGCTGTGAGAGCAGTTGCTGAGGCAATTCAGAGATCTCGTGCTGGTTTGTCAGATCCTCGGCGTCCGATTGCTAGTTTCATGTTCATGGGTCCCACTGGTGTTGGAAAAACAGAGTTAGCTAAAGCTCTAGCTTCTTATATGTTCAATACTGAAGAAGCCCTTGTACGAATTGACATGAGTGAATACATGGAAAAGCATGCAGTTTCACGGTTGATTGGTGCACCCCCTGGTTATGTAGGGTATGAGGAAGGGGGGCAGTTGACAGAGACAGTTAGGAGGAGGCCATATGCAGTTATTCTGTTTGATGAAATAGAAAAGGCCCATGCTGATGTGTTTAATGTATTCCTTCAGATATTAGATGATGGGAGGGTGACTGATTCGCAGGGTCGTACTGTTAGTTTCACTAACACTGTCATCATTATGACTTCCAATGTGGGTTCACAATATATACTTGATACAGATGATGACCTGCCCAAGGAGGTCGCTTATGAGACTATCAAGCAGAGGGTGATGGAAGCTGCAAGATCAGTCTTTCGACCTGAGTTTATGAACAGGGTTGACGAGTACATAGTTTTCCAGCCTCTGGATCGGGAACAGATAAACAGCATTGTCAAATTACAGGTAAATTTACTTTGCTCCAAACATTACATAGCGTGAGCCATTTTTATTTGTCAACTTCCTTTTATGTTGCTTAGAAAAGCTGGAGATAAAATATCAGCAGAGCATCTAAACTTCAATTGACCAACTGAATATTTTTAAAATCATTTTAGAAATTTGATTTATGTCGAATCTTATTGACTCAGACTATTCATATCATTAAGAGGTCAAATATCCTAATCCTGATGGACTAGGATGTTTTAGGATTATGTGTAATTATGCATCTGTTGGTATACAAATGAGGTTTATTGGGTATATAACAGTGTTTGATGAGTGCAACTGATTGTGCTCTGAAATTATTACATATTGTTTGAATTTGGCTTTTGGGGTTTATCTGATCATGCTTCTGCAATATATATACATAGTGTGTGGAGATAATTTTCTAATTTCATATTTTTCTGAGCCTTGCATAATTTTGTGTCCATCACAGTTGGAAAGAGTTCAACAGAGGCTTGCAGATCGAAAGATGAAATTACAGGTGACTGAGGCAGCTGTGGAACTTTTGGGGAGTCTTGGGTACGATCCCAACTATGGTGCTCGGCCAGTCAAGCGTGTGATTCAACAGTACGTTGAAAATGAACTTGCCAAGGGTATATTAAGAGGAGAGTTTAAGGATGAAGACACTGTGTCAGTAGACACCGAGGTTACAGCATTTTCCAATGGGCAGCTTCCCCAACAAAAGCTGGTTTTCAAGCGGATTGAAAGCAATGCAGATACTGCAACGGCGGAAAACAAAGCTCTTTCACAAACTCTTTGAATGTGTTATAGATTCTCCAGAATATAAAATGTTTTAAAAATTATCTGAAGATCCTATGCATGTAGCAAAATGAAGAACTCATTTTGTACAACATTTTGCTTACAGAAAATATATAGCCATTGTTGAAGCATTTCATTGACTGCTTAGCTTCCTAACATTTTCGTTTCCCCTTTCCATCTGCCGGAGTCGTTACTCTTGAAACCTTTAAGCTGGACGAGTGCTATACTCTCTGAAATAAGTAGAATGAATGTGATGTCCTAATGAATTATGCTTGCTTTTGAGGTTTTATTTTTCAGACTGATTTATCATAACAGGGTTTATTTCGAGTGTGCTATCAAATTTAGGGTACAAGGCTTGGATGCTTCTCATCTGTTATCCATGCAAGAAAAAGAAGAGAAACTGCCATACAGAATACTTCCAGCATGTGAAAAAAATGTTAGTTATATCTAACGATGAAAGCTAACCGGTGAAAAAACCCAGAATTTTGTACGTTTAGCTATGGGATCCATATTATCCGGAAAAATGTATGTATGTGCTTTTGTTGTATTGTTTGATTAGTCTCAAGTTTCAGTTGTGATTCTTTCTGAAGTGTTCAGGACATATGAACACCTCAAAGTTGCTCCAAAGAAGTTAGACATGGGAGACTGGCAATGCAAAATTGGTAACTGCAGTACTGCATCCAACAGACATAGAATCAGCTATTAATGCCGGTCAAGCTAGTGTATCCCCTCCACCAAAACAGTTCTGCTTCAAGTGCTCAACTAGTTATCCCCTCCACCAAAACTGTTCAGATGTTACAAAAGCTACATGCCGAGGTGGAATGAACCTAAAACTAAATCGTGCCCCAGATCAAAATTATAACCGGGATTAAGGATAACCTATAAAAACTTGGAAATGGAGACACTTGGACATTGCTTGATTTATTTTCTGAGCAAAGAAAAAGGCTCTATAGTTGCTAAATGTCAGTTTCAGAAACAGCAGTGAGTACAAGATCAACTTGTGGGATAACTTACATACAAATAAAGGTATACAAACACTTTATGTTCCTATATCATTGTGCAATCAAGCACTCAAATTATGCAATTCCACTTTTGATTGCCAATGCAAATCTAACAAAGGTGCCAGTCAGCTTACATTTTTCAGTTATCTTGTGTTTTTTCCCCTAATGCCTGTCACATCAACTGGGAGATATTTGCTAACATATTTACATTTGAAGGTGAAACGACTGTTTTCTCCTCTTAGACCTTTTTCAGGTTCTGAAGCATCAATGCTCTTGTCTTGCCATCAGGTTTAAGACCGCTCCTGCGCATCTTCATATACAACTTCTTTGCAGATTCAAACTTGCATCTTAGACACATTCCATGAATGACAGCATTGTAAAGAGAGACATCCGGTGCAACTTTCTGAAGACAAACAAAGAAAAAGAAAATACAAGTTTTTCAGAATTTTGGAAAGCAAACGCCATTAAACAATTGAAGGTTCTTCAACAAGAACAGAAGGTTCAAGCAAACAATTGCAAAGTCTACAAATTAATTAGATAGACAAGGACCCAAATGTCCAAACGAAATTTAACTAGACTTCTGTCAATATACAGCCCATTCGAACGCCATTTCACAACATGTATTTACTCTGAAGTCTGCACGCATGCCAACAGGGAAGGGATTGGGAGAAAGGAAGAAAGTAGTAAGCTTGCATTGCATTTATTTCTTCTCGTCTAGAAAGCTTGCCTATTGATTCAAGGATTTGATGTACTAAAAGGTCAAGGCTTTTGAACATATACATTTTGGTGAAGACAGGACACTGAATTATCTTCAATCATGTTCATTACCTGAAGTTCAAAAGATGTAACAAAGTTGATATAGAGTGAACACTGGAAAAGAATAAGCATGGAAGGTGGATGATCACATGCCACATTGGTCATAGCATGAGATTATTTAAGGCAAAAAAGACTCAGAGCAGTGTTGCACAGAATGATAAAGACTGAACTTGCCTCCAGAATTTCTTCCACTTCATCCCAGAGAGATGCCCAAATGCAACTTCTTATGAGTGACAAATAGGTAAATGTATCCGGAGTGCACCTCTGGTGAATCATGTGCTCATAGACTTGTAATGCAACTTTCGGCCTTCTTGCAATCTCACAAGCACCAATAACAAGATTGTAAGATGTGGTTGAGACTGGAAGTCCAGAAGCTTCCAACTGCCACAACAGTTGAAGAGATTTATCCCATAAACCAAGCTTCTGGCACGACATTAAGGCAGTGTTGTATAGATGTTCATTGATTTGAGAGCTCTGCTCTCTTTTTATGCTCTCAAAGAGCTGAAGAGCATTGGCAAATTCGTTTGCTCTATACAGACTATTTAGCAGTGCGTTCCATGTGTATGCATCTGGTGTGTGACCCAAAGATTTAACTTTTTCAAATACCTTGAATGCTAGTTTGTGTTCTCCAGCTTTTCCAAGCGAATTCATCAATGCATTGCATGCAATAAGATTTGGTTTCAGCCCATGATTCAACATATTTTGGAAAACTTTTAAAGCCAAATCCCACTTCCCCTCCTTTGTAAATGCTCCAATTATAGCCTGCAATGTATCATCTCTTGGTTTAATTCCATTTTGATCCATTTCATTGTAAGCATCAAGTGCTAGCTCATTCTGGCCACAGCGCACGAATATGCTAACCAACAGTGAGTAAGTAATTTCTGTTCCATTATGACCATTTTCTTTCATACTTCTCCAAATTCTTTTTGTGTCAACCCAATTGTTGACTCTTCCACAAATAGATATCATTGTATTATAAACAATGACATCGAAATCATTCTCCTCCTTGGAAAACCCTCCTAATTCTGCAAACATATGCAAAGATGATTCAAAACCCTGCATATCTGCTACTGCTTTTAGTATTAAGGTATATGTATGACCTGTTGAAATCTCATTTTTCTTCATGAACTCAAAGACTCTCAATCCATGGTCAAGTAATTTCTTTCTTATGAGGCAAGAAATAAGAGAGTTGCAAGCATGACTATCAGGTCTCAGACCTGAGATCTCCATGGACCTAAATAATTCTAGTGCACTTCTAACCTTGTTGGATCTGCTAAGCATCAATATCCTTCTTGATAACACTTCTTCATCCATTTCTTCTAAAAGATGTATTCTACTTTCATTAACAGTATCTATATTTCTTGAAATCTCTGAAGGTTGGACAATGCTTTCAGTATCCACATCTGTTTCTTGCTGAATCGTTGAATTTCCCCAAGGAGGCAAATATTGTTCAAAAGAATCCATTTCAATTTCAGTTTTTCCTCTATCAATGACCTCCTTCTCTTCATTTTCATCTGAAACCAACCCAAATTCATTACTAGAAACCAAATTTGCCAATCTAGTAGTCCCATATATAGAACTCAATCGGTATAACCTGAGCTGTATACATCCAGAACATGCATACTCCTTCATGAACATGGAAACACTATTGAGCTCCCATAATCCCACAACACTTCTATTCATTCTAGTATGTAAATTATTCTGTAAACTGAAATGCAAACTCCTCCAGTGACAATTAATTGGCATAAAAAAACTATTTTGGTAAGCTAAACCATTCCATTTCAAACTAATTGGAACTGAATTCCCCAAGAATTCCCCCATAACTGGACTAAAAGCTGAGTGGTAAATAAGTGACACGATACACACTTTGAAACAACAATCAACCAGTGTCAAGAGCAAAACCCAGTTGCATAATCCAGTACAGGACCTCAAAATATTAAAAAAAAAAAGGAAAGTAAAAAACCTTTTTAGCTTCACAAATTAAATATCTGCCACTAGAAACAACTGTTCTTGTACAATACCCACAAAAGCTGTAAGTCAAAAACAGCAAAATCAAGCCGAGAAATGGTGAAAGGTTTACTTCTTTGAGAGGGTTTACTGGGAAGAGAACTTGGATGCTAGAGAAGGATTAGAGAGAGCGGGTAAAACAGAAGCAGAATGCAGCAAAACAGCATCGGTTTTCATTAGGTGCAAAAACGACATTTTAGAAAGCGAATTCAATTGAAGAAAACGACATTAACTTTTAACAACGGTCGTTTATTGTATTACGCCCATTGATGAACACCGTTTTGAGCAATCAAAGTTATACTTGTCAAAGATATGCTGACATGGACAATAAGACGCAAGCTAGATGGATTACATGGCATCACCATGTAAGCCAGATGGTGATATAGCTTCAAAAACATAAGTAAAACTAGTATTTGACATTAAGGACAAAAAACCCTTCAAGTTGCTCTTATCTGCCTACTTTGATATTAACCATGATGAATCCATCAATAAGTTGATCATGTCCAACAAAATCAGTCATGAACACATAAGTGTTCTTTTGGTCTTTAGTATCTAGTCCAACAAATTTAAGTGTGGTCAAGGGCATTATATTCACACCAGTGCCATAATTAACCAACACCTTTTTCATTTCAACATTGTTAATATTGGCCTTAATATACAAAGGTCAAATGTGTTTGGTCATCAACTTATCTAGTTAAGGTATGGTTAAAGATGCCCCCAGTTCTTCATTAGGGTTAACTTAATCCGGATGAATTACATCACCATCCAAGTAGACTTTTGGCTTGATTTCAACTTGAAGTTATTTAATAACATCATCAAATTGATATTTTGGTTGTGGATTGACTAAATCCACTACTTTTAGCCTTTCCCTTTGGTCTTTTAATGGAGTTGGAAATTAAAAAAAGGCCTTTTATCAAAATATACTTTCACCATACATTTTCTTTGATAATTACCTTAGAGATTGATCTTCTTATTTAGATGAACTAGCTTCATCCTGAGGGTATGGTCTGCCCTTGTTTAGTCTTGATTGTGCCAACTCCTTTGCATGTTCTCTATGGCAGCCTGTTGTCTCCATTGTATCCTCCTTTTTTGAGCCTTGGTCATTTGAATTCTGCCATCATCATTAGGATACCATAGTCTCTAAAACACCTTTGGCCTAAGGTTATTTCTTTACCAATATTCATTTGCCATTTTCTTGAGGGGTTTTTGCATTATGCTGAAGTTTAAATTAGGAGTCCTTCCTTCGAGATCGATTTTGAGGTGCTTGCTCCTTAACATGCTGAAATTTAGTATGGCACAAAGGATAGGTAATTTTCTTTTATATGACCATTTTGACTCTTCTTTCTTTTTAGCCTATCTCTTCATCAGAATGAGAAGATATTTCAATCTTAAGCTTTGGCCAATCAGGAGAAAATGGATGTTGTATACCTTTACCCAACACCTTGACTTCGGGTATACCATTTTATAGAAAAATTGGGCTTGTTGACTTAATAGTAACAAATTTCCCCTTATATGGGAATAATAATTTTCTTTCATCAATCACCCTCTGAATGATATTCTTAAACACCACACAATTTTTATTGAATGTTTCCATAAATTATACAATTTACAGTACTCTTTCTTGGCCCGATTTTCTATTTGTTGGATTATACAACCATTGGACAACTTGATTTGGCTAATTTTGAATAAGTAATCAATGATTTCATCAGCCTTAGTAAGATTAAAAAAAAAAAAAATTCTTTGTTGCAATTTGATTTCCTTTTATAGGATTTTTTTTTCTCTTTATTGGAATTCAACCTTTTTAAAGCCTAACACTCATTAGGCTTGGAGCTTATATATTTAGCCATATATACATGTTCTCCTTTAGAATTAGAGGCAGAATCTTCTTCAAGATGTGGAATTTCAAAGGTATTATAGTAAGTCCCCCTGAGATGAAGCCTTTCTTTGATACTTCTCTCTCAATAATCTCTAATAATTAAAGGCCCAAGTTGCTAGCTTATAAGATCTCGAAAATGATAACCTTTAAAATGTTCCCTCATAGAGTAGTTTAAACCCTTGACCACTATAAAAACACATTTAGCCTTAGACATAGCCATTCGAGATTAAGTTTTCAGTTCCAAAACCTCATGATAAACTTCTCTATAGACTCTTTAGGAAAGTAATAAGATCAAGTAAGATCGGCCAATGTAATATATAAAGTAGGCCAATAAAACTTTGAATGAAAATTTTCCTCTAACTCCTTTTTGGAATTTATGGAATTAAGAGGAAGATGAGAGTACCAGGTAAAGGTTGATTTAGTCAAAGAATTCTCAAAAAGTATCAATCTCCAAAAATCATTAGCTGCAGCCTCTCCACACTAAATAAAAAATTGGGCTAAATGCTCTATGGTAGATTGATTATGTTCCTCACTAAAATAGAGCATAAATTATGGGACTTTATATCCCTTTAAAAATGGGAAAATTTTATCCACCCAATTAGGGTAAGGCTTAGTATACATCGGCCTAGCCAAGGGCTTAAAATCAACCCATTTTATCCAATGTATCTCTTAACAAAGACTGATTGGTCCCAGGAGGTTGATAGCCATATCTGTATGGGGAAGAGCTAACATTCCCATAACTAGAACCTTCAACATCATTTCCAAATCCTAATTCAATCATTCAACCAATTTAATCATAAGAAAATATCAAACCTGGCCTTAATGGTTGATTAACATATGGTTGTTTACCTCGAGTCTAGTGAAGACTTAACTTCCTAAGGTCTCCTTAAGATCTGGACATTGCCATACTATAAAAATTTAGGGCTCCCTTTTAAGACTTATAATTACCTCTCTAAGGCTCATAATTTTGCTTATGTACCTCAATACTTTATCTTTCCTCTAAGATAAATACCAAACGGTTGATTCCTCTAAAAATATCATCTAACTACCTCGTGGACTCTTTTTTAAAGTGACTCATTTTTCTTTAAAATTGGCCTTAATATAATGGACATTTAGCTTGATTAGGTCATTAAATATCATATAATTCTCCCTTGCCACTTCATTATATGAGGACTTCATATCCTCATAGCTTAACATTGATGGCTTACAAGGTGGGAGGTTTCTATTGTATTCCTGTATATCAATGGGATCACCAAGCCTTGCATCATATGGGGAAAAGAGGAGGTTCAGTCACCCTTTTGGTTAGAAGAAGAAGTTTTGTTAGTAGATCTGCTAGTCATCTCTCTTTGCTTTTGACTTCTTGTTTGCACTAACATACAAGGTCCCATTAAATATTTCTAGTAAATATCTTTAGATTGTTTAAAAATGAGTTCTTTGAGCCAATAATAAGAAATCAAAATAGAGGAAAAGTGTTTCGTTATTAGTACAAGATGATAACAAGATTAGGATAAGCTCTTAACCCTTCTAACTTATTGGAAATGAATTCAATAAGAGTTTTGCTTTAAATAGGGAAGTTGATAATAGGATCTGGAAAATAAGCTATAGGAGTAAAGAAATGAAATATGATTTTTAGTGAAAAGATGTGTATCTCTTTATTTCTTCTTTAACTATATATATATGTGTGTGTGTGTATGTGAGAAAGATTTGGAAACCTTTAACTTTGTAAAAACAATCTTTAATTATTGTTCAATTTTTTAAAAATGAACATTTTATTTTAAATCATGCAAATTAGCCTCTTTTCCTCGTATTAAAGCATTGATTTCATTTTTATAAATGGAATGAGCTTTAACAAGGTTAAGAGTCCTGGTATTGGATTTTTCTAAAAATGGAAAAGATATATGAACTTCATCATCTGTGAAATCAATGGAGTTATAAATGGTTAAATAGAGAGTTATCAAATTAATGAATGGCACCCCTAAAATCACAATATAACTTACATTAGAAACCAAAAGAAAAGAGGTCTTTATTAGAAATCCATTATTTAAAATATTGGCTTCTATTTTACCATTTATATGCATTTTTGAATTATTAGCATAAGAGAGTTTTTATGTGGTACGTTCTTAAAAACGATTTGGGACCATATTAGTTTTTATGCAACTCAAATAAACACATGTATCAAATAGTACTATAGTATCAAGTTGGAAATCTTTATAAAAAATAATGGAATTTTTTATAATATATTTTCTAGAAGAAATTTGATTTAGAGCACAGAGAAAATCTCCTAGAACTTTATCAATATTAGCTAAAGATTGAGGTTCTAAATCCTTAGTCTCATCACTATCACTAGACTTTTTAGCAAGTTTAGTGACAAAGAATTGGATTAAGTCAGAGTCTTTTTGTTGTTTATCTTTTAATTGTTTTATCTCAGTCTTAATGGTCTTTATTTCTCCCTAAAGTTCTAGGATATCACCTAAAGGTTTCTTACTTGGATTTTTCATATTAAAAATGTTAGTAAGGTCATATATACATGTACTAATGGAAGGCAACTTGGTATCTTCAGGTTTAGGTTCCTTTTTTAGGGATTGTCTAAGTTGTTCAAGATATTTCTTCTGTATATCAGGATTATCTATATGATGGATGACATATAGGATCAAGGTTTATTCTCTAGTGAGCATATTGAGTTGCTTACTTTTAATGCTAAAGTCTATGTTAGAAGAAGAAGAGGAATTGGTTGCTATATCATCTATATGAGGATGACCTGTTTCTAAGAATTCATCATAATTAGTTTCAGACCCAGAAGTTTCTATAAGAAGGGCTGCAAACTTGTTCAAGGTTTCTTCTTATAAATCTAACTCTTGCAGTTTCTTAGAAACGCTATAGTATTTAGAGATATGTCCCTTTTTGCCACATCTATAGTAAGTAACATCTTTCATACTGGTTTTTTTGGATTTATCAACTTTATTCTTCCTATAAGTTTTCTTGTAAGGCTTTTTATAGTAAGTTTTCTCAGGATCCTTTCTCTTGGAGAATTTTCTATTTTTCTTAGAAAATTTCCTAGATGAAGGTTTCAAAGATTTCTTACTACAATCTCCTTTGCAAAAAGGAATTTGAGTAAGAATATAGTCAAACTATTTGTAAAAGGATCCTAGTTCTTATTTAGTCTTTCTTAATTCCCATTTTAAGTGTTTTTGGAGCTTCAGATCTTGACAGATTCTAAAACCTTCACGTTAGGTAGTGCTAATCAACTCACTATAAGTAAGCTGGTTATAAGAAATAATATGGGTTCCAGAGGATTGTCTGAGGGTATTCCTAATTCTTTCTCCTAAGAGCGTTGATAATCCTGTAAGGAATTTTTTGTTCCAAAAGGACTGGTCTTTGTTAAGTATAACCCTAGTAAGGATGGCTGATCTATACCATTGGAAGTTACTCAATTTCTTACATCTAAGATTAGAAAGAAGATTAATATTTTTATCTTTCAGATGGGAGGAATCTCCTACAAAATGTAGTGCTATGGTTAATATCAAGGTAGACTTTGAATGGGGTTTCCTATATGGTTTAAGATGGGTAAACCTTCATCATCCGTTTGGATAGCATACAAAATATTTTATTGTTGGTCTCTTGTGATATGATAATCCCACCAAACTTTCAATTGTCCAGAGAAACTTGCTATGATAAGTTTTGAAATAAACTTATCGGTAGTTCCCGTTTAGGCTTTATAGGAATTAGATGCTATAGTCACATATTGGAGAGAATTGAGGATTTGATATTTAGACATGCCATCTATATTCCATTTATATATATTTCTTAATGATAATGATACACAATCATGTTATGGTTGATATATTAGATCTTGCATACGTGTATGACATGAACATTTAGGGGGAGGAACATATTGGATAGGTTACACCTAAATGTATTTGATCACTTAAAGGGAGTAACATATTGGATGAGTTACCACCTAAGTGTGTTTAATGCTCTTAGAAGACTAACATATTAGATGGCTTAGCACTAAAAATTTTAAAACGTTAATTATGACTTGAGTGTGTATTAAATCTCTTGATTTTTATGATGAATATTTATATGAAAATGATGTTTCTTGAGAAGTATGTGATTTGATATTTATGATTTGATCAAGTTTTATATTGAAATGGAAATGTGGAAAATTATTTGAATTTGGTACAAATGACACACACGCACATTATTGTTTATAAGAAATACATGTTCCTCATTGTTAATTCATAATCTACTCACTGAGTATTTATACTCACCCTTCAATATTATAAATTTTTTTTGAAGTATCTACTTTGGGTGTGAGTTTTAGCTTAGTTGACCATCATTTTTGCACTCTTTCATGTTAGAGCCAATATTTTAGTTTTTAGTGCTTTTTTTAACTTCTATAATAGTCTAGTATATAAAGTTTATGAATATGGATATAACCATATGATAATATATATTTTGGTTATACTTAGATAAATATATTATTTAGTTAATGCTTGTGTAGTTAATACACTATGTCATACTTAATAAAATCTTTTTATAAAATGCTAAAAGTTGGTTACTTATGAGCAAGTTATTTTTGAAATATCGAGAAGTATATATATATATATATATATATATATATAAGAAGTATATGAATTCTACCTAACGTCCGACTTTAAAATTAGAATCCGACTCCAATTTTAAAACTACATAAAAATAATTATGGACTTACACAACAATCTAAACAAACCTAAATTCAAAAAGGATTGGCCAGTATAAACAAATTTATATTTATATAATTAATTGTATTTATATAAATTAATAAATAAATTTAAAATTATATAATTTATATTCAATAAATTGATAAATTTATATTTATACAAATTAATTATATTTAAATCAAACATAAAACATAGACAACAATCAAAAAACAACCAAAAAAATCAACTCCAATCCAACAACAACATCACAACACCAATCCAACAACAACATGGAAACAACCAAAACTAGAGTTAAACAGAACTTATAAAAAAGTATTTGAATCCTGCCTAATGTCAAACTTTAAAATTAGAATTTGACTCCAACTCTAAAACTAAATAAAAATAATTATAGACTCACAACTCATAAGCTAGCCCAACAATATAAACAAACCCAAATCCAAAAAGGATTGGGCTAATATACATAAATTTATATTTATATAAATTAATAAATAAATTTAAATATGTATAATTTATATTCAATAATTTGATAAATTTATATTTATATGATTTATATTGTATAAATTAATTATATTTAAAACAAACATAAAACATAAACAATAACCAAAAAAATCAACAGCAATCCAACAAAAATATGACAACAACTAGAGGTAGAGTTAAACAAAACTTAAAACAAGTATAAAACACGAATACCTAACAATAACTAAACAACTAGGGCTGAGCAAAAATTGGCCGAACCAAAATGTAAGGGTAGTTCTGTGATTGAGATTGCCTAAAGCCGGTTAGGTTAGGTTATTAAGGAATTTTTTATTTTTGGTTGTCGGTTTAGTTGGGAGGTTGATTTCATCGAATTGATCGAAAAACTGAAGGACTGTTAATATGCCTTTAAAATGACATTGTTTTATCCTTAACCCTAACCCTAAAAAAATTATCTATAAATACCTCTCATTCACCCAAACCCTTATTTTCTCTGCCTCCTTCTATCTCTCTCTCAACCCTTCCCTTTTAAAGACCTCTCTTCTCTCATTTAACCCTAACCTTAACCATAAAATAAAAAACACTCATATCAGTGTCGTTCTTGTTAGTGATATGCACTAGGTCAATCATGTATAACCATGTTTTGACTTTATCATTTATTTAATAAAAAGGCATTTTTCATTATCATTTTATATTATGATAATTACTTGAATAGTCAATTCTTACTAAGGTCATCAAGTGTGTGACTTGATAGTAAAACCCTTAGATTAAATATAAGTTCTATTCAAATTATCCCTAGTCATAACAATGTATTATGGCTAGTATGACGTTGATTGATGATTAAGTTTTACTAATCATGAATATGAGATATTAAGTCAACTCATAGGTACTTATTTGAGAAATAAAGTACTGAATTGACCCATCATGAAAATACTACAAAGATAATTATCATAAGTAATTCTTATCACAGTAAGATTAGCTTAGTCCTCTGACCTTGAAATCACCATGGATTTTTACATAACTATTTTATATTTTGACATAATCTTACATTATCTTTAATCGGATAATAAAATAGGTTGTTATTGGGTATAAAATGAGTTATATGAGAAATGTGAGTGATTGAGAAGGAATTTGTCTCTCATTTAATATGAATAAGATATCTATGAGCCCCTTGATAAGATAGACTGAGGAAAATGCATGACCATGCTAAAGTAAATTGATAAAGAGTTATCATTCTTAGTCTACTTAGAATCAAGAAATTATATGATTGAATTCTATAAGGATGACATAATCTATGCCTTATATTTAATTAAGATATCATATGACAAAGGGACTAGAATATTCACTATATATTAGGTTATGTCGGATTATTGACTTTATATGGCTTGGGTAGTCATAATGTCTTTCTAGAGGCCATTTAGGACTTGTAGGGCTAAATAGAGATTTAAGGCCCACTGCCAACATCATGTGAACCTACAGGGTCACACACTTTGAACAAGCCTAAAACAAATATGGGTTTAACAAACCCAAATAAGCTATGTGAAAATAAATAAAAAAACACATATTTATTTATTTAAGGTAAATGTTATCTTAAATAAATAGAATATTATTTCTAATTTAATTTTAAATAAAATCAAAATAAGAATCAGTGAGAAATTATCAAAAGGTTATTTTGGTAAGTGAAATCCTAATTTAAATGTTTATAAATATGTTATATTCTCTAGGGTTTTATAGACTCTCATTATTCTGCCACCAAATTCATTCTCTCTCTTTTAGAAAATAAAACACAGAGTTCCTTTTAATTCTTGATTTGTGAGAAATCAAGAGAAGGTACTAGCACACAAATATTCATTTTTAAAATCAAGGGTTGTTCATATAGACACTTGTGGAGGATGGATTCTTTTAGAGACATCTCAAATTCGAACTGCTAAATTAAAAGCTCAAGGTAGCGTGTTACCAAAGTGAACCTCCTCTCTTCTTTCTAGATTTCTTACCTCTTCTGTGTTTGTGGTAAGAAAATAAAAATCTAGATTTAATCAATTAGTTGAATTACTTGGATTTGAGTTCGGGTTTGTGATTCAAATTTTTATTTTTTCGCTACGTATGGAATAATGAATCCCAACAATTCTTGTGTTATCTCCAGTTTAGCTTTTGCCTCTACCCTTATTGTCATCCCTACGTCTTTACTATATGTCTGTGTTCTTTTGTATATTCATTCTCAATTTCTAATCTCTTATGACTAGAGTCTCTTACACTTAAAGACTCATCCTCTTTATGTTTCCATGATTCCATCGATCTCTCTAACTCAGTGATTGTTATAAAAAAACTACTACATACATTGGTTTGTTGTTGTTTTTTTACTATTAATGTTCATTACATGAAATTCATAGTGATGAAATCAATATGCAAAGTCTTTCTTAGCCGGATCAACTAAATCTAGTAATATTCTTATTATATTCATAAGTTTTTCTTGTTAATCAATTAATCTTTGTTGCTATTTTGATTAGATCTTGATGTATTTTATGTTTGTTGTTTTGTATTTTGCATGATACGCTGGTTAATCGATTCATTAGTTGAATCAACGAAATATTTTACTTGATCTCATAAAGAGATCTTATGGTAAAAGCCTAAAGTGCTTGATTTATCCTTCGGTTGACTTTTTAGTGGAAGTTCCTTCTTTTTTTACATCATTGGAGTCAGAGAAATCTTTGAAAACATCACTTTGAAAGGTATAAATCTCATTTATTGATTATTTTGTGGCTTAATGTTCTTTATTTTGAATTTATAAAATTTTGTAAAATAGATTTTTAAAATAGGTTTTTAAAAATATTGTTTTTACTTTGTAAATATGAATATTTTGAATATTTTGTTTTGAATATTTCTTTGATTGAATCTGTATTTCTGAAAGTGATTTAAAAAATTGCTTGATCTAAAAAATATTATTACAGAATGAAAATCATATTTTTATATGATCATTTTTTTAAATTTTTCTAAATTTTAAATAAATATAGATTTTCTAATTTCCATCATGATTTATTAACTTGTTATTGGTGAAAGCTTTTGTCTAATTTTTTTTATTATTTTGTTTTGTTTCATATAAATTGATGGCGTAGATGGAAAACAAAGCAGGAGCTGCCGGTGGTAGTGTACCACATGCTATTAGTGAGCAAATCCCGCCTCCTGCTCCTACAAATATGGAAGCCCAAAAGTAAAAGAAGCTGCTAAAAAAGAAAAAAAGAGAAAGGAAACCTTTGATTTCAAAAGCAAGGTGTGAGAGCACTTTGAGAAAATCCATGACAAGCAAGAGAAGTTGGTAAAAGCTAGATGTCTTTATTATGCTAAACAATTTTTTGCTGACACTAAAAGAAATGGGACATCATCCATTAGAAATCATATGCTAATTTGCACGAAAATACCTAACCTTAAGGACACTAGACAAAGCCTTTTAACCGTAAAACCTAATTTGCATAGTTCTGACCCTTTAGGTGTTATAGGGACATGAAAGTTTGATAACGAAGCAATTAGAACTGTATTGTCTAACATGATAATTATTGATGAGCTTCCATTTAAATTTGTTGAAGGCGAGGGATTCAAAAATTTTATCAAAGTTACATGTCCTAGGTTTAAGATACCTAGCAGATGGACTGTAAGCCGAGACTGTTTTAATGCAAATTTATATGCTCATCTGAAATAAAAAACTATTTTCATGAATCATTACCAAAGTCAAAGAGTCAACATTACAACTAACTCTTAGACTAGTATTCAATGCATTAATTACATGTGCATAACTAATCATTACATTGATGTTGAGTGGAAGCTCAAAAAAAAAATCATTTCTTTTATCCCTATTACATCTTATAGGGGTGAGTACATTGCAAAAAGTTTGGAAAACTATCTTGTTGATTGGGGTGTGAAAAATGTTTTTTTTTTGTGACAGTACATAATGCTTCTTCAAATGACACTGCACTTGGTTTTTTTTAAACAAAAATTAATGTCTTGGGGCATATCTACTATTAGAAATAAGTATGTTCACATGTGTTGCATTGTACACATTCTAAATTTGGTTGTAAATGAGGGTTTGAAAAAAGCTGGCAGATTTATTAAAAGGGTTAAATAATGAGTTAGATATGTTAGGAATTCACTTGCTAGGTTGCATAAATTTAGGGAATTTGGTGACTTAATTGTCATTGAGTGTAAATGTTCTTTGACCCTAGATGTGGCAAATATATGGAATTCAATATATATGATGTTAAAAACTACTTGTTTGAATTTTTTTTTGAAAAATTTGAGGAATGTGACCATGTATATAGGGCAAACTTAGAAGGTGATGTACCTGACTTCATGGACTAGCTTTCAGTCAAACAAATTGTTGATTTTTTAGAAAAATTTTATGAGATGACATTGAGAATTTTTGGTTCTCACTATGTTATTGCAAATAATTTTTTCTCTGAAATTTCTAATATGTTCTTTATATTACATGAGTGGTAAGGCTGTGATGACGTCAATAAAAGATCAATGGATTTTTCAATAAAAGCCAAATTTGATAAGATCCAACTAAAAGAACTTATTGATTTTTATTTGTTATAACCCGAGTTTTTAAATGATGTTATTTTAAAATAGGATATGCAGTATTAATAAATTTTAAAGCTATATTTGATTATTTTATTATTCTGTGAATAATTATCATTATCTTTACATTAATTATAGTTTTCTACGTAAACGTATATATAGATGTTTATTAGTTTGGATAATATTATTTTAATAATGCTTAATTAGTGCATTAATATTTTAATAAATTACATTATTGACTTTTATTTTTATGAGTTAATAAATATATGTACATGCATATATATTATTAGGGTTTAATATTTATATTATGTGTATATATTATACTTTTATTATGTGTATTATATATATATGTATATATATATATTTATGCATGTGTATAATAAATATGTGGTGTGTGTTTGTTGAAAAATATATATTATAAAGTTTATTATATTTATTATTATAAAGTTTTATTAATATATATATATATATATATATATATATATAAATATATATATATATATAATTTTACAAAAAACCTCTCCCTTACTCTTTTCTTCCTCTCGACGCCTCATTATCACCCTCCACCTGTCATCACCGATCAACCACCGTCGATGTGCCTCCCCGCCTTCCACCACCTGCAAGCCAGCTTCGCCACCTCTAGCCACCTTCTCCAGCGTCGTTGAAGCTTGAGAAGTTGAGGAAGTCGAAAATTGAACCCACCTCCATTCAAGGCGATTTTGGCCACCTCTTTCGACACCGTCAGTCTCTTTCCCTTCCCCGAGCACTGGTGAGTGTGTTTCTAAGCTCTGTTTCACTTGGTTTGGCTTAGATTTCAGTGGTGATTGATTTTAAGTTTTGGTCATTTTTGGTTTTTTAAATTTTTTGAGCTTGATTCCTTATGATTCATGAGAAGTTCCTTCACAAAAGTTGACCCCTCTAGCTTAATCTACATTCTAGAATTTTTGTGTAATTTTTGGAATTTATTGTGATTTTTGATTATTTTATTATTATTTTATAATTTTCGTAAATTAAATAAATAAATTATGAAATTGTGATTTTTGATGTTTTTGGTGGTTAATATTAATTATAGAATTTAATTTATAATTTTTATGATTTTTTTGTAACTTTTATAATTATATTTAGTTTATGTCAATTTTGAAAATATAGGTTAAATAGATATTTAGTTAGAAATACTTGGTTAATTAAGTGTATTTGTGGAGTTTAGAGAATAATATGTTGAGAAAATAATTTTTGTGTAATTATATAATTTTTATTGAATTTTTTAATATTATTAGTATTTTATGTGTATTTTTGTATATTAGGGGCATTTTGGTAATTTGGTGATGATTTTGGTTGAATATTAAATTTAATTGGTTTTAATAATTATTTGAGGTATAAAAATGATTTTTTACAAATTATTTACTAATTTTAACTAATTAATACTATTTTTCAAAAATTATTTTTAAATTAAATATAAACTACTATCTTTGTAAATAAATGGATTTTTAGTAATTTTTTGTATGTTTTTGGACTAATTAAGTGATTTAGATTTTTAAAATGAATTTTTATTAATATTTGTGGAATCATCGAGAAATATCAATTTTTATTAATATTATATTAATATTAGGGTTTTTAAGTAATTATTGATAAAATAATTACTTTTGGTGTTTGAATATTTAAATTGCTATATTTTGGTATTTAAAGGGCATTTTTGGTATTTATGAAATTTTAATATATTTTATTGTATTTTGTTGTGAATTGTGAACCTCGATCGGTGAAAATTACAGTTTGGGATCTCGACCGAGGAGTTGTGAGAATTTTATTCAAAGTGTATTTTTCTTGCAGGACCGGCTCTACTTTTTAAGTAAAGAGATGTCCGTTTTACAGAGGAGGTTCTGTCGATTTTTTGATAGAATTCTCGTAAAATATGACTTCGAGTTTAATTCCAATTATTTATTTGTGTTTAGAATTCTAGATAGAGTCTTTTGAAGTCTAAGTTAGATATATGCTCTAATTCATGATCGTTTTTATTGTTAGTTGCGTCGAGATTGAGACCTAGTGGACCAGGCCCGTCAGACCCGTCTCGAGGAGTGCACAACTGTGAGTTATTAGGTTATATATGCATTGTTTTACGTTGCATGTTTTAGAATTATATGTTTTAAATGTAAATTTTTGCATAATTGCTTTATTAAATGCTTAGGTATATTTTTAGTATATTATTGGTATATTTAAAAATAAATGCATGTTTTCTTTGTGATTTATTTTCAAATTATATTAAGTATATTATTGGTTTGTTTTAAGTATATTACATGAGTTAATTGAATTTATTATACATCTATATACCTGAAATATACTTAGTTTATTTTAGGTATAATTCTGATATAAATATGGTTTATTTGTTTATTTTAAATGTCATTATGCATTATTCATTTTTCTGAATGTATGTTTTAATATAAATGAAGGATGTCGATAGAACGTAATTCCTAATGGGCAGCACTAGGGCCATGTACGTATTGGTGCGATAGATTAGAGTTAAGTGAAAATTAATTGTGGTGATTATGATTGATTGATGTTGATTTGATTGAGATTGATGTGATTGAGGGTGTGATTGTTGGAGCTCAGTTTACCAAGTGTCTCGGGGCCAATCACACTGACAGTCAGACTGCTGGAGCTCAGTTGACTTAGTGTCTCGAGGCCAGTCTATTGTCCATATAGATTAAGTGAATTTACTTGGAATTAAGTGAGCCTATATGGCTAGAGTACTTTCTATTGGTACAGAGGTTGGGATCATTTAGGGTTCTATTTGATCTTTTATAAACTGATGATTTTCAAAATTAAAATGATTTTCTTTACATCTGTGTATATTTGCCTGTATCTATATTTATTAAAAATACTTTTGAGTGTTTGCATTTGACATTTAGCAATGTGTGTATATATATTATAATAATTCACTCAGTGAGGTCTGACTCCCCTTCGTTTTTGTTTTTACAGGAGAGTCTTCATCTTCAGACCTCAACAGTAAACTTGTTCACCGGATTTCTTTCGCTCTGGCTTTATTATGTAAATCACTTACTTGAGTTTTATTTTATACTCTAGACACTGCAGTAGTGGTTATATTTAAATCTGCTGTGAGTTGTATTTGTATTTATACATGTATGAGGATTTTAATTCAGAGTGTTTCTCTGAAGATTTGTATTAAAAGATTTTATTTTATGATATGAGGTGTGATAATATTTTATTAAAGGCAGAATGAGGAATCTATTTTATTATTTGAGATTTAATTTCCGCTGTATAAATATTTTAATTATTTTATTGCATACTTTTCTTTTAAGGCTTCCTACGGGTTCCGGATTCGAAAGAATTCCCATTCCTTAGCGCCGGTCATGGCCCCTATTTTGGGTCGTGACATTATTACAAATGTTCTTAATCCTAGATATAAGCTGGAATACATAGAGATTTCCTTGAATCATATCTATAGGGAATTTATGGGTGGAAGCCTTTTATCTAATGTCAAATATGGTTTGCAAGAACTCTTTGATGATTACTCTACTTCTGTTAAACCTCCATCTCAAGGTTCTTCTTAATTTGACATCTCAAGTGATGCATCTGAGCCTGCTTCTGCCAATACTAGGAAATCAATGTCCCTCTTAAAAACCAGATTTAAGAAGCATAAGATGGATCTTAGAATTGGTGGGAGCAAAAAGACTTACTTGGATCTTTATCTCTCATAATCTATTATTAAAGATGAGGGCACATTTGATATTATGAGATAGTGGAAGCTTAATGTTGAGAGATTTCCCATTCTATCAATCTCAGCACGTGATGTGCTTGTTGTGCCCATTTGCACTTTAGCTTTTGAATATGCATTTAGCATAGGAGGGAGGGTGCTAGATTGTTTTAAAAAGTTCTTTAACTCCAAAAATTATGGAAACTTTAATATGTTCTTAGGATTGGCTTTGAGAGTTTGGAAATCCAGTATCAGTTGAAGAGGCTTTAGATGAGATTGAGAATTTTGACAAAAGTAGATTTTGAAATTTTTTTTCTTTACATTCTTCAATTTTCATTTTTCAACTTCTTATAAATATCTAATATAATTTCTAAACTTTCTTTTTAGAGTTGCCCCCAGTTGGAGTCTCCTAAACAATGGCATCATCAAGTGCCACTTAGATGAATCTTTAAAAAATATAGATTTGATTTTATTGATTATTTTTAACTGCTGACTATTGTGCACATGATGTGTGATTCTTTTTAATTGATTACTTCTACTTTTGCATGCGCTAAGTGTTGTTTTAAGTGAACTGTGACCAACAATTAAGTGGCTAATATGTATTTTAGTTGCTAGGGTTGTTACTTGTTAATAACACTTAAAGTGGATGACATGTGAAAGTTGGTAGTGTTGATGTTGCATATCTTTAAGGGCTATGCTGATGTTTCCAGCAGTTTATTGTTTTGAGATGTAAAAGTGTTTGTTATTTCTATGGTGGCATTTTTTTATTACCAGATATGACTGCATTTTTACATTAAACTAAAATATATATATCTGAGCCCATTTTACTTTGTTTGTCCTTCTACTTAGCTTTTCACTTCATGGAAACTGCATTTCATTTTTTTCTACTTGCTTTTGGATTTTTATGAAACTGCTTCTTAGTTCTGTTTAATTTTTTTTATTTTTTGTTGCATATCTCTGAATATGAATGGGTAATGATGAAACTTCCACATAAGTTCTTTTCAGATTGTGTGAATATGGTTGTTTACCATTTCTTTGGTGACATGTAGTTGTTGCCTAAAGTTGTGGCACCTTTTGGATATGACTAGAAAACTTAACAGATGAGCCCAATTTGTTTATTTTTCACTATTTTCTTATTTTCTGATTTTGTATACTTATATATATGCCTATGTGCAGGAATGCTAATCTTTTTGGTGAATCATTGTTGTGTCTACAATCAGAGTATTTTACTTGATATGCAGGTAGTATATTTGCATATATATTTTTGGTGGAAGCTTTGAATTTGATGATGGCTTTTGAATTTTTATTGAATTCATGTGAAAAAAGTGAAAGCTTTTTGGTTTTCTCAACACTGATGTAGCCTTTTAGAGGAAGTCTACTTTAATTATATGTTTTGTATTTAATTTTACATAAGCCATGGCAATTTGTAAATCTTGTATATAGTTATACATTGGGCTTTGCCCCAATTAATTACTTATTTTGTAAGTTTGACTCATTGGGCTTGTCCCAAAATAGGATTTTGTAACTACTTAAAAGAAATTGGGATTTTCCCAAATTAGTAAAAGCTTTAAATTTTTGTCTGTTTTATTATTTTTTGGCCCAGCCCACAAGTTGACCCAACCAAGCCCAACTGTTGAACTGAAAACTTACATTATTGAACTTATCGGTCTACAAAACCGATTGTTTTTTATTTGTCATTGGCTTGGTTCGATTTTCATAACAATTGCAAAAAAAAAATCGAAAAAAATTATCCATCCTTAACCGAACCAACCGATGCTTAGCGCTATAAACAACAACAAAAAAAAAAAATCACAACAATAACCCAACAACCTCACAACAATCATATATTAAATTATTATTAATATTTAATAATTTAGTAATTAATATTTTAATTTTTATAATAATTTAATGCTTAATAAATAATAATTTGATATTTAATAATTTGCATAAATTTTAAAAAAATTTATTGTTAATAAATAATTAATTTATACTTACATATAAATACAAAACATGGAAAACAATTAGACAACAACTAAACAACAACCAGAAAAATAATAAACAACAATAATCCAATGACAACCTGACAACAACCACAAATAAAGTTTAAAAAAAGGGGAAAAGTACAAATAGATATCCTATAATTTCACTTATTTTTATTCAGAGGTGTGCGGTATTTTTTACGACCAAGAACTACTCTGTAATTCGTTAGCAATTAGAGACAATTGATACTAACATTGTTAAAAATGATGATGTGGCATGAGTAAAATTAAAATTTCATACTATTAGAGATTTTAAACTCTAACTGAAAGTGAATGAAACCACAAGATAACTATTTATATTTTTTCATGAGTTTATTTTATAATAAATTCACTTATTTTATTTAAGAATATTTATTTTAATTTATAAAAGAAATATGAAAAGGTTAATGATTTTTATTTTTTATTATTTGATATTTTTATTAATTATTTGATATTTTTGAGATTATCAATATATACTTATTAATATCTTATTTTATAAAATTAAAATAATTTTTAATAATTATAATTACTTTCACAAAGTGTTAATGATATTTTATAACTAAAAGTATTAATACATAAGTAAAATTGATGTTACTTTATTTTTTTCATAAAGAAAGAAGCACATGCTTTATGAAAAATGAATTATATATTATATAAAGTAATTTTTTTTGCAAATATTACAAGTTACTATATTTTTTGTAAATTATTTCTATTTTTTAAATTTAAAATATTTTAATAAAACAATTTTACTATATATACAACAAAAAATAATAGAAAATATAAATTTTTTAAATAAAAAAATAATTAAAATAAGAGTGTTAGTACCTTGAGGGCATCTAATTAAAATGGAGAACTGTACTCTGACCTTTTCCATAAGCTCGTACCTTGAGGGCATCTGATTCAAAGCATTTTTTTTTTATAAAATGTTCGGTAGGATTCTATTAATATAAATTTGACTTAGAAAAAATCTTGAAAGACCTTAAGAGCTATGTTATATGGATATTTTTATAAAAAATCGTGTCTCATGTAGTACACATCTTTTATACTTATTAGACACTTTTTAGGACGTTTTCAAAAATAAAAAAAGTATTGAGATCATTAAAAAAAATAATATATGTATCATTTTTAAATATACATATCTTTTATCAATAAATGAAGTGGAATTAAAAATTATATTTTTTATTAAAAATGTTAGTGAGAACATTGAGAATGAAAATGTTAATTAAATAAAATATTTCATAAATTAGAATTGCTAATAAATATTATGAATAAATTCTTGATATATTAATGTTACTTATAAGTATTATGATTTTATTGTTAATTATTTAAATAAAATTAGATGAAAAATTATTTATTTGTTATGGAAAAATTGTGTATAATTGAGGTGTTATAGTTTTATTTATATTATAATATAATATGATTATATATTTTTTTTCTATGTTTTAAAATTATTTTTAGTTTTAAAAAATATTACTAACCATGAAAGGTATATTTTAAATTTAATCTAATTTATAATTTATATAAAATAAATTTTATAACTTTTTATATTTATAGATTAACTCCTATATTTTTAATATTATTTATAAATTGATCATAGTATCCGTATTCTATATTTAAAAAAAAATTAATTTTTAATATTTATATTTTCATTTTTCCGTATTTTCACTCCTATATTTATAGGACCTAGGTCAAAAGTTTTAAATACCTGCATTTTAAGGAGTTCGAATCGGAAACTTCCGTTCACCAATTCATTCACATTCTCCGTATTCTAAAATGCTTCTTTACCCAGCTTAATGCCTCTCGAATTGCCAATGTTCCAGCCGTTCTCGACGAGGTAATTCCCATCGAAGAACGGACTCTAGCTGTTATAAAATCACTTTAATATTTAATTATTACTGTAATGTAATAGTTAGAGGTAATATTTATTTATTTAATTATTTTATTACTGTAATGTAAAATCTCAGTATCCCATTTCACTTCAATATTTTTAAAATAATATCACCACTTTTTAAAATAATAACCAGTGCACATAATAGTTTTATTTTTTCTCTCTTTAAAATATAATAAAATATAATAGATTAATTTTTTATTTTATCTGAATTCATGATATCTAAAATTTATTAAATTTTAATTAATTTAATTTAAATCGGATAAAATATAAAGGCAGTAAAAAATTTTCAACAACTATTTAACATGAATTAATTTAGTTGTGTAAAATTTAACTAAATACTTGTATGATTGTATTTTATTATGGTTAAATTTTGTGTTTAAAATCGTATCAGATTAATTTTTTTTAAATTACAAAAGTTAATTTATATCTAATATATTGTATATGAACATTTGATAATCAGATAAAAAAAGAAAAAGAAAAAAGAAAAAACACAGTAATTTTCATTGATGATCTTTACACAAATGACCTTTGTGTTAGTAAGCAAAAATTCCACATTGTGATGTATATATATAATCATTGGGGACAATTTTAACAAATCAATCGTATGCTAATTGCAAATTTAAGTTATCAAAATAATGCATCTTGACATCTGGGTCAGCTATGCATCAATTAATTTGCCTAGAAACTTCACTCAATCAAGTTTATTAAACAACAATATCCTTTCCGTTTCCTATCTTTAAATGCTACACTACCAGAAAGAATATCATGAGGAATTAGTTTTGATTTGTTGCACATTTACAACTCACTACCTAAGTGCATCACCAAAAAAAAAATATATATATATATATATATGTGCAACAATAGATGTTGCAAGTTGTTTTGATCTTACAATCCGTAACACAATACAAAATAAATAATGTTTTAAATTTTTATAAAATTACCGGTTAAATTCCTATAAAAAAATTTTTTACTTCCATTTTTATCTTAAAATACATGAGTTCTATTTATTTAAATAGGGATCATTTTGATAAAATGACTGCTGCGATTTCACTGTTGGATGTCTGTTGTGACATCCAACATTTCCTTTTATATATAATATATATATATATATATATATATATATATATATATATATATAGGGATTAATACATGTCAATAATAACATAAATAGTATTGTTCATAACACTAAATGATAAATTTTTTTAAGTTAAAATTATATATTGATCCCATATATAATGTTTAATCAAATAAGAGACGATAACATTAAAAAAAATTTCTTTTTCAATGGACAGCATCACTATTCATGTAAATATCACAAAAATTATTTTCCATAAATCAATTCATCCCATTGAAGAAGACCTGGAATTTTGACTTGGGGTCAACCAATAGAGTAGTTTTGTCTTCCAATAATCTTGGCTTTATGTGCTCCTACACGGACTCCTCGTACAATACGGAGTGACTAACCAAAAAACTATGGTATAATTTTCATATTGTTAGCCTTCGGTCACAATTATGGATGAAACTTCCTTAAAATTTGCACATTTTTTCTTCGGCAGCACTTAGATTTCTTGGTGGATATACTCTTTTATTTATTATTTATTTATTGTTTTATGGTAAAAATCATCATTGCCTACAACACTAATTAACCTTAATGGAGGATGGGAAAAAATATTTAAGAGTAGTTCAGTAGGATTAGGCTGGCCGCAATTTGTGTGAGTGATATAGAAAGGCATAAAAAATATTTTATGTAAAAAATATATTAATTTTTGAAAAATAAAATATAGATGCAATTAAAGAAAAAAAAATCATATCTAGGACCATAACTTCAAAGAAATAATTGAAAATTTTTATTTTGTAGCTTTTCCTCTTTCAATATGAATAACATACAGACAATAGATTATTTCATGCAACCTTTTGAGATTTTTATGTATCATAAATGTTCCTATTTTAAACGTTTTTTGTTTAGCTTTATTTCCTATATTTCTTACTTCCTCTTTGCTTCCTATTCTTTAGGCGCAAGCTTAGTTTTTTTCCTATATTGGATGTATAGATGCTTATATATATAGCACACATTATAATCAATAAAGATTATCTTTTTTCCCATTAATATTTTCTCACGGTATCAGAGCCTAGTTCAAAACAAATTGAACCAGAATTCATCTTGTCAATAACATTAATGGGAGATCAAGAAGGAAGTTCCCGAAAAGTCACAAAGTTCAACGAAAGGGGGAGAAATTATAATGCAGAATTATGATGATTCACCATATATTCTTCACCCTTCATATCATCCATGACTTGTGTTTGTCACCCACACCTTTCACAGGAGAAAATTTTTGCTTCATGGAAAAACTCCATGGAAAACAGCCTTGTATGCAAAAAGCAAGGGTGGATTCCTTGACCGGAAGTCTACAACTGCCGAACTCAGACTCACTAAATTTTGGGCGATGGAAAAGGAATGATGCTATGGTTAAAGCTTGGCTAAGAAATTCTCTAGCTAAAGATATACAGGAAAGTGTTATGTATGCAGACACAACACAAGAGATATGGAATGAACTTTGTGAGAGATATGGGCCAAAGTAATGCACCTCGTCTTTACATAATAAAAAAGGAGTACTCTAACCTTAGTCAAGAAGATGGACAACTCTTAACCCAATACTATACCAAATTCAAAACCTTATGGCAGGAATTACAAATTTGTGATCCTTTGCCCCATTGCAAGTGTGAAGCAACAAAGGGATTTCAAGAACATCGAGAAAGGGAAAAAGCTCATAAGTTCTTATTGGGTTTGAACAACAGTTTTGATAGGCTAGGGTCTCATGTGTTATCAATAGAGCTAACATCGTAACTCAACAAAATTTTCTCTTTGGCACTACAAGAAGAATAATAATTTCTCATGCAAAAGAACACAGATCAACCATCAACTATAGAAGGTGCAACATTCACAACAAAGCTAAACGGTGTTGAAAAGAACTACTCAAACAGAGGCCAGAACAAAAATGGACATCTTAAAGAAGAATGTTTTGAGATCATAGGGTATCCTCCTAATTGGAAAACTAATCAACAAAACCGTGGAAGCAATGGAAAAGGTGCCTTGAGGCAGCGACAAGGCTACATCAATATAGCCACAAGAGGATCCCGATCATCAAGTCCTGGTAAACAGTAATGGAACAATTTAGAACCAGGAAATCATGAACTTAATACTGCGCAACATCAAGTTTAACAAACTCTGGGACTAACAGCAGATCAATGCTCCAAATTACTGTAATATTCCCAGTTTTTAAACATTTTAATATTTCATCAGGATATGTAGTATTAATAATTTTTGTATATATATTATGATATTTTTACGAGTTGATATGTATTTAAAACATATTTTAATTATTGTATATTATTTATAGTGCTTTACGTAAAATTTTCCCGGGACTTGCATTTTCGGGAAAATTTTCACGTAAATAATTTACTATTAATTATTTTAAATGGATTTCCATAATTGCATGAACTCATACATATTTTTAAAGCACCAAATAAAGCATATGTGTACTTATTTATTTAATTAGGGTTTGATTAATTACCCTATTATTTTATTATTTATTTATTAGTTTTATTGTTATTTAATTATTTTTATTTAGTATTAAATTATTAAAATATTAAATTATATGTGTGTGGTGTATATTTAATGTGTGTGATTTTATATTATTTTAATATATAGTGTAAAGTATATATATATACATATATATAGTTGAAAATCAAAATTTTTGCCAAATTACCGAATTGCCCCTCCCTTTTCCTTCTTCTCTCCCGACACCTACCCTCACTGCACCTCTCGTTCCACCTCTCCGGACCGCCCTTCGCCGCCACCAGCTGCCGCCAACCTCCTCCCCCTTCCTTCCTCTTCCTCTTCGATGTGACCAGGCCACCGGAAGCCCGCTGGAGTGCCCGGAATTCGCGATGGCAGCAAGTTGAGCTCTTAGTCGTCGACCACGATTCTGGCCACCATTTTTGACACCGCCGGTCTCTTTCTTCTCCTTGAGCTCTGGTGAGTGTGATTCCAAGCTTTGTTTCACTTAAAATGGTCTTGATTTGCTTAGGTTTTGATTTTGCAATTTCGGCCTATTAGGTTTCTTGATTTTTTTTAACTTCAATTTGATTTATTCATGAAAAATTCCTTCACAAATGTTGTTCCCCTTATATTAATATACATGTATGAATTTTTGTAGAATTTTTGGAGATTATTTTGATTTTTGGGTATTTTTGAATCTTTTAATATTATTTTCTAATTTTCGAAAATTAATTAAATAAATTATGAAATTGTGTTTTATGATAAATATAGGTGTTAAAATGAATTATATGAATTTATTTGGAATTTTTATGAATTTCTATGTATTTATTTTGAATTTATTTAGGTTTATGTAATTTTGGAAAATTAGGTTAATTGTGTTTTTAATTGAAATTAATTGGTTAATTGAGTTTAATTATTGATATTATTGATAAATATGTTGAGAAAATTAATTTTGGATAATTATATTATTTTTGGTGAATTTTTGAAGTAATTTTAGTATATTTATATATATAAGGGCATTTTGGTAATTTTACCCTTAATTGGCCAAAAATGTAATTAAATTGGTTTTAATAGTTATTTAGGGTATAAAAATGATTTCCACAAATTATTTAGTATTTTTAATTGATTAAAACTATTTTTCGTGAACTATTTTCAATTATATATATAATATACGATTTTTCTAATAAAATGAGTTTTATCGATTTTTAATGTGTTTTAAGGTTAATTACGTAATTTATACTTATAAAATATATTTCTGTGATATAAGGGTATTTTTGGTATTTTTATGTTATTTTGTGAATTGTGAACCCCGATCGGTAGACTGTAATTTGGAGTTCGACCGAGGGGTTGTGGATGTATTTTTGTGTCTATTTTTCGAAGTGTGTTTCTTTGCAGGGCCGGCTCTACTCTTTGAGTAGAGAGATGTCCATTTTACAGGGGAGGTTCTGCCGGATTTTCGGTAGAATTCTCGTAAAATGTGATATCCAGTCGAACTCTAATTCTGTGTCAGTGTCTAATATTCTAGATCGAGTTTCTAGGATTTCTGTTAGGTTTATTCTAATGACCGTTATTTTTATTTGTTTAGTTGCGCTGAGACCGGGGCCTAGTGGACCAGGCCCGTCGGACCGATCTCGAGGAGCGCACTAAGTGTGAGTTACTATTCTATATATATATATATGCTTTAGGGTGCATGATTTAAAAATGTATGTTATTTTGATTAATTATGCATAAATAATTCATTTGGCATTTAAGTTATCTTTAGTTTATATTCGGTATATTTTCAAATTATATGCATTTTTTATTAATAAATTATTCTTAAAATGTTTTTATATATATTCTTGATATATTCTTAGTTTATTTTGTAATTATATTAGATTTATTTGACGTATATATACTCAAAATATACCTGGTTTATTTTTGGTATATTTCTAGTATATATATGGTTTATGTTGCAATTTATTTCAAATTCATGCACCATTTACTTTTATGAATGTATGCTTTATATTTTAATGAAGGATATCAATAGAACATGCTACCTAGTGGGCAGCACTAGGACCAAGTACGTACCGGTACGCTTATAGCATTTAGGCTATATTACTAACCAGTTTGAGGATATTGATTGGAATTGATTTATCTGATGTGTGATGTGATTTGGGAGTGTGATTGCTGGAGCTCGGTTGACCAAGTGTCTCGGGGCCAATCACACTGACAGTCAGACTGCTGGAGCTCGGTTGATATAGTGTCTCGGGGCCAGTCTACTATCCAAATGGATCAAGTGATCATATATTGGAATAAGTGAGCCTGTATGGCTAGAGTGTTGTCTAACACTACTTTGAGGTTGCGATATTCTAGGGTTCTATTTGATCCTTCATAATCAGTGGTTTTCATACATAATATATAAAATGATTTTATTGCATCTGTATGTATTTCCCTGTATATATACATATTAGATATATACTGTTGACTGTATGCATTGTCATTTAGTATGCATGTATATATCTTATAGTAATTCACTCAGTGAGGTCTGACTCCCCTCTGTTGACCATTTTTCAGGAGAGTCATCTTCCTCAGACCTCAGTAGCAGGCCTGTACGCCGGATTTCTTCTGTCCCGGCTTCTTTATGTAAACTGCTTATCTGAGTCTTGAGTTTCATTTTATAATCTAGACATTGCAGTAGTTGTAATAAATTGTGGGTTTTATGTATTATATTTGTGTGAGTTATGTATTTTAAGAATTTGAATTGAAACTTGTATTAAAGGATTATTTATATATATGAGATGAGGATTTGATTTAAATCCCGTGGTGGAATATTATTTTGATACTTATGATTTTATTTCCGCTGCATTAAAAGTTGTTGTTATTATTATTGCATGTTTATTTTATTTTTAGGGTTGCTACGGGTTCCGGATTCGAAAGAATTCCCATTCCCTAGCGCCTGTCATGGCCCCTATTTTGGGTCGTGACAATTACTGTCTTTTCTCATATCCTCTGCCAATCAGAACAATGGTAATGAAGATTTAGCAAACTGTGCAGGTAAAAGTTCCATGACTAATGATCCTTGGATTGTTGATAGTGGTGCCTCCGATCATATGATTGGAGATAAGAGGCAATTTGACCACTATGTGCATGTTTTGACACACCTAAATGTAAAAATACCAAATGGTTCTTCCCTTTTAGTCACTCATGTTGGTGATGTACGCATAATACCAAACATTGAGTTAAAGAAAGTCCTCTGTATACCTGGTTTTAAATATAACCTCCTCTCAATTTCTAAGATAACCAATGACCTGAATTGCTCGGCTACATTCTTTTCTAATTTTTGTTTCTTTCAGGACCTAAGTACGAGGACTCTGATTGGAGCGGGTAAGCTGAAAGATGGTGTTTATCAAATGGAAGGAAGATATGGAATGGCAAGTCGAAGTGTTCTTGAAACGGATTATGCTTTGTGGCATATGCGACTAGGACATTATCCCTTTAGCAAGTTTAAATTTATTTTTAAGAGATTCCCCTCTAGTGATTTTCATGAAGTTTGTGATGCATGTCATAAAGCAAAACAAACTCGTTTACCTTTTTCTATCAACAATAAAAAAAGCATCAATTATTTTGACCTTATTCATATGGATGTTTGGGGTTCTTATTCAATTCCTTCATTAAATGGTGCTAATTTTTTCTTGACCATAGTGGATGATTGTTCTAGATGTACTTGGGTTTATCTTATGAAAAATAAATCACAAACCTATGATTACCTAACCATGTTTTACCATCTTGTGTAAAACCAATTTCATTCCAGGATCAAGGTGATAAGAAGTGATAATGGGGGAGAGTTTGTTTCAAACAGAATGAGAGATTTCCTTACTAATCATGGGATAGAACACCAAATTGCATGTGCCTATACACCACAATAAAATGGGAGAGTGGAACAAAAGCACCGTCATATACTTAAGGTAGCACGTTCTTTACGTTTCCATGCACATTTGCAATTAAAATTTTGGGGAGAATGTATTCTTACTGCAGTTTATCTCATAAATTTAATGCCCATACCCATCCTTGCCAATAAATGTCCCTATGAAGTTTTATTTCATAAGAAACCTGATTATGAGCACTTGAGAGTTTTTGGCTCTCTATGTTATGTCCATGATAAACCAAAAGATAAATTTTCACCTAGAGCACATCGTTGTATCTTCTTGAGATATCCACATGGAAAAAGGGGATATAAGGTTTATAATCTTGAAAAATAAAAATTTCTTGTGTCCAGAGATGTGATATTCCATGAAAAGATTTTTCCTTTCCAAACTAACACAAACCTGAATACACCCGTTCCATTACCGTTGGTTAACCAACCACCTGATCTCATTTACCAGTCGGCACATTCTTCAGATCCTGCTGCCTCAGACCAAATCGAGTCTATTCAGATTGACAATTATCCAAATGATGAAGCAAGCAAAGAAACTACCACAATGATCTCACCAGTCAGACCTCTATCTGTCAACCAAAACACGCTTGAAATTCATCATTGCAGTCCCCAAACCAATAATCCCACACAACTTGAACCAATCAGCAATAATGAAAATAGCTCATCTCCCTTTCAACGACCAGTCAGGTCCTGACGTGTGTCCACAATGCTTTCTGGTTTCGACTATGAGCTATTACCATCCTTAGTGCCATCACAAGGCTCCCCTCTATCAGCGAACTTAGGTATGTCCTCTCCTCTTTCAATTTGTCTCTCTTATTCTCGTTTTACTAATAGCCACAAAGCTTTCTTGGTATCCATTTCTTCACTAAATGAACCTAAATTTTTCCATCAAGCTGTCAAAGACCCTAGATGGCAACATGCGATGCAGTAAGAAATTCATGCATTAGAGGAGAATCATACATGGACTTTGGAACTTTTTCCGCCAGGCAAACATGCCATTGACTCTAAATGGGTCTATAAAATTAAATATCAATCTGATGGTACTGTTGAGCGCTTTAAGGCGCATTTGGTTGCTAAGGGATTCACGTAAATTGAAGGGTTAGACTACCATGATACATTTGCTTCGGTTGCCAAGATTACAACCTTGCGATGTTTGCTTTCAGTTGTTGCCATAAGTCACTGGGAATTGCACCAACTAGACATAAATAATGCCTTCCTTCATGGAGACTTGCATGAGGAGGTATACATGAAAGTCCCATAAGGTTTTGCTAAACCAGCTGATAATCGTGTTTAAAGGTTAAGAAAATCCCTTTACGGACTTAAACAAGCATCACGAAACTGGTTCCATACACTTTCTAAGTCCCTTCAAAGGTTTGGTTTTCAGCAAAGTGCAGCAGATAACTCCTTGTTTACATTGGTACGAGATAATCATTTTATAGCTTTACTGGTTTACGTTGATGATGTTGCTATAATAGGAAATGATCTGCATATTATAAGTCAAGTAAAGGATTATTTGAACTCGGCTTTTCGCATCAAAGATCTTGGGACCCTCAAATATTTCCTCAGCATTGAAGTAGCATGCAACAAAGAAGGGATAACTCTTAGCCAACAAAAATATGCACTAGATCTTCTTGAAGAGGTGGGCTTATTAGATGCTAAACCAATAAGTTTCCCCATGGAATCACGACACAATCTTGCTGCAAATGTTGGAGATCCAATATCAGATGTGGGACAATATCGTCAGCTCATTGGTAGACCGTTGTATTTGACCATTACACGCCCTGTCATCACTTACCCTGTACAAGTTCTAAGCCAATTCATGCAAGACCCTCGAGTGCCTCATTTGAATGCAGCATTTCATATTCTTCGTTACTTAAAGTCTGCGCCAGGCCAAGGCATTTTTCTTTCTTCTTCAAACTCATTACATTTGACAGCTTATTGTGATTCGGATTGGGCAAGTTGTCCTATAACTAGACAATCGACCACTGGCTACATAGTTATCACGACCCAAAACAGGGGCCATGATCGGCACTAGGGAACGAGAATTCTTTCGAATTCGGAACTCGTAGCAAGCCTAAAAATAAAATAAAACATGCAATAGTAATAATAACAACACATTTAAATAAAATACTGTGCAGCGGAATAAAGTCATAAATATAAAATAATAATCCATATCTCATATATAGATAAATCATTTGATACAAGTTTCAGTTCAAATATTCAAAGTACATATCTCTCACAGATATAATACATAAAACCCATAATTTATTTACAACTACTGTAGTGTCTAGATTATAAAATAAAACTCAAGACTCAGATAAGCAGTTTACATAAAAAAGTCGGGGCGGAAGAAATCCGGCGTACAGGCCTGCTACTGAGGTCTGAAGACGATGACTCTCTTGAAAAATAGTCAACGGAGGGGAGTCAGACCTTATTGAGTGAATTACTATAATATATATACATGCATACTAAATGCCAATGCACACAATCAAAAGTATATATATAATATGTATATATACAAGCAATTATATACATATGCAATAAAATCATTTTATATATTTTTATTGAAAATCACGGTTTATGAAGGATCGAATAGAACCCTAGAATATCGTAACCTCAAAACAGTGTTAGACAACACTCTAGCCATACAGGCTCACTTATTCCAATATATAATCACTTGATCCATTTGGACAGTAGACTGGCCCTGAGACACTAAGTCAACCGAGCTCCAGCAGTCTGACTGTCAGTGTGATTGGCCCCGAGACACTTGGTCAACCGAGCTCCAGCAATCACACTCCCAAATCATATCTCACATATCAAATAATCATATCCAATCAATATCTTCGAACAAGTTAGTAATTAGCTTAAATGCTATAAGCGTACCGGTATGTACTCGGTCCTAGTGCTGCCCACTAGGTAGCACGTTCGATCGATATCCTTCATTAAAATATAAAGCATACATTCATAAAAGTAAATGATGCATGAATTGAATAAAATAATAACATAAACTATATATATACTAGAAATATACTAAAAGTAAACCAGGTATATTTCGAGTATATATACGTCAAATAAATCCAATATAATTGTAAAATAAACTAATTATATAGTTAAAAACATTTTAGATATAAATGTTTAATAAAGCATGCATATAATTTAAAATATACCAAAAATAAACCAAAGATAAACCAAAAATAAACTTAAGTACTGATTAAATTATTTATGCATATTTAATCAAAATAAAACATACATTTCTAAATCATGCACCCTAAAGCATATATATATATAGCATAGTAACTCACACTTAGTGCGCTCCTCGAGATGGGTCCGATGGGCCTGGTCCACTAGACCTCGGTCTCAACACAACTAAACATACAAAAATAACAGACATCAGAATAAACCTAACAGAAAATCCTAGAAACTTGGTCTAGAATATTGGACATAGAATCAAAATTAGGGTTCGACCGGATATCACGTTTTACGAGAATTCTACCAAAAATTCGACAGAACCTCCCCTGTAAAACGGACATCTCTCTACTCAAAGAGTATAGCCGGCCCTGCAAAGAAACATACTTCGAAAAATAGACACAGAAACACATCCACAACCCCTCGGTCGGACTCCAAACTATAGTTTATCGACCGGAGTCCACAATTCACAGAATAATATAAAAATACCGAAAATACCCTTATATCATAGAAATACATTTTATAAGTAGAAATTACATAATTAACCCTAAAACACAGTAAAAATCGATAAAAACTCATTTTATTAGAAAAATCGTATATTATATATATAATTTGAAAATAATTCACGGAAAATAGTTTTAATTAATTAAAAACACTAAATAATTTGTAGAAATCATTTTTATACCTTAAATAACTATTAAAACTAATTTAATTACATTTTTTTTGTCAATTTAGGGTAAAATTACCAAAATACCCCTATATATATATATAAATATACTAAAATTACTCCAAAAATTCATTGAAAATAATATAATTGCACAAAATTAATTTTCTCAACATATTTATCAATAATTAAACTCAATTAACTAATTAATTTCAATTAAAAATATAATTAACCTAATTTTTCAAAATTACATAAACCTAATTAAATTCAAAATAAATACATAGAAATTCATAAAAATTCCAAATAAATTTATATAATTCATTTTAACACCTATATTTATCATAAAACACAATTTCATAATTTAATTAATTAATTTTTGAAAATTAGAAAATAATATTAAAATATTCAAAAATACCCAAAAATCAAAATAATCTCCAAAAATTCTACAAAAATTCACACATGTGGATTAAGCTAATGGGAACAACATTTTTGAAGGAAGTTTCCATGAATGAATCAATTTGAAGTACAAAAAAATTAAGAACCCTAAAATGGCTGAATTACCAAAATCGAAACCTAAGCAAATCAAGACCATTTTAAGTGAAACAAAGCTTGGAATCACACTCACCGGAGCTCAAGGAGAAGAAAGAGACCGGTGGTGTCAAAAATGGTGACCGAAAATGTCACGATCGACGGTGAGAAAGAATTCGGCTTCCCGAGCTTATTCTGGCCAAAACTCAACGGAATAGGGCACTGCTGGCGACGAGGAAGGCTGGGGAAGGAGGTGGCACTCCAGGAGGCACACCGATGGTGAGGAAACGGGATGGCAGACGGTGGTTGGTGATCGGGCGTGCGTCGGGGAAGGAGAAGAAGAAGTTGAGGCAAAATGGTAATTTGGCTATAAATTTTGATTTTGACAATATAATATGTATATATATATACTTTACACTATATATTAAAATAATATAAAATCACACACATTAAATATACACCACACACATATAATTTAATATTTTAAAATTTAATACACTTAAAAATAATTAAATAATATTAAAACTAATTAATAAATAATAAAATATTAGGGTAATTAATTAAACCTTAATTAAATAAATAAATACACATATATACGTTATTTAGTACTTCAAAAATATATATATGAGTTCATGCAAGTCCAGAAATCTATTTAAAATAATTAATAGTAAATTATTTACGTGAAAATTTTCCCGAAAATAGTATTCTCGGGAAAATTTTATGTAAAGCACTTAAAATAATATACAATAATTAAAATAAGTTTTAAATACATATCAACTCGTAAAAATATCATAATTATATACAAAATTATTAACAATGCATATCCCGATGCAGTATTAAAATATTTAAAAACACGGGATATTACAATAGTCTTCCTTGGACAGAGTCCCATATCTTGGAAATCAAAGAAGCAAATTACGGTTTCCTGCTCTTTAGCTGAAGCAGAATATCGGACAATGGCAAATGCCACAAGTGGGTTATTGTGGTTACGCTCCTTGTTTCTGGAACTCCAAGTCACATTATCCTCGCCTATGTCTCTCATATGTGACAACCAAATTGCTCTCCATATTGCTGCCAATCCGGTTTTCCACGAACGAACAAAGCACATCGAGATTGATTGCCACTTCATACGTGATCGTTTGATTAGTAATGAGATACACACTTCTCATGTTCGTTCAAGTGATCAAGTTGGAGATCTTTTCACAAAGGAATTGGGATTCAAACAATTCCACCACTTGTTAGGCAAGTTAGGCATATGTAATCTTCATGCTCCAAGTTGAGGGGGAGTGTTGAGATTTTCCTGTATCATAAATGTTCCCATTTTAGACATTCCTTATTTAGCTTTATTTCCTGTATTTCTTGCTTCCTATTTGCTTCCTATTCTTTAGACACAAGCTTAGTTTTTTTCCTATATTGGATGTACAGATGCTTCTATATATAGCACACATTATAATCAATAAAAATTATATTTTTCCCATTAATATTTTCTCAATTCTAATGTGTAAAAACTATGAATGAAAAATATAAAATGAAAATCAATACAATTAAACTAGCCTTTATTTTCGTTACAATTATAATTATTCTTGAAGATAGAATTAATATTATCTTGATGGTAGTTGTACCTTCCCAGGTTACAAACAGTAATAAAATTTTCCATGACCACATAATTAAATTCTGAGAATAAACGATTAAGTAAAAATATATACTCTATCTAGAAAAATAATTGACATATATAAAGAGATTTATATATAAAAATGAAGAAAATTTGTAAACATAGATAAATAATCGAATTCATAGCATATATATATATATATAAAGATAAGATAAGATAAAAATAAATAAATGGAAGTACAAAAATTGTCTTTTTTTAAAAAATCGATGAATATGAAAATTAAAAGTTCGAGAAAAATTAAATTTTGAAATAATTTAAAAGTTAAAGAAGGTAGAAATTAAATTTTGAAATGATTTAAAAATAAAAAGTAAAAAAAAAAAAACTCTTGTTTCAAACTATATAAAATATTGAAATCTTATATAGCCATGTGTGATACCATTAGAGTTACATTTGTGATTATAATATTAAAAATTTTTTAAAACTTAATTTTATTATATTTATATAGAAATAGATTAATGGAAGAAAAGACCACATTTATTTAGTAAGCTTCCACATATATATTCTTTTATTGATAATAACAACATGGTAAACAATTAACCTCAAAATTTACTTACAAAGGCATTTAACTTGGGGGAGAAGTCTTGGTTCAAATCCCATCCCTAACACCATCAAGAATTTTGTTTTTCTTGAATATCTAATTTTATGTGATCCATCATTCAAAAAAATTATCTTAGAAAAACACGAACAATTAATTCACGGCTTTAATGAAAGTGCTATCCATGTCCCACAGTGAAAAAAAAATTACTTACCGTCATTCTCTTAAGATTTATATCACCGAAAACGGGCTTTATTACAAAAAATATTTTCTTTTAATAGATAATTCTCTATGTATTAAAGGCAAAAAAGATATTTTTAAAAAAATTATCACATCGCGATTCGTGATATCATGACCTACAATATGTATCACTTTTTATATATATATATATATATAAACAATGATATATGTCATTAAAGGTGATATGAATAGTATTGTCCATGATAAAATTTTTTAAATTAAAATTATATATTGACCCTATATATAAAGTTTAATCAAATGAGAAATAAAAAAAATTTCTTTTTTCATGGACAATACTATTCATATAGCTACTAATAATATAAATAATTTTATTATATGGAAAATGATTTATATTGGAACTCGCGATAGTTACAGTGCTAACATGAGTTTTGAAATTATAAAAAAATCTCTTACTCTAATAGTAGATGGTCTCTATATCTAGGTAAAAAAGAAAAGAATTTTTTTTATCTTATATCGGAACTCACGACATACTAAATCTTGCATCTTCGTAATTTATATATATATATATATATATATATATATATATATATATATATATATATATATATATTTGGGTTTGCCATTAATATGGCATAAGAAGAACTAATAAAGTAACTAAGAGAAAGCTCCCATGGCTACATCCTTGTCTCCCTTCTCGTTCTCTTACTCCATTTTTGCTTTTCTTCTTCTTATGCACCCTTGTTGTTGCTTGCTAAAATCTTTTGATGCCCACTATTTTAAAGTGACTTCTCTTCTGGCTTCGGATGTCTGCAACAAATCCTCTAAAGGTTGAATATCATTATGTAAACACGTTTATAAGCATCTTGTTTATTATATTATATGCATACATAATTATAAACCTTCTAACAAAAGGGTTTCTTTTTTATATATTTCAGCGCATAACAGGCAAAGTTCATCCGTGGAAATAGTGCACAAGTACAGTCCATGCATAGAGCTGAACGAAGATGACCAGAGGGCAAAAGACTCTCTCTCTTATCATGAAGAAATGCTACTTCAAGACCAGCTGCGAGTGAATTCAATGCACGCAAGGTTTTCCAAGGACTCGAGCGGCAAGTTTAAAGAGATGAAGACTAATTTGCCTCTTCAGTATGGTACCACAATTGGCACAGGCAATTATCTTGTTACAGTAGCTCTTGCAACTCCCCAAAAGGCTCTTACGCTCATTTTCGATACTTCCAGTGACTTTACTTGGACTCAATGCGAGCCATGCCTCGGGTCTTGCTATCAACAATCACAACCTAAGCTTGATCCAAGAAAGTCATCCTCTTACGAGAATGTTTCTTGTTCTTCATCATATTGCAATTTAATCACGGAATCCGGTAAAATTAATTATCGATTTTGCATTAGCTATTTTTTTATAAGTATTCTTACCTGCTCTTTGTGTATAATGTCTGAACAAATATAATTATATATGATCTGGCGTCATCCAATACAAGGAAAAGAAAACCGGACCAGAGAGTTTCAGAATTCTTTTACTTTTTGGTGTAATTATTTCATTGAATTGCAGGTGGTGCAAAGGGTTGCCTTTCCTCAGAATGTCTATACAAAATAGAGTATGGCGATGGAAGCTATTCCATTGGCTTTTTGGCCACTGAAAAGCTAACCATTTCATCATCGGATGTGTTCAGCAACTTCATGTTCGGATGTGGCCAACGAAACATTGGCCATTTTGGCCGAGCAGCAGGTTTATTAGGACTGGGCCGCGGCCAGTTATCCTTAGCAATACAAACTGCAATCAAATACAAACTGCAATCATACCATCCTTTTCTAGCTCGAGCACAGGTCACCTCACTTTTGGTGGCGAGGTTTCTAGATCAGTTATATTTACTCCATTGTCACTAGATTTTGAAGACACACCTTATTATGGCATTGACATAATAGGAATAAGCGTTGGTGGGCAGAAACTATCCATTGCTGCATCAGTTTTTAGGAGGGCTGGCGCTGTTATTGACTCTGGCACGGTGATCACTCGGTTGCCGCCAACGGTGTACTTTGCACTCAAGTTAAAGTTTAAAGATTTCATGAAAAATTATCCAAAGACTGATGGAGTATCCATTTTCGATACATGTTATGATCTTAGTCATTACGATACAATCACAGCACCAAAGATCAGATTTTTCCTTGGAGGTGGAGTTGAAGTGGACATAAAATTTTCAGGACTTGTTATAGCGTTCAAAATTAATGGAGTACTGAAGGTTTGCTTGGCTTTTGCACCAAATGACGACGATGGTGATTTTGCAGTTTTTGGGAATTTTCAGCAAGTGACTTATGATATTGTTCATGATCTAACTAACGGAAGAATTGGGTTTGTGACTAATGGTTGTAGCTAAGAATCATAAACAATGGAACATCAGGATATGAAGAAATTAAGGCAGTAGGATTATATGTAGAAGAAGCTAAATAGCCATGTATTGTGCCGTAAGACTAGCTAGCTACTTGAAGCTGCACTGTATAAAGTTTGCAATGTTAAGTCATAATTTTCCGCCTGTGAGATAAATAATGAAGTGGAAATGTATGGAATCCGTATCCAACCCGAATTTATTAATGTAAACATAGTCTTAGTTAATATATTTTCTTAGGATACTTGTCCAGTTTATTTTTGTTGAAGCGAGGGATAGAACAAATCCAACAGAATAATGCATGGCTGAAACTTTCTCTACGCGTTGTCTTATATTTTCACTAACACAACTCTAGTTTTTTTTTTTTTTTTTTTTTTAACGAAAACAACAAAATTTATACAACTTAAACTGATGACGAACAATACTCGTAACCATCACAAGAAACTAAAAAGTAAGAAAATTAAAGTACATTTTTGGAGAAGAATTTTCGAGAATTGGGCGTCGCTTTCTCCAGGCTGCTTGGCAAGAAAAGTACTTTCTGTTGGACAACGTGGTGATGACCTGAAATTGACCTTCAGGACCTGAAAAATGCAGAGTTTCAGAAGCTTATATATTTTAGAATTCAGCAACTAATGATGAATTAATGTTTAACCCGTTGAAGGGCACACTCATGTTCCTTGATATGCTAAGTAGAAGAGAAGTGACCATTCCTAGAAGTCAAGAAAGCTGCTGCATGGACAAGAGATCCACATGTTGGTAATTTGGTTCCAGTCAGGATCCATAAACACAACACTTGCTCAGAAAAGAAGATAAAAATATAGAGATTTTTTCAAAAATAACTAAAATGGAAAATGTTTTAAGAATACTGTTGATTTTTTTTTCTCTTATAAAAATATTGCTTTCAAAGTTTTTCTTTTTTCCAAAAATACGGGCTCCTTAACCATGCCCACAAAACTTGCATCATTCCATAAAAATACAGGCTCTTAAACGCTATGAGAATGATATCTGCATATAAGTGGTCTCATATTATTTTTGAATCAAATGCAAAAGATTTGGCGGATCCCGTGACTTCATTAGATCTCCTCCCTAGAAGCTAGCTGCTCTAATATTTTAATTATAATAATTAATAACTTGTATGTTTATATATGTAATATATATTAATAATTACAATTAAATAAAAAATAATTTAATGATCAAATAAATTTCAAAATTTTAAATAAAAATAAAAATATTTTTATTTTTTATAATTTTCATTTACGATCATAATAGCTCATATAAACAAGTCATTAAAATTCAATTAAGACCATTTTTTAATTACAGTGGTATTATATATAATATATAGGCTAAAATATATATTTAAACTAGACATTTGCCAACATAATGTGCAGGAGAAATAAATAATTTAATTTATGCATATTTTTGAAAATATTGAAATAAAGTTCCTAAAAAATTTATTTAAAAATAATTTTTTTTTTATAATTATTCATTTATGTTCAATTCTTAAAAATAAAGAGTGATAGTAATGTTGAGGAAATAAATATTTTTATCGTATATATTAGGAAGTAAATATTTGTATACAATTAGCAATAAAATTCTATTCTATTTAGGATGTTATTTTATTCCTAATTAGGTTGTGATTAGAATTCTTATGTATATATATAAGGGGTGTAACCCTTCTTTGAATATTATGAAAAAATATTTCCTTTGAATTCTCTCTCTTTTTCTCTAAATTTTATTTTTTATGGTATCAGAGCATATCCATTGAAATCGAATTTTTTATTAAAATTCTTGAAATCGTATTTTTTTTCTTTCCCTTTGAATTCTTTGAATTTTCAAAATCATGACCACTGAAAACACATTCATCATATCCCATGGAACACCCAATTTTATTCAAACCCTTCAAGATAATTCTCCTTTTCCCATAGGAATTATTCTTGATGATACAAACTATACTCTATGGTCACAGATCATGGAGAGGCGAATTGGAGCCATAAATAAATCTGGCTTTCTTAACGGCACTACGCCAAAGCCACCGGCAGGAGACAAAGCGTTGGAAACTTGGCTCCTTGATAATAACCAAGTAAAAAGTTGGCTGATTGACTCCATGAGTCCGACATTGATGCAGAGATTCATCTGTCTTCCAACAGCAAAGGAGATATGGGATGCTGTCTCAAAAACCTTTTATGATGGATATGACGAAACTCAGTTATTTAAATTGAATCGAAAATCATTCACTACATGTCAGAATGGTAAGCCATTACCTACATACTATAATGAACTGATTGAAATATTTTAGGAAATCGATGCCCGGACGTGTGCACAAAGGGAGGATGTTAATGGAATAGTATCACTCCATAAGCATATTACCCGGCTTCGAACACATATTTTCCTAGCCAGGCTTGATTTTGAATTTAATAATGCTCAGAGTGAAATACTCAGGAAGGATCCACCTCTTGATCTCGAGTCTAGTTATGCATATGTCCGAAGGGATCACAACTAGCGACATACGATGGAAGAGCCGAAGATACTGCCGGACCATTATGTACTTGTAGCAACTCAGACTCGTTCCCAATTCAAAGGAAAAATATCGAGTAAGCCCATCACATACATCTATACTCATTGTGGTGAAGTTGGACATTCCAAGGAATAGTGCTATAAAATTGTGGGAATCCGGAATGGTGGGATTTCAATAGAAAGCCTCGTAAGAAGTTCAGCAAGGCTGCAATTGCTGCTTCTACTAAACCAAGTGGTGATCTTAATACAACTTCAGGTATGACAAATCTTACTCAAAATAATACATGGATTATTGATACAGGTGTTACTGATCATATGACAAACTCTACTCACCATCTTACATCTATCTATCCATCAACCCAATAAAATATTCTAATTATTAATAGAGGTATAGCACCAGTCACTCATGAAGGATCAGTATTTAACTCTGACTCTCTTAATTTAGATATTGTTCTTATTGTTCAATCTCTTTCTTGTAATCTACTATCTGTTGGCCAAATCACTGAAACCTTAAATTGTACTATCAAAATTTGGCCTAATTATTGTGTATTTCAGGACATTGCAACGCACCAGATTCTTGGCTCTGGTGTTAAACATGGAAAGTTATACTATCTTGAGTTGCATGATGATTCAAGTCAGAAATCAAGTCAAGTTAATAGGGTTGGTATAAGTTGTTTAAGTAAAGACCAAGTAATCTTATGGCATCGTCATCTTGGTCATCTCTCTTTTCATTATCTTAGATAAATAAAACTGAATTTATTTTTGCATACTACAGACTCAGAATTCAAGTGTGATGTTTGTGAATTGATAAAAAGCCATCGAATTTCATATGTACCGAGTTATAATAAAAATTTAATTCCATTTATGACCATTCATTCTGATGTATGAGGACCTACTCGGATTCCTACTCTATCTGGTACTCAATATTTTGTAATGTTTATTGATGAATGTACCCGGATGACCTGGGAATCTCTACTTTCCAATAATGGAGATGTGTGCTCCAAGTTTCAGGACCTGTACAACATGGTGGCTACACAATACTATAGTAAAATCTGAGTCTTGTAGTCTGACAATAGTGGGGAGTATGTTAACTCAATTCTCAATGATTTTTGCCTCAAGAAGGGCATTCGCCACCAAACATCTTATGTCGGCACTCCTCAATAGAATGGTATAGCCGAACAGAAGAACCGGCAATTATTGGAAGTTGTCCGAGCCTCACTATTTGACATGAATGTTCCTCGAGAATACTGGGGAGAAGCTGTTCGATCCACTGCGTAACTCATAAATCGGACACCATCACGAGTACTCATTTTTAAAACTCCTCTTTAGAAACTTCAAGAACTTTTCATATCTCCACCCTTCAATAATCTCAAACCTCGAGTTTTTGGATGCTCGACACATGTTCATCAGACACTCAGCAAATTAGACCCTCAAGCTATCCGGTGTATCTTTGTTGGCTATGCGGATTTATAAAAGGGATATCGATGTTAGGATCCAAATACAAAGAAGATGTATGTCACTCGGGATGTTTAATTTCATGAAAATAGTCCTTTCTTCTCCCACTCTGAGTGCTCTCTTCAGGGGGAGAAAAATCTGAACCTCTTTAAGCTTAAAGATAGCATTCTGAGTGCTCCTAATTCGAGTCTCCCAAATGTTTTGAGTGTTCTAAGCACACCACCTGGATAGAATTTTGGTGTTCTGAGTATGAGCATCTTATCCGGATAAACATCTGATGTTTCAAGTACTAGCATCTCACTCGGACAAACATCTGATGTTCTGAGTACGAGCATCTCACCTGGACAGATCATCGAAGAAAATTCGAGTAATTTGAGTAATCAAGATAGTACATCTTCCCAACCCACACCAGAAGCTGAAGAAACTCCGGTTGGATGCATAATAAGGTAAACGTGTCTCCTTTAATTCCAAATACTGAGCCTCGTTATCCTTCTAGAATCAATAGAGGGGTTTCAAAAAAATAATATGATCCGGACCTTCATACCAAAGCTAAATACCCTACCAACAACTTCATATCAACTAACCATTTTTCTAACTCACATGCACTTACTGTAAATCAATTATCTACTGTATCTATTTTGAGTAATATGCAGGAAGCCTTAGATGATCTGGATTGGAAGAAAGCTATGAATGATGAAATGGAGGCATTATAGAAGAACCAGATGTGGGATCTCGTTCCTCTTCTAGAAGGAAAGAAAACGGTGGGGTGCAGATGGATATTCACTGTCAAACTCAATCTAGATGGAAGCATAAATCGATATAAAGCTCGGTTGATAGCAAAGGGGTACACTCAGAAGTATGAAATCAACTATGAATACACATTTGCCCCAATAGCAAAAATGAACACCATTTGAGTCCTTATTTCCTTAGCTGCCAACCTGGACTAGTCGCTTCGATAATTTGATGTAAAGAATGCATTTTTGAATGGAACCATAGATGAAGAAATATATATGGATCCACCACTCAGAACTAAATGTATTGACCGAGTATGCAAATTAAAGAGAGCATTGTATGGACTCAAGCAATCGCCTCGAGCATGGTTTGGATGACTCTCAACCTTCATAAAGAAGCTCAGATATAAACAAAGTGATGCTGATCACATACTATTCATCAAACATAAGTTAGGTAAAGTCACCGTGCTGATTATATATGTTGATGATATGGTGGTCACTGGTAATGATCTGAGTGAGACAGCAATCTTGCAAAGACAGTTAGCATCCGAGTTTGAACTTAAGGATTTGGGTAATTTAAAGTATTTTTTAGGAATTAAAATTACAAGATCAACTCAAGGAATTTCTCTTTGCTAACGAAAGTATGTAATGGATCTACTGATAAAGACAGGGATGCTTGATTGTAAGCTAGCCGAGACTCCCATTGAAGTCAACCATGGACTTTCAGTCCTAGAAGATCAAGTTCCAACTGATAGAGATCAGTATCAACGGTTGGTGGGAAGATTAATTTACCTATCTCATACTCGACCAGACATTGCTTATATAATAAGTGTTGTAAGTTAGTTCATGCATTCTCTGAGTAAAGAACATATGAATGCAATATATCGAGTATTAAGATATCTAAAGTTTTTTTCGGATAAAGGGTTATTCTTTGGGAGGAATAAGGATTATGAAATTATTGGCTATACTGATGTTGATTGGGCTGGAGATCGGACTGATTGAAAATCAACGTCCAGATACTTCACATTTATTGAAAATAATTTAGTCACTTGGAGAAGTAAGAAATAGAAAGTTACAGCAAGGTCAAGTGCTAAAGCTGAGTTTAGAGGAATGACTCATGGAGTATGTGAGTTACTCTGGGTAAGGCGAATTGTCAAGATCTGGGATTAAAATATCTGAAGCCTATATTGTTACATTGTGATAACAAGGTAGCCATAGCAATTGCAAATAATTCGATTCAACATGATTGAACTAAGCATGTAGAGGTTGACAGACATTTCATAAAAGTTCATCTGAACCAAGGGATAATTGATCTTCCATATGTTTCATCTCATACTTAACTAGCTGATATCCTCATAAAGGCTGTATCCGAAAAAGTATTCTACAACTCACTTGGTAAGTTGGGAATGATTGACATACATTCACCAACTTGAGGGGGAGTGTTGAGGAAGTAAATATTTTTATTGTATATATTAGGAAGTAAATATTTGTATACAATTAGAAATAAAATTCTATTCTATTTAGGATGTTATTCTATTCCTAATTAGGTTGTGATTAGAATTCCTGTGTATATATATAAGGGGTGTAACCCTTCCTTGAATATTATGAAAAAATATTTCTTTTAAATTCTCTCTCTTTTTCTCTGAAATTTATTCTTCAAGTAAAATAATGAAAGTAATATAAAAAATTAAGTATTAAAATAGATATTTATATAAAGGTGATAGATATAATAACTTTTTAACCATCTTAAAAAATAATGGGATATAAATATTTGCAATACTTTAAATGAAATAAATAAAAAAAATAAAATTTTTTTATTTAATAAAATAAATAGAAATATTTGAACAATATACACCATAAAATTAATGGAAAATGAATAGTTGGATAGTTGAAGTAGATATATATTAATGACATAAATAAATAGAAATTAAAAAGTTTTTAAATTGATTAAATAAATAGAAATTTAAGAGTTTTTAATCTAATAAAATAAAGGAATAATGAAATAATTTACACTATATTTAAGAAAAGATGAATACTTGGTTAGTTGAAGTGAATGAATTAATAAAGATATGAGAATACCACTTGTCAATACTCAATAGATTATTAATAAATGGATGAAAATAATAAAAAGATTATGATATTAGTAGAAAAAATTAGAAATCGTTAAAAAATTAGAATAAGAAGACATTGAAGAGACAATGATATTAATGAAAAAGAAAAGCAAACGACAAAGAAAAATTAAAAGTTCTAATTATTCTAATTGAAGAAGTCATTTGACAATTTCTTTTAAATTACATGAGACGTTTATATTAGCATGATATAATGTCACTTGCAATATTTTTGTTAACTCTTAGTTTAGAGTTTTCACTTTATTATATAATATAGATATAGATGGGAGTATTAACGTAAGAGAAAGTTATGAGTTCAAGATATAAATAGCATAAGAAATTATCAACAAATTATTAGGTGCTTACACATTTTGTTTTTTTATACTCATGATAAAATAAGAGGATATGAAGTTTTTGATCAAATTCATTCTCTCAACAACGTATACCTCATTGTACAATGTTTTTTCACCCTGAAATAGTTAATTTTGAGATGCAAAATTAACATGGTGCCAAAAAAATGAATAAAATAAAAAAAATTATTTCATAACTTTAATATCAACATATTAAGATAAAGAAGAAAAATAGTTAAATAACATATGATAATTAACTATAAATAAACTTAATATTTACCAAAATCATTTTTTACCACATAATTATCCCTTGAATCAAATATCAAATAGATCGCATTTATAGCTAAATATAAATTATAGAGGTAATTATACATATGTGTACAAATAAAGAGAAAGGAAAAGAAAAAAGAGAATAATAAAGAATAAACATGATCTACAAAACTATTTTAAATTATAACTAATCATTTGAATCTTTTGAAAAAGAAAATATCTAAAATTCTAGTTTTAGGACATAATATATCTTAAAATCTTTAAATTGTATGAATCATTTGAATTAGTGAAAAAGAAGAGAAAAAATACCAACCTCTAATTAATTTAAATTAAATTCTAGTTACATGTAAAGAAAAAGAAAAGATTCTACCAAATTGAAGAAAATGTTAGATAAAAAAAAAAGAAACTTAACTATTCACAAAAATTGTCAATAGTGAATCACTTGAACTTTCCAATGAGTAAAGAATAAAAGGAAAAAATGAGTGTTGCTATTCATTTTTTGTGAGAGGAGTAAAAGGGATGACATTTTTTTAGAAAAACTATTGTTTTGGTTGCACAAATTTATAGCAATAATATGATCTTTCAAGTTCTTGAAATTGAAAAGTCATTAAAAACTGAAAAATTTAGAGTAAAGCATTTAAAAAATGCTAAAAGAAATAAAAAGAAAATGTAATTTAGAGTTATGTGCTAGAAGCAAAAAGAGCCAGGTGTGAATTCCTTCTTTCTATATATATAATGACTGACATGGCCATATATATATATATATATATATATATATATAAACCTTACATGATTAAGGTCATGATCAATCTTAATTAAACATTTGTTTTGACTTACCAATCAATTTTGAGTCATTAATGCTTTATATTCAAGTGTGTATATAAGCTTAGGTACACAATTATGATCAATAAAAGCAAAAATTATTAACCAGGCTTTAGATCAAGTTTGAGGTCATTCTAAACATATTTGAAACCTTCAAATATCCCTACACATGTCCCCTAAGGCATGGGAACGAACTAGGTGCAAAGGAGGTCGTTTAGAAGAAAAACGGATAAATTTTCATGAGGCTAGCCTACGCTCATGGTTTGCTCATAATCCTGAGTAGACCATGATCATACCCTCATGATCTTGATGTTAGGTTTCGTGATTCCATAAGTAGCGGAAAAATTAAATTTTAATCACAAACTTGAACTTGGATCCAAGTAATTCGATTAATTAATTAAATCTAGAGTTTTCAAAATCTTACTATAAATGTAGAAGGGGCAAGATTTCTGGAAGGGAAAGAGGAAGTTCACTCTAGTGACACTCTACCTCAAGCTTTTAATTTGGTAGTTCGAATTGACACATCTCCAAAAGATCCGTCCTCCATAAGTGTTTGTGTGCTAGCACCTTCTCTTGATTTCTCATAAATCAAGAAAGAACTCTATGTTTTGTTTTCTAAAAAAAAGAAAATGAATTTGGTGGCAGAATAATAAGTAAGTGAAACCTTAGAGAATATAACATATTTATAAACCTTTAAATTAGGGTTTTACTTACCAAACGACCTTTTAATAATTTCTCATATATTCTTATTTTGATTTTATTTAAAATTAAATCAAAAAAAAATTTCTATTTATTTAAGATAGCGTGTACCTTAAATAAATAAACAAACAAATAACTAAATATTTTATTTATTTATTTTTATAGAGCTTATTTGGGCTTGTTAAACCCATATTCGTTTTGGGCTTATTCAAAGTGTGTGAACTTATAGGTTCACATGATGTTGGCAGTGGGCCTTAAATCTTTATTTAGGCCCGCAAGTCATAAGTGGGCTCTAGGAAGATATTATGACTACCCAAGTCATGTGAAGTCAATAACCCGACATAACCTAATATACAATGAATATTCTAGTCTGTTTATCACATAATATCTTGACTGAATATAAGGCATAGATTATGTCATCCTTATAAAATTCAATCATATTATTTTTTTGATTCTAAGTAGACTAAGAATGACAACTCTTTATCAATTTACTTTAGCATGACCATGCATTTTTCTCAGTCTATCTTATCAAAAGGCCTATAGATATCTTACTCAGATTAAATGAGGGACAAATTCCTTCTCAACCACTGACATTCTTCACATAACTCATTTCATACCCAACAACAACCTATTTTATCATCTAATTAAAGATAATGTAAGATTGTGTCCAAATACAAAATAGTAATGTAGAAATCCATGGTGATTTCAAAGTCAGAGGACTAAGCTAATATTACTGTGATGAGAATTACTTATAACAATTATCTATGTAGTATTCTCATGATGGGTCAATCCAGCACTTAATTTCTCAAATAAGTACCTATGAGTTGACTTAATATCTCATATTCATGATTAGTAAAACATAATCATCAATTAACATCATACTAATCATAATACATTGTTATGACTAGAGGTAATTTAAATAGAGCTCATATTTAATCTAGTTTTACTATCAAGTCACATACTTGATCACCTTATTAAGAATTGACTATTTAAGCAATTATCATAACACAAAATGATAATGAAAAATGTCTCTTTATTAATAAAATAATAAAGTTAAAATATTGTCATACATGATTGACTTAGTATATATCATTAACACCCGAGCCTACGCTCATAGTCATGATGTGCCTTATGCCCAAATTATGAGAAAGAAGGCTAATACACTCACGGTTTACACTCATAATCTCGAGTAAACTGTGAGCGTCTCCAACGATCAATTTTGTAAGCAACGGTCATATTTTTCAATACTCATGATCCTGAGCCTACTCTCATGATCTTGAGCATCTTATATCCTACTAAAACTAAAAATGCATTAGATAAAGAAAAAAGAGGTTGAGAACGAAATTAATGACTTTCAATAGTTATTTTTCACTCTCCAACTATAAATTGAAGTCTTGAAAATTTATTTAACAAGTTAGAGAATTGGTTTAGCAAATTCATTAAGCAAATTTTATTCTTTTACATTTATTATTTGTACAACATTTAAATATAATTAAACTCTTATTGAGTTTATAATTATCCTTCTATTGAGAGTTGGGTGTGTGCTTAGTTGATAAGATTCTTTCTTTTACTCTTTATTGGGATTGAGAAGTGGGTAGTGAGAAATCAATCAACATTGGATTAGTGTTGAACTCTTATGGAAAACACATTGGGGATTGGTTTGTGTTGAGCTAAGTAAAAAAAATTTGTTGTAAGGTTGGTATTGAGCCTTAAAACACATTGTTATAACAATCTTGAGTTCAAAATCCTAACTTGAGAATAAGTTAAATAGGAGACGTAGGATTAGTTGAGAATCTAAACTCCCTAAAATCACTTGTGTTCCTTTCATTTTCTTCTTGTTTTTTTTCTTGATCTTTATTTCTTAATTCTTTTAGTTTTCCTTCATACCTTTTAATCTTTCTTAAAATCCTAATTAGCTCTATTCACCCCTCTCCCCTTTAGGGCATTTTCATTTGATATCAAACTATTATTTGATAGAAGTGACCATGCCTTTTAGAAACACAAAATGGAATTTTATCTTAATGGTGATTCCAATAGTTATGGAATGTATTTTTAGACGGGTGGAACCTCCTTGAAGATTGTGGAAAACATTTAAGTTCCAAAGGAAAGAAATAAATGGTATCAAGAAGAAAGAAAAGAGAATTACAAAAATAAAAAGGCTATGTTGGTTCTCATTGCTTCTATGTCAAAAGAGACAAAGGGCAAACTTCAACATTGGATTTCAGCTAAGAAAACTTGGAAAACCTTGGAGAATCACTATGAAGGCAACATCTAAGTGAGATCCAAGAAAATTTAACTCCATGTCTATGAGTATGAACTATTCAACATCAAGAATCTATCACCAAAATGATAAATAGGTTGAATGCACTCTTTAAAGTTAGGGAACCATTACTCAATAGAGGAAGTAAACACCAAAATCTTGAGAGTACTACTTAAGAAGGATTAAGAATTAAGAGTAACCTCCATTGAGGAAGCTCATGATCTCTCTGAGCTTTCAATTAACATCCTTATTAGTAAACTTCTCACTCATGAGCTTACCTTGAGGCAAAAAGAAGAGGAGCAATAAAACAAAGAAGAAAAAAAGAAAGAGAGTCTAGCACTCAAAGCATCATAAGACTCAAGTGATGAAACTGAATTTGAAGATTCAAGTGAAGATGATGAATAAATTGCATCATTCATAAGATACTTCATGAAGCACTTAAAGAAGAAAAACTTGAGCAATCACAAAGAATGTAAGAAGAGTGACTCTAAGAGATCCAAAGAAGTCATTTGCTATGAGTGTAAGAAGCCCAGCATCTTAAAAGTGAATATCCAAGGCTCAATGTAACACCCCATTTAAGATGGAACTAAACACTTTAAAATTCTTAATCTTTCAAGAAGAAACAAGCTCACAAGTAACCAACTTTTATCATTCTATTAAAAAGAGTTTAATGCATTAAGCACACAAGCATTAGCTAAATAATATACTTATCTATGTACAACCAAAATATATACATATAGTTATACCCATATTCATTAAACTATGCGTACTAAACTATTTTAAAAGTTCAAAACAACACTAAAAGCTAAAATGTTGGTTCAACCTTGGCTCTAACACGAAAAAGTGCAGAACGATATCCAACCAAGCTAAAAATTCACTCCTAAAATAGATTCTCTAAAAAAAAAAGTAGTAATAAAAGGATGAATACGAATATTCAATGAGTAGGTTAAGAATTAATAATGGGGAACATGTATTTTTTAAAAACAATAGTATAAATATATATCATTTATACCAAATTCAAATACCTTACCACATTTCCATTTCAACACAAAACTTTATCAAATCATAAATAGAAAATTACATACTTCTTAAGGAACATCATATTTATATAAATATCCATCATCAAAATCAAGAGATTTTAGTACAAACTCAAGTCATAATTAACATTTTAAGCTCTTTAGTGCTAACCCATCCAATATGTTAGTCCCCTAAAAGCATTAAACACACTTAGGTAGGAACCCATCCAATATGTTACTCCCCCTAAGTGATCAAATACATTTATTTAAGTGGTAACCCACCCAATACGTTACTCCCCCTAAATATTCATATCATACACGTGTGTAAAGATCTCATATATCAACCATAACATGAGTGTGTACCATTATCATTAAATAATACATATATATACACTTTCTATTTAGCAATCTTTATCAAATACAATACATGTTCCCAATATTTAGTAGCAAAATAGCATTCATAAAATCTTTCACGGGATAGGATCAAAACTCATTCATAGAAATCATATCATCCTTAACAATAAACCAAATTTTAGAGAAAACATATATTCATATGTATATTTATATATTTAACATAGAGTTGTAACCTTGACATTGTTAGTTAATGATCAACTCATCTTATCAAAGAAAAATTCCAAGATCAAGTCTAGTATACCAAAATAAGAAAATTCTTAAAGAGCACTACATACTTGAGCCTCCTCGATTTGATCTCTCCAAGGTATCACGCCTTACTCTACCATCTCCTAATACCAAACATTATAACCTTAAAACTATAAACAAAATCTAAATACAAGAATAATTATTAAGTGCATATGTGTTATGACCTGGATTTTTTTTATAAATTATAAAATTAAAATATGAGAAATGCAATGTTAATTTTTATTTTTATTAATGAGGAATTTAATATTTTTGACGTTATTTTTATTATTATTATTTATTTTATTAAATTGTGATGTTTGGTTATTATGAAATTAAATTTTATTTTGAGAGTTATTATTTATTATATTATTATTTGGCATTGTTGCTAGATTAAAAATTAAAGTTAAATTTTATTGTTAATTGTTATTTAATATTATTAATATTAATTTGGGGATTAATTAGTGTTAATTAAGATTTGATTATTATTATTATTTGTGGTGTACTTTTATTAAATCTAAATTAATTGTCGTATATATATATATATATGTGTGTGTGTGTGTGTGTGTGTATATGTGTATTGTGTGGTGGAGAATAATTGGGAAGATATTTTATTTTTAAATTATATTATAGTTGTACTATTTGTACCATATAAATGAATAATAATATATATTTTGATATTTTATTGTATTATATATATATTTATATATTTGTGTGTGTGTGAGTGAGTGAGTGGTGTGTGCACATGTGTGTATACATATATATATTTTAATTAAAAAAAAAGGTCAATTTTTTTTTCTTCAGGTAGTAGCCATTTTCTCTCCTCTTCTTCTTCTTCTTCTCACGCCATACCCAAACTAAACCATCACCACACCACCATCTCAGCCAGCACACTGGTCAGCACCACCTCGCCATCGTCAATCTAAGCAACAGTAGCAGCATCGGGAGCACCAGCAACGAGGAAGACAACACTGTGTGAACAATGCAGTCCAGTCGTTGGCCAAGAAACCGATCGAGTTTGGACTCATTTTGAAGCTCATGCTATGAGCTTCAACAATACGTGGTTCATTTTGAGTAGTTCGATCGGTAAGGGTTCTAAAAACTCGATTTTATATTTTGGTTAATATGTTTAACTTGATTTTTCTTATTGAATTTAATTTTTTTTTTGGAGATGTAGTAGTTAGATAAATTGATTTTTGAACTAAGATCTATCGAGTATTATTTTTGTTTTTTTTTTGAAATTATTTAATAATACGTATTTTTCGAGCTCAATTACTGTTCACAAAGTTTTAGGTCTGAAAATTTTCTTATTTCTTTTAAAATTTTATAAATTATTTAGAGTAAGTTTTGTGAAGGAAGTTTAATTAAATTACATATCGAATTTTTATTATGAATTTTTGAATGTTTATGTAAAAAAATAGAATGTTTGGAGAAATTAATATAAAGGAGTAAATTTTATATTTTAATTGAAATTACTAGTAATTATTGTGTTTTAGATAATTTTTGAATTATAATTGGTATTAAAATAATTTTTGTAAATTACTTACTATTTTTAGATAATTAATATTAATTTCCAGAATTATATCCAAATAATAATTTTAATTTTTAATGTTGAACTTAAATGATTTTTAATTGTTTAAATTAGATAATTTAATAATTTAATTGATTATCGGTAATTAAATGCTATTTAATCTAGAATATTTAAAAGAATGGGTTTAATTAATATTATTTACTTATATTTAAAATTTTATTATTTAATTTGGAAAATAAATATTTTTTATTGCTTTTATTATATAAATAAGTTGATTTTGATATTTAAATGAGATTTTTATAATTTTGGTTGAAATATTTGGTATTTATTATTTAAATGAGATTTTTATAATTTTGGATGAATTAATGGTATTTATTATTAGTTTATTTATTGTGGTATTTGATTGAATTTTGATAGTTTATGTCTACATATATATTTTTGGAAGTTAGTAAATTATTTGATTTTAATTGGAATTGTTGTTAATTATTTTGTTTTAAACTATTTATGGATTAATAAAAGTATGAAAAGTAATTTTTAATATTATTTCCCATTTATTAGTTAATTCGTGATATGTAAATAATAAATTTATTTATTATTTTTTAGCTAAAAATGGATATTTTATTATTTTTATGATGTTAAATAGTAATTTTAATAATTATTTGCAATTTATGCTGATTTAATTGTAAAATGGGAATTTTATTCCATTTATGAATCTTATTAGCAAATATTATTTAAAAGCTAGAATTTTATTATTTAGTTGGAAAATAAAGGTTTTTAATATTTTTATGAGATATTTTGATGATTTGAGAAGTTATTATATTTTTATATAGATTTTTATGATTTTTGGATGAATTATTTGAAATTATAATTATTTTTTTATATATTTGTGGATTGTTGAGGCTCGGTTGGGCATTATGAATAGTTCGGGAGCCCAACCCAAGCAGTTGAACTTATGTGTTATAGAACTGTATTTTATATGTGTCACGACCCAAACTAGGAGTCATGACCGGCGCTAGGGAACGGGAATTCTTTCGAATCCGGAACCCGTAACAAGCCTTAGAAAATGAAATCATACAATAATTATATAAAAGTACGACCAAATTAAAGTTTTTCTGAATCAATATATAAAATAAATACTCCAAATCCTTTTATAAATAAATACATATTCGTATAATGTTCAAATACAAATTCTCAAAGTATTTAATATCCAAATAAAATAATACACTTCCAATATAATGACACTACTACTGCAGTTTCTAGAATACAATTCAAAGTTCAGAATATACATTTGTATAAAACAGCCGGGACTGAAGAACACCGGTGAGGAACTTTAAAACTAAGGTCTGACGATATGGAATCTCCTGAAAAAAAATAATTAAGGGGGGTCAAACCTCACTGAGTGAATTATTATACTATATATACATGCAAACTAAACCATAACAATCAGGCATTCTTATATATATATGTATATACACACATTTCACACGAATGCCAAACTTTGCTTTTATAAATATACTAAATGTAAAAAACATTTGTTTTAATTCATGAAGGATCCATAGAACCCTAAATAATAACAACCTCAAACAATCCCATCATCACTCTAGTCATACAGGCTCACTTGATTCCAAATAGAACACTTATTCCAATTTGGACAGCAGACTGGCCCCGAGACACTAAGTCGACCGAGCTCCAGCAGTCTGGCTGTCAGTGTGATTGGCCCCAAGACACTTGATCAACCGAGCTCCAGCAATCATACTATCCATCACCTCACATCTCAATCAACCCAATAGATCATTCAATTCACTTATGGACAGTAGACTGGCCCCGAGACACTAAGTCAACCGAGCTCCAGCAGACTGACTGTCAGTGTGATTGGCCCCGAGACACTTAGTCAACCGAGCTCCAGCAATCACACTATCTAACATACCATTAATCTTAGTCAAATCAATTAAATCAATTATAATCACCCAATTTTAACTCTCACTCAATCTTTATCTATCGTACCGATACGTACACGGTCCTAGTGCTGCCCACTAGGAAGCACGTTCTATTGATATCCTTCACTTCGAATAAATCATTCATTCGAAAAATAATTAATGTAGAACAATATTCATAATAGTAAAACCAACCATATATATATATACCAAAAATATACCCAGTATATTTCAGGTATATATTTATATATATTCAAATAAAATATGAAATAAACTAAAGATAAATCATTAATATAGTTAAAAACAATTTAAATGAGTAACAATAATATAACATGCATTATCTTAAAAATATACTTAAATATGCAAAAGATATACCCTAAGTACTCAAATCATTTAATAAACCATTTATGTATAAATATTCATTTAAATACGTGTTTGTGTTTAACATATATTCACAAATATACTAAAAATAAACCTAATTATCTAGCATGCATATATCAAAAATAAACCCTAAATATACCACTAATGTGTTAGGTTTAATTTAATAATAAAATATTTATTTATTCGGAAATAAATAAAAAATATACCAAAAATAAACTTAAAAATAATTTAAGTGTAGATTTATAATTTAACATGCAATTATTTAAGAATAAACCTAAAATCTACTGAAACTATACCTAAAGTATACCAATCATTTAATAAAACAATTATGTCTAAGTGTACATTTTAAAACATGTGTATATTACTCAAATGTATTAAACCTAAACCTAATTGTTTAATGTGCATATATCAAACTAACATGCATAATTATTTAATATGCATATATATAAGAATGCAACCCTAGATATACCAAAAATATTATAATTTAAATCATTTTTTAAAACATACAATGAAAATGAAAAATTCTAAATAATGCACCCTATATGCAATGCATATATATACAGTATAATAACTCACATGTTAGCGCTCAACGAGACAAACTCGGCGGGCCTGATCCGTTAGGCCTTGATCTCAGCGCAGCTAGACAAACAAATGACAACATGAAATCAGAATAAATTTAACAAAAATTCTAAAGACTCGATCTAGAATTTTAGACACAGCTTTAGAATAGGAATTTGACCGGACATCACGTTTTACGAGAATTCTACCTAAAATCCGACAGAACCTCCCCTGTAAAATGGACATGTCTCTACTCAAAGAGTAGAACCGGTCCTGCAAAGAAATACACTTCGGAATAAATACAGGATTACAATCAAAATCCCCCGATCGGACTCCAAACTACAATTCACCGACCGAGGTTCACAATTCACAGAATATTTATAAAATACCGAAAATGCCCTTATATAATAAAAATACATTTTATAAATCCAAATTACGTAATTAACCCTAAAACATACTAAAAATCAATAAAAACCCATTTATTTAGAAAAATAGTATATTATATATAATTTGAAAATAATTTACGAAAAATAGTTTTAATTAGTTAAAAATACTAAAAATTTTCAGAAATCATTTTTATACCCTAAATAACTATTAAAACCAATTTAATTACATTTTTAACCAATTTAGTGTAAAATTACCAAAATACCCCTATATATATATATTCACTATAAATGTTCAAAAATTCACCAAAAATTATATAATTACTCAAAAATTAATTTCTCAACATATAATTCAATAATATCAATAAATATACTCCATTTACCAATTTATTTCAATTAAACACATAATTAACCCTATTTTTCAAAATTACCTAAACTTAATAAATTCCAAATAAATACATAAAAATTCACAAAAATTACAAATAAATTTCTATAATTCATTTCAACTCCTATAATCACCATAAAACACAATTTCATAATTTAATTAATTAATTTTCGAAAATTAGAAAATAATCAAAAATTCACAAAAATTAAAATAAATTCTAAAAATTCTAAAAAAATTATAGCATGTAGATTAAGCTTCCAGGAACAAAGTTTGTGAAGAAAGTTTTCATGAATCAATCAAATTGAAGCTAAAAAAAATTCGAAACCCAAAATGACTAATTTGAAGAAATTGAAACCTAAGCAATTCTAGACCAAATCAAGTGAAGCAAAGCTTGGAATCACACTCACCAAAGCTCAAGGAGAAGATAGAGACCGACGGCATCAAAATTTGTGGCCAAAAAGTGCTTGGTCGGAGTTAAGTTGATTTTTGGCTCTTTGAAGAAAATTCGGCCAAAAATCACCGGAAAAGAGTGTTTTAGGTGGTGGAAATGGTTGGAGGTGGAAGAGGAAGGCTGAGAGGCATAGTAACAGGAAGAAAACCAGCTTGAAAGTGGCTGGAAATAGAAGAAAACGTTTTGGGAGGAAGAAGATGAAGGAGGGGCAAAACTGTAAATAAATGGAAGTTTTGGTTTTTTGATAAAAAAATTATGTATATATGTATATATATATATATATATTTACACTATATATCATAATAATATAAAATTTCACACACATTAAATATACACCACACACATATTTTAATATGATTAATAATTTATAAACTTAAAATTAATTAATACAAAAATTAAATAATAAAATTAAGGAAATTAATTAAGCTCTAATTAATTTAAATAAATACACATATATATATTTTATTTTAGCACTTTAAAATTATATATGAGTTCATGCAAATTCATAAAACTAGTCAAAATAAATAGTATTAATTTATTTATGTGTCAATTTTTCCGAAAATATAATTTTCAGAAAAATTTTACGTAAAGTACTTAAAATAATATAAAATAATTAAAATTAGCTTTAAACAAACAACAAACTCATAAAATATCATAAATATATATACAAAAATTATTAACACTACATATCCCGATGCAGTATAAAAATATTTAGAAATTCGGGATATTACAATATGCTGGATCAACCCTACTTTTGTAGGGAGACGTATGTTTTACATAGGAGACTTAGCAGAAATTTCGATGGATTTTTCGTAAAACGTGACAACCGGTTCGAGTCTAAATTTAAAATTTTGATCGAGTTATGTTTAGATCGAGTCATTCTTAGAAATTCTAGAGTTATTAAATTATAAATTTTGTTCTAATAATATATTTTTTTCTTTAGCTGCATCGCGAGTTAGACCGACCGGACTAGGCTAGCCAAATCGGAATAGCGGAATGCAATATTACAGTGAGTTATCATTATATATATGTATTGCACGTAGAAAAAATATTTTTTAAGTATCCATGATTTAAATAATGTGAATTTAAATATGAATTATTTATTTAAATGCTTATATTTATATTTTGTATATATTTGGTATATAAACGGTATATTGTTTGATGAATAGATGCTATCATGTTTTTAATTACGCATTTCATTATTTTTAATATTTATAAGTATGATTTGAAAGATAGTTGTAGAACGTTCTGCCTAGTGGGCTATAATAGGACGGTTGCATGACATTATGATAGATTTTAGGCTGAGAATCCAATTATTTGATTATGAAATTGAATATTGAGATTAATGGTTATTGGAAAGGGCGGCTGCGGATTCTCGATTGAACTAGTGTACTCGGAGCTAGTAATGCCGGTAATCAGATTGCGGATCCTTGATTAACTTAGTGTACTTGGGGTCAATCTACTACCTTAAGTTGGATAATAAATATTTGGAGTTATGGATAAGCCTATTGGCTATTTATTCTATGATCGAGGTTGCGGACTATTTAGGATTGTGCTCCGATTCTTCACCTAAAATTATCTATATTTATTTATTTTAAAAAAAGTGATTTTTAGCATTGTATGAAATGCATGTATATTATATTATATAAAAATAAATATATTATTATAATGATGTCTAAATGTCTGTATATTTAGAGTACATATATATATATAATAATAATTTACTCAGTAAGGTCTGATGCCCCCTCAATATTTTTCAGGACACTCTACTTCATCAAATCTCAGCACTAGAACCTTCCGCCAATCTTCTTCAGTCCCGGCTAGATTATGTAATTTTTATATTTGAATTTTTATTTGTATTCTAGAAGTTGCAGAAGTAATATTCAAGTGTTGTAGTGTTTAGTATTATTTTAATAGCAGAGATTTGTGTTTGAAGGATATTGTATTGTTATATTTTTTTATATGATATGAGAATTACTTTAATATGATTTAAAGTTTTTAATTTCTTGGTATTTTTATATTGCGGTTTTCGGGAGTTTCTATTTTTTAAGGCTTGCTATGGGTTTCGGATTATAGTAATTCTATTCCTTAGCGTCGGTCATGACTCCCCGGTTTGGGTCGTGACAATATACCATGCTTTATGATGCAAATTATGCAATTCAAGCAAATCACACAATTTACAGAATTTCATCTAATGCAGCAGCCTAATTGCTCAATTTAATTGGCTGACCAAAGGACTGAATTTTCACATGAAATTTTACAAGTATATGGTCAACATATTGAAGTATATGCATACCAAAAATCAAGTCAAAACACTAAGTTTAAGGGCCTCAAATACTCAAATTTCAGAACCAGCCCCTGCATTATTACTTACTGCAGTAGCCTTGAAAATCAATTTCATTGCCTAGTCAAACAAATGTATTTCGTCATGAAATTTTATTACATAATAAAAAAAATATAAATTGTCTTGATACTATAAATGGGGTCAAAATAATAGAGTTAAGGGTCTGAAATCACTAAAAGACAGAAGCAGTCCTGCTTACTAAAAATATGGTTCTGCAGAGATACCAACAACTCAATTCCATTAAGCAAGTTCCCACTAACATCTATCAATTCAAAACTCTTAAAATCAGTCATATACATATCTATTCTTTACTCAAATCATAGAATTTACTCAAATCACTTTCACCATGCTTTATAAACACAAATATATAACCACATGCATATGCTTTATTACTTAAAAACTAGAGGAAATTGCTTCTTATTTACCTTATTTTATGTAAAATATGGATGGTTGAAATCTTCTTGAATTCAGCTTGCTCTACTTCCCCTCTTCTCTAAATTCAAGCTTCAATCATCAATTAACAAGATAGTTAAGGTTTATCAAGATGAATTTGAGTTGAGTGTTGGATTTTTTATTGAAATTGAAGAAAGAATGGTTAGGAATTAGGTTTTTCTTCTTCTCCCTTTTGCTTCTCCTCTCTTCCAGGTTTTTTTTTCTATAGAGATGTCCTTTTTTTTTTGTGTGTTCTAGAGTTGTCCTCTTTTATTTTATTCCAACATGCACAACTTAGGCCAGGGTTAAGTACCATTTTAACCTAAATAATTAATAAAAATTTCCTTATTGATCCTCTTTATATTTATGTAATATTCTTACCCTCTAGTTAATTCAATTTAACATTTATAAATCAAAATGCTATGCACATGAAACATAACACATGTATGTTATGAGAATGCAATTCTCACACTCAAGCACAAAAGCAAAGGAAGAAAAGAAAGAAGAAAAGCCTTCAAAGCTACTTGGGATGAATCTTCCGAATCAGAGATGGAAGAGGAGCAATAAGAAGCTACTAACTTTTGCTTCATGGCTTTAGAGGACAGCTTTGCAATACCATCTACTTCTTACTCCTCTTGTGAAAATTCTTGTGATGATTTATATGATGATGAGATTGATGATAAGGTGGATCTTGATGATGAGAGCTTCTTAGTTAGAAAAGTAGTTTTGAAATGTCAAAAATTACTTTCAAAGAAAAAGTTTTATAAGCAAAAATATTTAAAGTTGTCTAAAACTTTTGAACATTTGAAATTAAAATTTGCAAGTATTATTTCCTTAAATGAGAAGCTATCTCATAATTTAAAAGCCTCTCTATCTTTGGAAAATGATTTTGATAAAACTAAAAAGGAAAATAAGTTGCTTTCAAAAGAGGTTTTAGAATTGAAAAGTTCCATTTCCAAATTTTATAAAGGAAAAGAAACCCTTGACAATCTTTTAAATTCACAAAGACTTTCAAATGAGAAATTTGGACTTGATTTTTCTAATGAAGGCTTTATATCATCAAGTCCCCTCAAACTTGTCAAGACTACTCTTGCTTCATCCTTTATCCCTTATGAGAGCCTTAAAGCTCAAGATTCTAAAACTAAGAATCTTAAGAATCTAAATGCCAAGGCTAAACTTCTAAAGGCTATTGTTTGCAAGGCTCAAGATTTCAAAGCAAGGGCTAAGAAACCCTAACCACATCATGCATTCATGTATCATACTAAGAAGCACACATATATGCACATTAGACTTTAAAAATTCATGCATTATTGTGATTGTGAGATGCATACTCATCCTAAAACTTTTATGTTTGATAAAGCTACCAACCATCATAGACATGATGAACTTATAAAGGTTGGTGAGCAAAATAGATTTGCAAAAATTAAATGTTTTTATTGAATGAAATTAGGACATACTAATCATGTATATTACTATATAAAACTTCATCTTAACCTTCTACCTATTGACTACTTTGAGAGTCATAAACCTAGACCAAATAAGGCTTGAATTCAAAAGGTTACTTGATGATTGTTTTGATATTTTGTGTTAATTGTTGACAAACCAATAAAATCAATTTATATAGTTTATCAATAGATGTGCAAACATAAATTTATCCAAAGAAAATTTGACCTTTTGAATGATCAAAATACTTTTCAAAATTGCATAATTTTGATATGCAATTCTCTTATTATTTTTCATTTGGCATTTTTTTTTTCATTTGGTATGCCTTATTCTTTAAAAGATCTCTTTGGACTATATATTAAGAATCATGATTGCTTTTGTCATTCCTTAACACACTTGCAAATGTTTTACTCTCAATTTGATTTTTCATTAGGAATCAATAGGCATCAATTATTTTTCCATTGGCATCCTTATTATTCATTTTATTTCATCACTTGTTTTCTTACTTAATATCTTTCTCTTTTAATTTCCTCCCTTTTTCACTTTGACGAAGGAGGAGAGAAACGTGGCATCTTGAATGATAATAATTATGTTTGAATTATAAATAAAATGACAATAAAGGGGAGAAACTACATATTTAATGAGTGATATTATAATATCATGTGTTTTTAAATATTTTTACACTGTATCGGGATATGCAGTGTTAATAATTTTTGTGTATATATTATGATATTTTTACGAGTTGATATGTATTTAAAACCTATTTTAATTACTGTGTATTATTTTAAGTGCTTTACGTAAAATTTTCCCGGGACTTGCATTTTCGGGGAAATTTTCATGTAAATAATTTATTATTAATTGTTTTAAATAGATTTACGGACTTGTATGAACTCATACGTATTTTTAAATTACTAAATTAAGCCTATGCATGTAATTATTTAATTAGGGTTTAATATATATTACCCTAATATTTTATCATTTTATTATTAATTGTTTATTTAAATTAATATAATAATATGTGGTGTGTATTTTTCCCACATATTTTATTTATACACTATATTTTAATATATACATATTATTTTATTTTTTCTTTTTTTATTTTTTTTCTTTTTCTTTTCTTTTTCTTTTTCTTTTCTTTTCTTTTCTTTTTCTTTTTCTTTTTCTTCTTCTTCTTCTTTTTCTTTTTCCTCCCGCGCGACCACCCTTCCCCTCACCGCTGCAAACCCAACCACCTACCGTCGGTGTGCCACCAGCAGCTCCACCCTCCACTTCCAGCCACTCCACCGCCCCCAGCTCCCTTCCCCGGTGCCGGCGAGTTGCTTTTCTTCCATTTCCGGCCGAAAGCTTTAGTTCTTCTCATCTCGCGATTTCGGCCACCGTTTTCGACACCACCAGTCTCTTTCTTCTCCTTGAGCACCGGTGAATGTGATTCTAGCTTTGGTTTGAGCTTAAATGGTCTAGATTTGCTTAGGTTTCGATTTTTCCATTTCGGCCATATTGGGTTTTTTTATTTTTTTCGAATTTTTATTGGTTGATTCATGAATAATCCCTTCATAAATGTTGATCCTAGTAGCTTAATCTACGTGTATGATTTTTTGTGGAATTTTTTGAGATTTTTTGGATTTTTGGGTATTTTTGAATATTTTAATATTATTTTCTAATTTTCGGAAATTAATTATTTAAATTATTAAATTGTGTTTTATGGTTAAATTAGGTGTTGAAATGAATTATAGGAATTTATTTGGAATTTTTATGAATTTCTAAGTATTTATTTTGAATTATTGAATTTTATGTAAATTTGGGAAATTAGGGTTAATTATGTTTTTAATTGAATTTAATTGGATAATTGAGTTTAATTATTTATATTATTGATAAATATGTTGAGAAAATTAATTTTGGATAATTGTATAATTTTTGGTGAATTTTTGAAGTAATTATAGTATATTTATATATATAGGGGTATTTTGATAATTTTACACTAAATTGGCTAAAAATGTAATTTAAGTGGTTTTAATAGTTATTTAAAGTATAAAAATGATTTCTACAAATTATTTGATATTTTTAACTAATTAAAACTATTTTTCGTGAATTATTTTCAATTATATATATAATATACGATTTTACTAATAAAATGAGTTTTTATCGGTTTTTACAGTGTTTTAAGGTTAATTATGTAATTTCTACCTATAAAATGTATTTTTAGGTTTTAAGGGTATTTTTGGTATTTTCTGAATTGTTCTGTGTTTGTGGACCCCGGTCGGTAGATTCTAGTCTGGAGTCCGACCGAGGGGTTGTGAATGAGATGTGGTGTTTATTTTCGAAGTGTATTTCTTTGCAGGGTCGGCTCTACTCTTTTGAGTAGAGAGATGTCCGTTTTACAGGGGAGGTTCTGTCGGATTTTCGATAGAATTCTCGTAAAACGTGATGTCCAGTCGAACCCTAATCTCAATTCTGTGTTTAATACTCTAGATCGAATTCTAGGATTTCTGTTAGGTTTATTCTGATGTCGATTATTTATTGTTTGTTTAGTTGCACCGAGACCGAGGGCTAGTGGACCAAGCCCGTCGGATCCATCTTGTGGAGCGCACTAATTTATGAGGTACTATACTATATATATATGCTTTAGGATGCATGATTTAGAAATATATGTTTTATTTTGATTAAAATGCATAGATAATGTGATTTGTATTTAAGTATATTTTTGGTTTATTTTTGGTATATATTAAATTATATGCATGTTTTGTTAATAAATTATATTTAAAAATGTTTTTAAATATATTTCTAGTTTAATTTATGATTTAATTGGATTCATTTGACGTATATATACTCGAAATATACTTGGTTTATTTTTGGTATATTTCTAGTATATATATGGTTTATGTTGATATTTTATTGAACTTCATGCATCATTTATTTTTATGAATGAATGTTTATATTTATTAATGAAGGATATTGATAGAACGTGCTACCTAGTGGGCAGCACTATGACCGAGTACGTACCGGTACGCCTATAGTATTTAGGCTATATTACTAACCATTTATGGATATTGATGGAATATGATTATTGATATGTGTGATGTGATTTGGGTGTGATTGCTGGAGCTCGGTTGACCAAGTGTCTCAGGGCCAATCACACTGGCAGTCAGACTGTTGGAGCTCGGTTGACTAAGTGTCTCGGGGTCAGTCTACTGTCTAAATGGATTAAGTGGATATATTTGGATTAAGTGAGCCTGTATGGCTAGAGTGTTGTCTAACACTGATTGAGGTTTCGATATCATAGGGTTCTATTTGATCCTTCATAAAAGATGATTTTTAATAAAATATATATAAAATGATTTTTCTGCATCTGTGTGAATTTGCTTGTATATATACATATTATATATATACTGTTGATTGTATGCATTGTCACTTAGTGTGTATGTATATATATTATAGTGATTCACTCAGTGAGGTCTGACTCCCCTTCGTTGATAAATTTTTCAGGAGAGTCAACATCTTCAGACCTCAGTAGCAGGCCGATACGCTGGATTTCTTCCGCCCCGGCTTCTTTGTGTAAACTGCTTACTTGAGTCTTATTTTTATAATCTAGACACTACAATAGTTGTAAATTAATTATGAGATATTATGTATTTTATTTATGTGAGATATTGTATTATATATGAAATTGGATTTGTATTAAAAGATTTATATATATGAGATGAGATTTGACTTAAATCCAGTTGGTGAAAATAATATTATGATATTTATGATTTCCATTTCCACTGCATTGTATATTGTTATTACTATTGCATATTTTATTTTATTTTTAGGCTTGCTACGAGTTCCGGATTCGAAAGAATTCCCGTTCCCTAGTGCCGGTCATGGCCCTTATTTTGGGTTGTGACAGATATTTGACATATGTTACTCACCCTAGCATATATTTAGGGGGAGAAATTTCAAAACTCCTCAGTATATGATTGAGGGGGAGAAATTTCAAAACTACTCAGTATATGATTAAGGTGGAGTATCATAAAAAATGCACACACATGCACTTTGTGATTTTTTATTATCATTCCAAAATTGGTTGCCAAAGTAAAAAAAAAAAAGAGAATATGTATATATGTAAGGAATGTTATTGGTACGATTCGACCTAGGGCCACTAATGGTAATTAGCAAAATGCACAACCACCCAAACACCTATGAATATCTATTTATTTTAGATCTTTTATTTTATTTAGTTTAATTTCAGTTAGTAAAAAATTGTCCATATAATTGATTGACATCTCGGTTCGGCCATGATTTCCATTTCCATACATATAATGGATTTGGTTAGTTCAGTTTTTGACTGATGCACACCCTTATGTCCATGTAAGTAAGAGGAACACTAGGATTTCATATTTTTCTCCTAGTAAGGAAGAGTGCCCCTCATCAAAAACTTGAAGGTGAGGCTGTCGTCTCTTCGTCAAATTGTACGATAGCCCTATCAAAATTTATTTCTTGTGTTTTAGTCTTTATTTCTAGCTTAATGTCACGGACCGTTAGTTGTGACACGCAGGACTGCGCGAGATGCTTGTTGGTTAAGCTTAACATGGGGTGTGGGGCTACACAAGGTGATGAGTACATATTGTTGGTGGTCGTTTATACTTTGGATGGGTGTGCTACCTAGGCACCACACTGGTTGGGAGCTGTCCCCGCTCCCCTGATGAGCCCATGGGAGGGTGAAACCAACGAGTATCAAAGATGGATAAAGGCTTACCCTTAGGTATACGGGAGACCTAGGGTGCCGCATGGGGATGGTCCCTGCGCTAAAACTCTGACCTTGTGACAAATGGTATTAGAGCTTGGTTGTGTGCTAGCTGTGAGTTTGCCAAGCGCTCTTACCACGTCGGCATACCCTAAGGTAGTAGGGGTGTTCGCAAGTGGGTCCTCTATAAAGAGATTGAGATGAGGACGAGTAGGCAGGAAGCTGCAGTGAAAGTTTGCCAAACGCTCGTATCCACGCTGGCACACCCCAAACAGCGAGGGTAGTGCAAATGGATTGTAGCCTCAATACACGAGGGCAAGTAGGCAGGGAATTGTGCACAAATCTTGGCCAACTAAAGAAAAAAGGGAAAGAGTCTTCCTCGACATGCACGAGGATGTGCATGAATTGATTGGGGGAGAATGTCACGGACCGTTAGTCGTGACACGCAGGACTGCGTGAGATGCTTGCTGGTTAAACTTAACATGGGGTGTGGGGCAACGCAAGGTAGTGAGTACGTGCCATTGGTGGTTGTCTATACTTTGAATAGGCATGCTACTTAGGCATCACACAAATCAGGAGCTATCCTCGCTCCCTTAATAAACCCATAGGAGGGCGAAATCAGTGAGTGTCGGAGATAGATGAAGGCTTACCCTTAGATATGTGGGAGACTTAGGATGCCGCACGAGGATGGTTCCTACGCTAAAACTCTGATCCCATGACATTAAGCTCCTATGTTTTTTCACCTTTTATGATTTCTATCAAAATTTAAGAGATCATTTAATAACAACATCAAAAATTTATTAAAGACTATTGATTAAGCTTAAGAGAGTTTTTTATTTGATTTACTTGAAATTTAAAAATTTATTTGAATTTATACAAATGAATTCCACAATAATTAATGAAGAAAATTTAACCCAATTTATTTGGTGTTTAACTTGCCAATATTTCCTGATTTCAAAGTAATATGTGGTGTTTTTATTTTGATATGTTGTTTGTTATTATAATTATTTCTCAATTTTTTTTTCTCTCTTTTTTAACTTTTAACATTCACTATTAGTGCCAAAAAAGTAAGAGTGACGTGGTCCAATTCATGTTAGCAAAGTGAGTGGCATGGATTCATCCACATAAGCAGTTTGAGCGGCGTGGACACAACCATGTAATCAAGGTGAGTGATGTGGCTGAGCCCACGTAAGTGAGATGAGTGACGTGGCTATATCCACGTAAGCAAGTGAAGTGACGTGGTGCAGCAAACGGCATTATTTTATACTTCATTCAGAGCAAACGACACTGGGTTTGCAACGGTCGTTTATCTAATCACGCCCATTAATATGCAACGTTTCTGGGATTCCATCCAGTACAAAAGACTTTTTTTTGTTTTTGGAGCCTCTGATGTGATAATAGAACGGAACAGTGAGGGAATTTCAGGAAATTTGAAGTGATGGGTTAGTTGTTTTTGTTTTTGTTTTCTTCTACTTATTTAATGGGGTTTTATAGCTTACAACTTTGCTTGTAAATTCTGTAATTTGATCAATCTTACAGACAGTTATGTATGTTGATATGTACCATGGCAGAGGAAGTAGCTTCAAATGGAGAGAAAGCGGAGGAGGTGATGGAAGGAGTCGCATCAATAGCATTGTTACCCTGTGGATCCATTTCAGGCCATTTCATTCGGCTTCCTCACTCCATTTGCTATGGCCTTCATGGCACTGGTACTGCTCTTAGATTTTTTTTTTCTTTCTAATTCTTTGTGTTTTCATACGGGTGTGTTTTCGTTGTTTGAACTTTGGATTAAATTCTTGTGTTGTGAGTCTTGGGGCTGAGTATTTTAAAATTTTCAATTATTGGTTTTTTATTCTCCATGCTGATTATGAGTTGCAAGATTGGGAAGGTGATGCTGTTCCTGTCAAAAAAAAAAGAGCTTGTCTCAGGCATCATTTGATCTATTCTGTCGATTTCGTGCAAAATCAATAAAAATTTCCTATTCAAATAGTTGTGCTGGTATACTTGCTAACTTACTGATGTAGGGATCCATTACTCCTACTAAAAGCTTTCATATGTAGGAATGTTCATTTGCAACTTAAGTTTTCTTGGTGCTGTCTTTTTGTCAGTTCCATGTGTGTATGCGCATATGAGTGTGTGAGTAAACTCCATTCTTGCATGCATGTGTGAGATTGAGTACCCTTTTTTCTGTACTAAGCCTCATGTATTGCAAGAATTACTGAAAACTTTGTTTCTTTAGTCAATTGATTTTTTTTATCATGGAAAGGTAATGTTTTGCATGACATGCTATTTCCTGCTAAAGATGTTGGCTGTAAGTAGTTAGTCGCTAGAATTTTAAAATGATTGGATATTAAACAGATTTATATCTCCTTCTTAGTGACTATTAATTGAAATTCCATTGTTAATACACTGTTCAACTTGAGTCAGGCTCAGAATCAATGTAGGAATTCTTACTGATCAAAGAAAGAGGGATCTCTTTCTAAGTAATTTTAAATTGGTCCTTTCTTTTGATGTTTTTCTTTTCTGAACTTATTTATTTATGGCAAAAAGAGTTAGCTTGTGAAAGGGAGTGCAGCAGGGGTGAGGATTATCGCCTGATCAAGCTCACAATCATTGACTACAATGTATGGGTTGTTTATGTCCTTTGATTTGCTACTTTACTCCTTTTATTATATGTTTGCAATTATGGGTTTTCAATTTGTGGTTGGCTCTAATGAATATGTGGCAGAGTGGGAAAGAACAAGCTGTTGTGGTTGAGTGTAGAGGTCATGATGCTGCTCGCTTCCACAACATCGATCATGCTCATGGGTAGGCCATGTTGTATTTACCATCTGCTCCCAAAATGCTTTAGTTGATGCCTACTTTTGTTTGGTAATAGCTTTAGCAATTCCCTCGTATGCAGAAATCAATCTGCAAGTTTAAAACAAACAGAAAGAAGCAAAAAGTTAGCAAGCCTAAAGGTCTTTTGCGTTTATATGGGTTATTTATACTAGTTTAGAATAATTGTTTGTGCTGTATCTGAAATGATAAAGAGTAATCAGAGCAGTTTTGGATGGAGCAACAGTTAACATGTTTGATATATACATGTGCAGCAATTTTTCTACAGTTGTAGCTGGACTTTTACATTTTGGGCATTAATACCAACTAAACCTCCATCTCTAGTTTTGATTTTCTTCTCCTTTGCTTAATAATGTTTCCCTAGAACAAAAATAATAATGTTCTTTGTCCTGTCTTACAGCTGGGAAAAGAATGTTGTCGATATGGCAGAACAAACACACAGGAAGAAAAAGGTTTATGTTTCATTTGCATGTGAAACATTGAAAGCTGAGAAAGCTGCAGAAGAGCATTTAAGGAAGTTCATGCCAAAATTAGCTGGGCTAGATGCTGTTGGTAAGTAATCAATTTTTTCAATTAAAGAATGCTCCTGCCCTTGTTGACCAAATACATTTCCAGCTCCGTGTAGTGGCTACTTAGGCATGCCTGTTTGAACCTGGTTATCATTTCAAGCAGTCATTTTTAGTTTCTGTGCTGTGACATTGATATATTCTATGTTCAGTGCTTCCTAACTCACATTATCATTCAAAATATAACTTAACCAGAGATTTGTAATGTATCATAGTCAGCTAGAATATAGTGTACATTAGGCTTGGAAGGCTCAGGACATGTAAAGGCTTGTGCCAGTTGAACTCACTATGTATACTGATCTTAAATTGCTATATTGCTAGCATTCTATTCATTGAAAGATTCTGTGATTCCCATATAAGTTGAGACATTCTGCATTCTTGAATAACCTGAAATTTTCAGTGTTGCACCTTTGTTTTGGGCCCTTGAACAATTATTTTCCCTGAATGATACCTCGGGCATCCTTTGCTAAACTTTACCGCTGTCTAGTCCTTGACCCTTCCATGTTATTATATGCACTTATATTTTTGGGTCTTGTACTCTGGTTTTGGCACAGCTAGTAGATTACTGTGAATGTTATGTTCAAGTATTTTTATTTGCTTCTTGCTTGATTCCATGCCTGCAACCTGAAATGCGTTTTCATGTGTGCAGTTAATGTCGGGAAGATGAGGATTTCAGGATTGGATTTTGAAGCAGATGACAATGGCACGAAACAGACTATGATTTGATGCATTATTGTGCCTGATGACATTTTTGTAGATGACTGTTAACAAGATCTGTTTTATACAATGATACTCTGCTATAAGCAATCATTGTGATGGATGACTGTCTCCTGAATCTAAAAAAGCACAAATTCAAGTTTTACCCATCCCATGGATGCAAACGAGGGCAATTTCAATCCGCTCATCTCACCTCCCACATCAGCACTACAATAGTGTACAGTTATAATGGTTAATAGGCTATTAGCGTCACTTCATCGACCCTTTGGAATAGACGGCCGGGCAGCCCTAAAGGTTCCAATGACTGTCCATTAAAAAAAAATGCTTTATGGTTGGATCTTCAAGTTAATATGCCTTTTGTCATGTACCTCATGAATTCCTTGCGAGATTCATGATAAAGAAATGAAGAACAGTTTCATATTTCAAAACAGAACATGAAATTTCCAGGAACAATTCGGAATCCACTGCAGCTCCTGACACTAGTGGTTAACAAAATAGCATCACACTTACATTCATCTACTATTTTCTCATTTGGAAACTAATTATTGCGCTTTAACTTGGATGATAATGAAATCAGATGTAAAACCATGTCCTACAGCAGGTAATCCGTCCTCTTACATCAAAGTTGAAAGTCATTACAGGATCAGTCATTGACAAAGATACCAACTGAGCAATGCCTGGCTGCACATGACAGATTTCAATCCAGGTCTAGATGACGAGCAAATACAATTCAAGACTAGAACATGACCAATTTATCAGGAATTATATCATAGCGAGAACAAATGGGAGGCAAATTCCATCATAATGGTTGGCATGTACAATTTCCATTCCTCCCTGCAACTCTTTGCAAAGAATCCATCTGCCCAGAGCATGTATAGAAGATCTAACCTTCTATTGTATTAAAATTTGCAACTTAAGAATAACAGGTGAAGTAACTGAATGATCATACAGAATAGCTATGTGAATCATTTTGCAGATATCAATCTGCTAATCCAATATATATATGGGTGCATACATAACATGTACATTGTATTACATGCTCACAGTAAGCAACAGGTGATTAAAAGATCGTCAGCAATAGCCTCCAACCATTCACCATGGCACATTTAACCATGTAATATTGGAAAGTAGCGCAGCATAGTTGAAAGTTAAGATGGAATAGTGATGTTTTGATTTCAACTCCAGCATAGTAAATCCCAACAGCCGATCAGATGTCTCCTCCACATTTGTTGATCCACCCATGAAACAAAATCCAAGCCCACATGGATGCAAACTGCACATGAAAATTATAAATTTGGCAGTCAGAAATTTCCGGGATAAAAAGCACATAAAATACATGCTGACAAACAGTAACAAGGATTTTGGGCAATACAGAGTAAGTACAGTAAAGTTAACTAGTGCTAGAATAAATACCACTTCCAAATGACAAATTATAAATTAAATATGCCACATGGTCCATAAGCTAACCAATTAATAGCTAATATTGACTACTAACAAAAGATTATATAAGACCGGTCGGACTAGCACATATAACAAACCTTAAAAATGACAACATTCTGCTGTTAAATTTCCTTGTTGAAACACCAAAATTCACAATGCATGCTGCCTATGCAGAGCTGTGGTTCAATGTCACGCTAAAAATTTGCTAGTTATTCAACAATAAAAATCTGGATGTCTGATTTAAGATCAGATAACAGATCCTTCAACAGCTTAATCTCAGTACCAAATATGCTCATCAAGGAAATGTATCATACAACAGAAACCAGCCTCAAATCAGCACTCCATTCTTTATTACACAAATCCCACACATATCAATTTTTTTTTTTGAACAAACACATATCATTTTGACACAACCAAATTTCAAGTCCCAGATTCTTATTCTTCAAGTCAGTAACAGTTTATTTATCCTTTCCCATTATATGCTATACTTTAAACTGGGGACACTAAAAATTTACAAACATGTGCTCAGACTCTCAAATAAAAGAGACAATAGGACTCTGGAATATATGAGACAATAGGCTCCAATTTCTCCAGAAAATTCAAGGCAATCTAATGGCTCTAAGATTGCCTTCCTAGCAGCTTCCAAAAAAAGTGTTTGTTTCAGAAAATCGTTTACCAATTTGAAACAGTCTGGAAAGCTTTAGCTTATCTCAATTTCAAATTTTTTTTTTTTTAAAAAAAAGAATTTTTTAGAGGATACCTAGTTTCTGTGCCAACTTTCACTCCAGCTCAGAGACCTCCTCTGAATCGGACAAGGGTAAGAGGGTGCAGATTCCAAGCACATGTCCATTGAGGCAAACATAATATTCAACACAATCCTCATAAGAACCCAGCCTGCAGCTAGCACTCTGCGGTATCATTTTGGCTTGCAGCATGCTCCACAACTTTGCCTTACAGTAAGGGCACACCTCTGTAGGATGAAGTTGAGCTCTTCTTTTAATCAGCAATTTCCGGACCTTCGACATAGAGAATGACTTGAATACTCCGCGAAAAAATCCCACATCTCCTTCTTCCCCTTGGTCAAGATGTTCACAAGGGTCAGAGACATACAAAACATCTGTTCTGCATTGTGGCAAAAGAAAGCTTTTCCCTGAAGTCTTAGAAAACCGAGTTCTGTAAACAAAATGACCAGGTATATGAATGCTATTGAACAGGCCTCCCTTGGTACATCCTGAGCAGTAAATAAGTAACTTTCCTAGTGCTCTCCAATTCCCATCAACATTATGACTTCCGCAAGATTGTAGATCAAGCATCATCTTTGGAGCCCTTACCCGGCAAAACTCTTTCCACAGCACTCGCTTGGCCAGATCATCAAACCATTTGCATACACATGACAGAGTAGCAATCATTTTGGGATTCCAATTCAGCTGCTGAAACACTAAAAAGATCACATCTTCACTTAGATGCCCTTTTGTGCATTGACAACTTGATGAGTGTATGCAACGATATTGCTTTGTTATAATCATTATATCCACCTGGTACGAAGGGAAGAAACAAGAATTTACAAGCTAGCACTCAGATTATTCAACCCTCTGCCTTCAAGGAGGACAAATGACAATGCTCATAAAAATCACAAACTTTCAAGCAATATACAGTTGCAAATCATAAAGAACAACATTAATGTCAAAAATGGTTCTTGAATGAGAAAAGTTAAGATCAACTGCAACAAAGAGTTGGTCATCTGGCCCTCCCCCCACAAAAAAATGATTTTGGCTAATATGTAACCATTATTCTAAATAGAGATTCCAGTAATGCAATATAGGACGCAACCCCACTCAAAATGTTTTAATCACTGAAAATTAAACCCAAGCTGTAACACCTTATTTGATATCCATGTGACATATTGATCATCAATCTGTCTGTCAGGAAAACCTGATCAAGAAAGACATTAGATGGTTTCACGTCTTGCGTGCTGGCACTACATATGAAAGACATTTTCAATAGCCACATGCAAGTCTCAATTCACATCATTAAATATGTTCATTAGAGAATAGAAACAAAATTCAGAAAACTTACAAAAAAGTAAATTCCTTCTGGACTTTAAAGCAGTAATACTTCGCAAAAATTGCTTTGATTTAATGACAACCAAAATAAAACAGACAGCAACATGGATATAGTAAATAAAAAGACTCCTACATAGAGGCCACAGCTTTCCGTTGATTTTAGACTTACCATCCGTAATGTGGCCTATAAGTAATTGCCTTTGTAGCAGAACACAAACACAAACAAAACAAACATAAAAACCACCTTTATTTGAAAACAAGCAATACATATTTGAAAGCTACACATATCAACATTGTTGATATAACTTGCTTCAGCTTCAATAAAATATCAGTTCAGTACATTTCCCCAAAAATCAACACTCAATAGTATTCTCCTAACAGGAATTCCAATCTTTACAGGAGCTTAAATTCAATTAGAAGAGTAACCCAGTGCTTTGGTTGTACAATTGCATGCCACCAAACTTTAAAGATGAAACAAGAGAAGGCTACCCCAGTTGACAGCATGTCAATTCAAAGAGGATAGATAGCTATGCCTTTCACAGCTGAGCCTAGAAACATGTTTATAAAATATTGACACTAGCTTGAGTGCATCCTAAGTATGTAAACTAGTAACTCATTTGTTCTTCCCTTTCTTTATTACTGTTTTTTGATAAAGAAAACAAAACAAACATGGTAATTCCAAGCAACAAAATATATACAAGCAACACCCACAGCACTTAATACCATTCAAAGCTTTGAACGCTTCTATTCATTCCAGCATCCCCAATTAAACCACCAATGAAACAAACATATTTATTGATATTTCCTTGCATAAGAGTTCTACCTAAACTTCAGATCCACAAAAACCCATTTATCAAACTTCAATGCATTTTGCAAGAACCCATTCAAAATTTGAGACAATTATTAAGCCCAAGCAAAATCCCACTTCACACATTCACGAAATAATGCAAAATAACACTGAAAACAAACAATAAAAAAAGAACCCCAACTCCAAATCAAAATCAACAACAAAGCAAAGAAGACAGAAGCTAACAGTGTACTAAAACTGTGAAATCCTTCAAAATCAAGACCCAAATTCCCACCTCAGACCAAAAAGTCTCCTTTCCTCATGACCTCAAAAACCCTAAATCGAAAATCACGTCTGCACATAAAAAAAACAAAAAATCAATTAAAAAAAATCAAAGGGAAGAAATTTACCCAAAAAACCAATCCAAGTTGGGTACTTGCATACGCAAAAAGATTGAAACTTTTGCTTCCTGAGAAGGGTATTTTCGTCCCGAACAAAAAAAAAATTGATAAGCTTTGAACAGATTGTGAGCACAAAAATGCAGAAACAGCACCAGGTTAAAACAGAAAGCAAAGGAAAGAGGCTTTGGGTTCAAAATGGTAGAGGAAAAATTATTAAAATATTACTCTGAATGGACATAGGCACGCCATCTGTCTTTTCTTTTAAAGCAAAGACAAATCATATTTCGCCACGTAATCACTTGACGGCTGGAACAATTTAGCGTGGAAGTTGGTGGGACCATACATTCTGACATGTCAGGATTTGATTGGTCTGAAAAGTGACAGGCAAGTTGTGGTACAGTGGCCGCATATCTTTATTGTTGGTATTTTTAAATTTTTGTGTCGGGACGCTTCGAAAAGGAAATGATGATAAAAAATAAATAAATATATATATTTAAAATTTACATTTTATTTTTATAGTGCAAGTATTTTACACCTAAATTACGTAATATACATCTAATCGCAGATATAATGTATCTAATATAAATAAAAAACTCCAATGATATTTGTCAACAGTTGATTTGCTATGATGAGTTTTTTTTTAACAAATGCTATGATGAGTTGGGCTAAAGTAGCAACCTGCTCTCTCATTGCACCCCGCTCATACAGTTATACTGAGGAGTTTTTTTTATAAATACTCCAAAATAGAATTAAAATAATAAAAATATTCTAAATTTTTTAAATTTATTCGAATGCTATCTTGCGTAAATTTATTTATGCAAATACACCTTTTTTATTTACGCAGAAAATGCAGCTCCTCCATTATCCGAGTTGTTCATTTTCTTGCTCCTGTCTTCAAAAGTGTGTTTGAGTTTGGAATGAATTGTATGTATTTCCCTAAATTGCTTCTCGCATATTACAATTTGATGGCTGTGGTGATTCTTGCCTAGCGGAGTGACTCTTTGACAGCAGTGCAAAGAGTATCAATTCCCCAAGTTTTTTTCTTTCTCCTTTAACTTCAGTAGTGGGTGTTATTTCTCAGTTAGCTAAGTCACTCTCTTTTATTCATTTTTGTCATGTTCCTAGGTCTTGCAATAAGGTTACCCATCAAATAGCTTGATGGGCTTTTTATTTAGATAGTGAAGTTATTCTCTTAAAGCAGACTCCCCCTGAGATTCTCCCCCTTGTATGGATGATATTTTATCAATCTAGTTCTTGTCTTTATGGCATGTTCCTAAAAAACAAAAGGTTACGTAATGTTCAATAATACTTTTTACATTATTCACTTGCATTTTTTTATTTTTATTTTTTATTTTACAAAGGCATGAAACTCTACATTAAATTAAAGCATGTATAAAATTATTGTATTAGAAACATAAAATAAACAGAAAGTATTCTAAATTGACAAAGATATATATACAATGATGTGTGATATTGCAAATATATATATATATATACTATTATAATTTTATTAATATTAAACTTGAATATTTAAAATGAAAGTATATAATTCTTCTTCTTCTTATTATTATTTTTATTATTATTATTATTATCTGCATATATAAAACAGTAATGGAAATTCCACATAAACTAAAAAGCAACCAAAATTTTAAAAAAAAAATATCATAACAACATGCTTAATCTATTCATCAATAATGTCATGTTGAGAGACACAAAATCATCATTTTCAACAAACTATTCAAAAAAAAAAAAAAGTCACCCATAAACAAAACATAAAAAATAAAAAAAAAACTTAAAAATAAAAAACATGCATCTCCACTCAAACAATAAGCAACTTTTATAGCAGAATCAATAACAATGAAAAGATTATTAATATCATTAAATACATTCTCTTCACCCTAAAAATAAAACAACACATAAAAGCAAAAACGAAACCAAAAAGATACTAAATTAGTGTATATATAAAAAAAAAAAAAACATGCCAAATTAGATTTTTTTTTTAATGCTTCATTACCATCATCACCATCTTTAACAGAACTATCTTTAATATTAGAATTAAAATCAACATCCTTAGACAATTTCTTATCACCCTTAAAATGAAAACACAACAAAGTATCAGAAACCAAACAGAAACCAAAATGATACAAAAATAATAAAACAAAACATACCCTAATAAAATCTTTTAACTCATCACCACCACCAATAGTTTCAACAAATTCTAAATCATAAGCATCTTTTTCACAACCAATAACATCTCCTATATCATAACTAGAAGCACTAAAAGAACATCTACTTTTTCCTACATTTTTAAAACAGGATCAGAAACTAAAAGTAAACCAAAAAGTAATAAAATTAAATACATGTTACCTAATAAAAAATTAAATCAGAAACCAAAAGTAAACCAAAAGGATAAAAAAAAATGAATCTTTGTGATTGTTATCTATTTAATTTAATTTGATCAATTCATTTGTGGATTTGATCAAATCATCTCTTATATATTATTTCTTGAATACATCATATTGTAAGATATAACTAAAAATCTCATATACATTCTTTAAAATAAAATAAAAAAACTAAATCAGAAAAAATGAATCAAAAATCAAAAAGATACAAAAAAAATGAATCAGAAACCAAAAATAAACTAAAAGGATACAAAAAATGAATCTGAAGCCATAAATAAAAAATAAAACCATCATAAATTAATATAATAAAAAAACACATACACCAAATTAGAATTTTTTAACATTTCATCACCATCAACACCATCTTTAACATAACTATCTTTAATATTGGAATTAAAACCAACATCCTTAGACAATTTGTTATCACCCTTAAAATGAAAACACAACAAAGTATCATAAATCAAACAGAAACCAAAATGATACAAAAATAATAAAACAAAACATACCCTAACATAATCCTTTAACTCATCACCACCATCAATGGTTTCAATAAACTCTGAATCATAAGCACCTTTTTCATAATCAAGAACATCTCCTCAATCAAAACTAAAAGCACCGAAAGCACATTCACATTTCTCTACACTTTTAAAACAAAATCAAAAACTAAAAGTAAACCAAAAAGCAACAAAATTAAATACATGTTACCTAATAAAATAATAGAGATATAGGGTATCAATTCTTATACCTCTCACATGGTAAGCAAGTGCTCTACCATCTGAGCTATACCCATCTTCATCTTTCATTTAGTAACACATTATTAAATTAGGCTATGATCTATTTCAGGATTGGTTCCTCAATTTGAAGTTATAAGGCATTATTTTGTATTTTACAAATACATTAGACTACTTGAAATCTTAAAAATGTTAAAATTATATTTTCTTGCTTGAAATATATTAATAAAATTAATTCTATTTTAAAATCATTAGAAATTTAAATTATGACTTTATTTTTCTTACCCAAAGTTCTATTATCCCTTTTTAGAAATAGTCATTTTGGTTCAATTATAATAAATGTTACCTGTAGACACCCGGTTTGATCAGCCTGTGATAGGGGGCGAACTGTGGGTGCTCAGTTTAGCTGGCTAGGAATAGAGCCCGATGACGAGAAATATAAAACTTGAATGCAAGAAAGAAACCCTGAAATCTTCTAAAAAATGAGCCTAAAGGCTAGAAACCCATTAACAAGCTGTAAACGGCGGGGTTTAGTGCGCGTCCAAGATTTTAGCAACCACAACACTGTTTAGGCTCAGGGCCCTAGAGAACACACTAACCACTGTCACAAAGACATGGCGTGGAGATGAAGAGTCGCCACCCAAGGTAATAACTGGGACAAATCGAAAAGGTGGTATTCGATTACCTAAAAGAAAGCTAGTACCACAACTAGGAGATTCTAAATACAGAATACTAACTTCTCTTAGTCTTGTGTTCATTTAGAATAATTTTATAAATGATTATTTCATCCTCTAATTACATGCAATTTTATTAAACCCTATTTGACATCCATCTAACCCTAGGCATCTAATCAATAAAATTACGCATAAAAAATGCACTTAAGATTGTGTTGTCCTTAAGTCTAAACTATGTTAATTTTATTAAAAAGTTAGCCAGATTTACATTTTATTTACAAGTGAGAAAGAGACTAAAGGTAGGCCTACATTTTTTATTAATTAATAAGCCTAGATCTATGTATTTTACTTTGTTTAAAAATGGGCTTAAGTTTATTCAATTTTAAAGGAAAATTAAATTAATGGGCCTAAGTCTAATTTGGTTTTATTTTAAGTGAAATGTGGTCCTAGGTCTATTTATTTTTAAAGAAATGAATTTAAGTGGGTTGTGCTAAGTCTAAATAAGTTTTTAATTAACTAAATGGGCCTAAAATCTAATTAACCTAATGGGCCTAAATTAATTTTAATTATTTAAAGTCTTAAACCATTTTTAAGCCTATTTATTAAATGGGTTAGACCTAAACGTGGGCTTGGGCCCTAAAAACATTAAAAAAAGCCCAAAAACATAAAAAAAAACTTAACAAAATCAAATCAAAACACATTCACATATGATTTTTAAAAAAACCTAATTTAATTGCATACAAACCCTAATTAACTAAAGCCACCATTAATTTTAATTAATTTTACCCAGTGAACCTAGTTTTACTAATTAATTTTAAAGTGCAAAAAATTAAATATTTTACTATTCTCACTACTAAGGCTATTACAAACTACGTACAAAATTTAAGTTTAACAATTATACAACCATAAATTAAAAAAACTACACAGGATACCAAGATACAAAATAAAGATAAAAATCCTAAGTTCTATTGGAAAATAATACATGTTCTTCCATGGCATTCCATGGACCTTTTGTTTATCTAAACACAGGCAGTATCCTCATCAATCCTCATGCAGACATCAAAAATAAAAAAATACAAAAGTAATTAGATTAGTAGAGAAATTGAATAATCAAAACAATAACAAAATAAAAATCATAAAAAGAAAAAAGAAAAGAATGGAATAGAAAATAACACTGATAATTTTAAATGTTGTGCAAATGCTTTGAGATAGCCCCTCATATTGTATTATCACTGTTAAATTTGACTTGTTGTTGATTCTGGACTAGAAAGGGTGTTCTCAGGAGCTTTTTGAGTTTAGGGTTTTTTTTTTGCGCAGTCAGGTTTTTTTTTTTTACGCAGTTCTCTCTAAGTCTCCAAAAATTTTCTTTCTCCCCAAAAAAAGTTCCCCTCTCGCACGCATGTAGACTCTGCTTTTAAATGTAGAGTCTACTTGCGTACTGACTTCTTCCTTCGAAGGAACAGATTCATCTCATCTGATCCAATGATAGCATCTATTTTTTTTCAAAAACTTACGCATTTAAAAACCTTATCAGATAATAATAAAGATAAAATTAAATTTTCAACCAATCAAAACACTGAAAAAATTGATAAAAATAAGAAAAAAATACGCAAAAAATAAAAAAAATAGGAATTTTACACATCAGCATTGTGCAATGTCGATCGACATTGTTTAATGCCGATTGGCATTGTGTAATGTCAATCGGCATTATACCAATGCCGATCGACATTAAATGCCGACCCTAATTTAATTTTTTTTTAACTTTGAATTACCAACCCCTGAAAAATTGACTTCTTTGTAATCAAATCCTAAACAATATTGCAATTTAGTCCCTAAAGTCCAGAAAATCGACAACTAAGTTCAATTTTTGAATAACTTTCATCATAGGGGCTTACGTCGCAATTGTGCACAATTGCATCCTGAAATTGGATGCTTACAGTTGCCCCCTTTTGTCATTATTTACTTGACAAATTGCGGCAAAGTAATAGAAGCACACAATTTTGAAAGAAAGAAATTAGGACACTTGATTGTATCCTAAATGATAGATTGATGCTCAAATTGCTGAGCAAGATATGATGTTTGATAAGTCTTACTATATTTCCTACTGAACGTCTAGTGGACTTTATGCAAAGGAGTTTTGTTATATTCCTTGTGGGACATTTAGCGATGATAATTAAAAACTTGCTATAGTTCCTGTGGAACGTCTAGCAATGATGAATTTCATTATATTCCCTGTGGAATGTCTAACAATGCACACTATATTCCCTATAGGACGTTTAGTGATGATAAATTGAGAACTTGCTATAGTTCCTGTGGAACGTCTAGCATTGATGAATTTCGTTATATTCCTTGTGGGATGTCTAACGATGCATACTATATTCCATGTGGGAATTCTAATGATGATAAATTGAAAACTTGCTATAGTTCCTGTGGAACGTCTAACATTGATGAATTTTGTTATATTCCTTGTGGACATCTAACGATGCACACTATATTCCCTATGGGATGTCTAGTAATGATAAATTGAAAACTTGCTCTAGTTCTTGTGGAAAGTCTAGCATTGATGAATTTCGTTATATTCCCTGTGGGATGTCTAACTATGCACACTATATTCCATGTGGGATGTCTAATGATGATAAATTGAAAACTTGCTATAGCTCCTGTGGAACGTCTAGCATTGATGAATTTCGTTATATTCCTTGTGGGACGTCTAACGATGCACACTATATTCCTTGTGGGACGTTTAGTGAAGTTGAATTGAATATCTGTTATAGTCCCTATGGAACGTCTAGCACTGATGAATTTGAAAGTTTATGTCATAACTGTTATGCAATACATAACATAATGAAGGTTATGACTACTGTTCAGCACATAACATAATCATTTGAAATTCATATCATAGTTACTGTGCAGCGTATGAATCATTTGATTGGAATGATGCATGTAAAATGCAAAAAATGAATTCTGTAATCTTATTCTGTATTTTGTACTTGACAAAAAATTTAGAATCACAAATTGATTATGCAGTTTTAATAATTCACTGAATTATTAATTTGATGAATGTCATGATTTAATTAGGAACATATTCCTAATCCGAATGCAATTATAGACCAAATTACAAGAAATAAAAGATGGATAAAAAGTAAATAAAATAGAAGGATTAAAATGGATATTTTCCATTTTATATATCCTTTTCCCCTTTGACGATCACTTCACTTCTCTTCCTATTCTTTTCTTCTTCTTTTTTTTTTTTCAATTAATCTTGATTTTTCTTTTATTGATTTCTTCACCATTTTTCATCTGATTTGCAATCTGTCTGATCCTATGGCCTCCTCGTCACACAGACAACATGAAGGAGTTGAGACTTCAGATCGTCAGAGGATTCTACCTCTTCATTTTCCTCAAAATGACCTAGGACGTCGAGAAGACTCAACTATCTTTCCTTTGACTCATTTATATACCCATAGGTGAAGATGTGGGTAATGAGGTAACTTTTCTTACTTTTGTTTATTTTTGCACAAATATCATCTGTATAATTAGCAATCAGAGTTAGTTTCAAAGTAGAGATTGACATGTATATTAGTCAGAAATTAACATAAAAATGCATGATAAATTGAAATTAAACTCTGAAAATATGAAATTTAGTCTCTGGATTATCCGAATGACTGATCGAATGTCTGGAATTCTGGTCATAATTCTAGATTTTTGATCGGCCAGGCTAATGCCGATCGATATAGTAAATTATCGATCGGTAATTTGGAATGCCGATCGGCATTCTCAATTGACGATCGACAATCTACATTGCCGATCAGTAAATTTTTTTAAATGTCAATTAATTAATTATTATTTTTGAAATTGAAATAGCGTCCAATGAAGTTCACGAGCTATTTCAATCTAGACTGGGAATTATTTCATGGATTGTCGGAGCATGTGACACATCTGATTTGGGCCTCTAGATTCAGGCATTTCATTACTGCACTTCCGACTGTTCAAGGTTGGTCTGACCATTACTCTTTATTCGCTTTGATACTAACTACACTTTTCATACTCGTGTGGGTGAGCTGACCATTTCACCTATGAGTTTCTCTGCTATCACCGGGATTGCCTTTAGAGGATCCCCAGTTCCATTTGATGTCAGCTATTGTCGTCTTCCAAAGCATGCACGGAGTCAGTACGTGAGAGATTTGATCAGGTTCGCTCCAGCGTGGAAGAATCGAAAGAATATTCTTCTTTCATCATTAGTTGAGGGATTTAGATGCCTTCCTGTTTCTACTCCTCGTCAGATTATCCATAAGGTGAGGTGTTTCCTTTTGATATTATTAGACACGACCCTCTTTTGTGAGATCGATCATGAGGTCAGTATTGCTCTGTTGGGTCCTCTTTATGATTTGGATCGAGTTGCCACACTAGATTGGGGATCTGTTGCACTTGCTTATATTTATTACAGACTAGACACTGTCTGTAAAGGTGCTATCACAATGTATGGCTTTTGGCACGTCTTGCATGTATGTTCTCCTTCATTTGATCTTTATAGTCTTGCTTTTCTTTACCTTTTTCTGATATGTTCTCTTTCTTTTAGATCTGGAGCATAGAGATCAGGCTGATTTAAGGCTTTAATGCTATCAGTTCTGGTAGGACCTTTCCTTTGATGATGAGATAGGGTTCTTCCCACCTTACTAGTAACAGGAATACTTTGCAGACATATCGTGATTAGTTAAACATTGTTGAGTGGCACCTGACAAGGAAAAAAATAAAATCATTAGTATGTTATATTTTAATAAAGATTAGACTTAATTTATATAAATTATAGATAAACTCTTATTGGTTGGAGGGTGCTGAGGACATCCAAGGATATGATTTCATGGCGGCTACAGTTCGCCTTAAGCCTATGAGGATCCTGCTCTCTAGTTATGGCTGTTTGATGTGGTATTTAGGGGAGTGAGTGTATCGATGGTCTTCTGGCCCTTCTCTACGTCGCATTCCATCTGATGTCCCTTCCTCTTTGCTCCGCAGCTCTCATTTTATAGGTTTATAGCTGAGGGATGCACTACAGGGATATGCTGCCTCAGATTTTCTTGAGCGTTCTCGACATTATCAGTAGTTTATCTGTGAGAGCCTCTTGGAGCATGTTCCCATTGATGATGATGAGGTAATTTCTCATTATTTCAGCTTCTACTTCTAAACCTATAAATCACTCCTTCTCTTTACAGTTTAAGGAGGTTCGTTCTTCTGTCAATGCGGATAAGAAGACTAAGATTGCTATAGAGACTGAGGGTGCTCCTGATATTGAGAGTCCTGAGCCTAGACCTAGTCCTGTTCATTATACTCAGCATGTTGGGACTAGTCGCGATAGGGCCTTTGTCACTGTTATGCTTGGTGATGTCTCTCTTCCAAACAAGTCTATGTTCTACTAAGCACCCACTGTTTAGGCTCTAGTTAAGCAGCAGATGTAGCTCAGGGATGCTCAGCTTCCTAGCTTCTATCCACCAGATGCTTCTCATGTGAGTACGTTTGATTTATTTCTTGTATGGATCTGCACACTTGACATTGATATTAGTAAAAATTTTACAAAACAGGTTCCCCGGACATCGACAAAGTATCTATACGAACTTGCCTTGTCTCAAAGATTATTCACAATGCAGGTTATAGACAGTTGGCAGGTAAGTGTCTACACTGAGAAAATGCAAAATGTATGCATGTTATACATGAAATGCATATGATATGATGTTTTTTTATGTATGCAGAGCTATTTTAGTGGTCTAGAGCAGGAAAACGAGACACTTCACCAGCAACTTGTAGACTTGGGCTTTGATCCGTACAGTGTTGGGACTTCATCTGCTAGACCTCCGAACACTTATCATCATGATGACCCTACCAGAGGATAGAGCCCATGGCCTAATACCAGAGCTCGAGATGAGTGATTTAGAGTTTTTGTATTCCTGACTTTCTGTGTGTCTATATCTGACTGCTCTCTATTGTACTACTATTTTTATTCCTGCACTGTCTCGAACACTATTAGATAAAACTGAAACAGTGTTTGCATCTTAATGGATTTTTTTACCTAAACTGCCCTTTTAGGTTTTCAGCTTAGCAAGCTTACCCTAACTTTTGCCTAAGCCACCCTTTCGGGTTTTTAGCTTAGCAGGCTTGCCCTAACTTTTGCCTAAACTGCCCTTTTTGGTTTTCAACTAGCGGGCTTGCCCTAACATTTGCTTAAGCTGCCCTTTTGGGTTTTTAACTTTTATTTTATTATTCTTATTCCTTTTTTTTTTAAGATTTAGTTACAGGAAAAGCTAAGCTTGCTTAATGTACCCCTCAATCCTTTGACTTATCAACCTCATCAGCTACAATCTCATCCCTTAAAAATGTAGGACAAACGTTCTATGGACCAATGGGTTGACTGGTTAAAGAAGATTTCAGATGCTGAGATCACATGGGTTTGCCCTTGGTGGAGATTGAAGTTTATGACTATTAAACTATATGATCACTGTGTTCCTATTCCAAGGCTGCACTTCTTTACCTTTTTTACCCCTTTACGCCTTTGCCGTTAGTATGGTCACCCTTAGTTCATTGTTACTGTTTTGGCTGACTTTGAAGGTTTTCCTCTGAGACAAGATTCTCTGGATAAGATTAGGAGCTTGTGGTCTTGTAGAGCTCTTGAACAAAACATACACCTGGATGCTGATGTGACTACTGATGATGATTACAAAACTTGGATTATTATCCAAAAGACAGAACCACCATGATTTGCTAGGTACAAGAGGACTTAAGCTTTGTATGATGAGTCACAAAGGAATAAACAAAGATATCACTAGATAGAATGGTCTCATAGAGCTAGTCTTAGGCTTTCTTATGTTTTGTTTTCCTTTTAAGTACTTTTATTTTATAATAAAGAAGGACATGCAAAGTTTAACAAAACTTCAATTTCAATTTCATTCATTAATTAGGGCAAAATGAGTACATTTAATACATCACATGACATAACTCATGTTATCAGCTAGTCCTCACGAATTTTCTAACTAAATATTTTTCGCTCACATTTTATTTCCCTAATTTTTGCCTGACTAGCCCTTTACGGGTTTTCTAATCAGTGGGACCATTCTCTTTTTATTTATTTCCCTAACTTTTGCTTGTCAGCCCTTTATGGGTTTTCTGAATAGCGTGAATGTCCTAACTTTTATTTGACTAGCCTTTTCAAGTTTTCTAGCCAGTCGACTTTATTTTCTTTATTATACTTTTATTGATATTTTTTACAGGTAGTACTTCTTGAGGCGATCTAGATTAATAGGTTCCATGAACTCATTCCCTTCAAGATCTGATATCTTAATAGCTCCTTTAGGTAGGATCAATTTGACAAGGTACGGTCCTTCCTAATTTGGTTTAAATTTACCTCTTGGATCGAACACTGTGACTCTAGACTGTTTCAGCACCATATCTCCAGCTTTGATCTTCCTAGGCTTAACCTTCTTGTTGAATGCCCTTGTTATCCTTCTCTGATATATCTGAGTATAGAATAAAGCATTCATCCTTTTCTCATCTAGAGATACGAGATGATCATATCTCTTCTGCACTTATTCATTCTCAGTTATTTTAGCTTCCATGACTACTCTCAAGGACTTAATCTCAGTTTCTATGGGCAAAACTGCCTCACAACCATATACCAATGAGAACGGTGTTTGGCCTGTGGCAGTTCTAACTGTAATACTATATCCCCATAAGGTAAAAGGAAGATATTCAGACTAATCCTTGTAAGTTTATCCATCTTAGAAAGGATTTTCTTGACATTTTTATTAGCCGCTTTCACTGCTCCATTAGCTTGAGGGCAATAAGGTGAAGATTTATGGTGCTCAATCCCATACTTTTGTAACAACTCTACTGTTTTTGCTTGAAATTGAACCCTGTTATCTATCATAATATGATGTGGAACCCCATATCTGTAGATAAGGCTCTTCTCGATGAACTATGCCATCTGTTTTGCTTTAAGAGTGTTAAAAGATTCTACCTCTACCTATATCAAGAAGTAATCAATTGCCACCACTATATATTTAAGCCCATTTAATGTTGTCGGTCTTATTTCTCCTATGATATCAATTCCCTATACTGCAAAGGGCCAAGGGGATGATAAACTATTCAGCATTGTTGGAGGCATATGACTAAGATTCCTGTGGATCTGACATTAATGGCATTGTTCTACTATCCTGATACAATCCTTTCCATAGTCATCCACCCTTGTTTGAGTACCTTCTTAGCTAGAATCATCTTGTTCATATGAGAACCGCAAGCCCCTGCATGAATCTCTTGCATCACCTCTTCAGCTTCATCCTTTTTGAGGCACTTAAGTTGCATCCCATTTAGCATTATTTTGTATAATACCCCATCATGACTTGTATAGTTATGTGCAAGGATACAAAGAGCATATCTTTCTTTTAAGGCTGCTTCATCTGGATAAATTCCTTCTTCAATGAATCTCTGGACATCATAAAACAAAGGCTTTTCTTTAGGCCCCATTTGAACATTCATAATCTACTCACCCCCATAACATGGTGCTCTAGACTTCATGATCACTAAAGGTTTCATGGCCAACCTAGTTGTACTATCCCATATTGAAGAGAGTGTTGCTAGTGTGTCTGCCATTTGATTATCGTCTTTGGATAGATGGATAAAGAGGCATTTAGTGAAACTCTTCATTAAGGCTTTCAAATAGCAAATATAAGGCTTCAACTTTTCCTCTTTTATTTCCTACTCTTCATTAGCCTGACTGATGACTAACATTGAATCCCCATAAACCAATAAATGTTTTGCTCCAGCTGCCATAGTTGCCTCAACTCCATAAATACATGCTTCATACTCGGCCATGTTGTTTGTGACCTTGAAATCTAGTTTCTTTGCCATTGGTATAGTTTCTCCTTCTGGTGTAACAAGAATCACTCCCAATCCAACTCCTTTGTTGTTTACAGCTCCATTAAAGTAAAGTTTCCACTCACAATGCTCTATAACTCTCTAAGTTCTCATCTGGAAACTCCAAATTCCACTACTCTTCACCTTCGATCGCATTTTGAGCTAAGAATTCTGCTAGTGCTCTTCCCTTTATTACCTTTGTAGTAATGTACTCTATATCAAATTCAGTTAAGAGTACCAACCATCGAGACATTTTTCTAGTTAGAGCCGATGCTTGAAATAGATACCTTAGAGGGTCTACTCTTGAAACAACTTGAACCTTGTAAGATTGAAAATAATGCCTCAATTTCCTCATAGCCCAAGTCATGATCAGACATGTCTTTTTTACTAAATCATATTTTTCCTTGTACAACAGAAACTTCTTGCTCAGGTAGTACACTACGTGCTCTATTCCATCTAACCCTTTTTGTGCTAACATTGCCCCCATTGCATCCTCTTCTAAAGCCAAGTAAAAAACCAATGGCTTACCCTATCTAGGTGGTTTCAGAATAGGTGGATTAACAAGATACTCCTTGATCTTATCAAAAGCTCTCTAACAATCATCATTCCACTTAATCGGCTGATCTTTCCTTAAAAGCTTAAAGATAGGGTTATAAATATTAATGAGTTTTGCAATAAACCTACTAATATACTGCAACCTGCTAAGGAATCCTCTTACTTCTTTCTTCGTCTTTGGTGCCAACATTTCCTGGATGTCTTTCACTTTATCCGAATCCACTTCAATTCCCGAGCTACTCACTATATGCCCTAACAGCTTCCCTGAAGTAACCCTAAAAATGCACTTCTTCGAGTTGAGTCTTAGGTTGTACCTTTCAATTCGGGCCAAGAACTTGTCTAAGGCTTCAAAGTGTCCCCCTCTTGTCTCTAATTTGACCATCATGTCATCCATATACACTTCAACCTCCTTATGCATCATATCATGGAAAAGTGCAGTAGCGGCTCTTTGATAAGTTGCACCTGCATTCTTCAGTCCGAAAGGCATCACCTTATAACAATAGGTCCCCCATTTTATGATGAAAGCTGTCTTAATCTTGTCCATAATTGCCATCATTATCTGGTTGTACCCAAAAAAATTCATCCATAAAAGAATACATTGCACTTGTTGCAGCACTATCCACTATTACATCAATGTGAGGTAACGGGAAGTCATCTTTTGGACAGGCTTTGTTCAGATCCTTAAAATCTACACACATCCATACTTTGCCATCTTTTTTTAGAACAGGTACTATATTTGCTAGCCATTGAGGGTAGTCTATTACTTCTAAGAAGTTAGCTTGTATTTGCTTGGCAATTTTCTCTCTTATCTTTTCTGTCCATTCTTGTCTTAATTTACGCAATTTTTGTTTAAATGGCTTGGTTTTCGGATGAGTTGGAATATGATGCTCTACTATTTTCCTATCCAAACCTGGCATGTCTTTATAAGTCCAAGCAAATACTACCTTTCTTTTTGTTAATATTCTCTCAAAATTTTTCCTCTTTTCAGGAGTTATATCATATGATATAGAAATGTTCTTTGGATTATCATTTGTGCCCATGTTAAATGAATCAAATTAAATTGAATTAATGTCAAACATGCTTGACCTATCAAAATTATAATGCACAGAACAATCAGAATGCACATCAGATAAGTAAGCAAAACCAACATTTATATCATTGACCATAGGAAAAACAACATCCTTGTCCGCATAAAGACCGGACGTTATTACATCAGTTTCTTCATAAAAAAACATCAATAAAACTATCACTAATGATAGTAGCTAAGTCCTGGGGTGGTTCCTCGTCAGGTGGCAGACACAGTAGCTCCTCAATAGCATCATCACCTATCATTTCAGTTACTTGCTTAATGACTTCCTCTTTGTTATTGGCTACTAGGTTTTCCACAATCTACTCCTTGAAGATCTCAAACCTAAGGACATCCTTTCCAGCCATATTAACAGATTCTTTGGTGCCCAGATAATACTTGCCCATCCCTAGCTTGATGAAGTTCTCACTTAGTGGTCCAATTCTTCCCAAGGGCTTATTCTTTTTTGCTTTCTCCTTGTTCTTTGCTCTTTTACTAACTAGTCTTGCTTCAGTATATCCCAAACCCTTCGTATGGTCCTAGGTCTTAATATTCGAGGGCCTAGGACTTCCTTGTTCATTCTTTCCGAGCCTCTATCCAAGTTGATAGTTCATGCTTTCCATCATTTTTGCAACCCTGGGATCCATCCCATAAATATTCTAGTAACTTGAAAACCAAGCGAAACACACACTTGCTTTTGTTTATCAAGTATAGCTGCCACAGCTACATTGGTTCCAGCTTCTATTGTCATGACATCTCCTTCATGAGGGAATTTTATTTTCTAGTGCATAGTTGAAGGTACTCCTCCCAGGACATGAAACCACGGCCTTCCCAACAGTAGGGCATAGGTAACAAGGATGTCCAGTATAGTAAATTCAATAGTCGACTCTACGGGCCCTGTTTTGACCAAAGCCTGAAATGTTCCCTCCACATTCCTGGTACTGTCATCATAAGCTCTGATTATGAGGTTTAAAACCATCAAGTCATCTACTTTCAGACCTATATTAGGTAGGATCTTTAGTGGGCATACATTTATAGCTGAACCATCATCTACCATTACAAAATTAGTTCTCTTCCTTTTTACTTCAGCTGGATAAATAATGCCTTATTATGGTTTCTTCCCTCCAAAAGCAAGTCATCATCTGAAAATGTTATCAACCCATGTTTATTTTCTGTCACCTTTACTACCATAGCCTCAGGCATAGCTGTCGTTTCAATGCTCATATTTGACAAAGCTTTAACCAGAGCCCTTCTATAACTACCCGAATGCATCGATAATTCCTAGATGCTCACACTCGCTTTAGCCTTCTTGAGTTGTTCCAGAATCATATCCTCTTTCTATTCTTCTTCTATCTCTACATCTTCTATTTTTTCTCTTTCTGTTACTCTTTCATTTTGCTTTTCTATTGTCCGATAATTCCTCCCACTTCTAGTAACATGATTCACATTTGGATTATCACTCCTTACATTAACTCCAGTGGGTTTTTCTTCATCAGAATCATACCAGATGTCCACAGCCCCAACGATCCGTTCCCTTTTTCCATTTTTTCAAACTTCCATTGTGCATGCTTCTTTTCCTTTCAACTCCCTCAGCTTGTCCATATGTTGGCTTAGCAGCTCTTCAACCCCTTCTTGGGATAATTCTGGGGTTAAGAATTCATCTTCTTTAAACTCATCACCCCATCCTGTCGGCATGATCTCTTTTATGGGTATGTCAGCGGAAGCGGGTTTGGAATAAAATACTCTGTAATCGAACTTGCCCGAAGGTTGTCCCAACAGATCTTCAACTCCTCTTAGTGACTGCTCGGGAATTTTAGGCTCTTTTTTTATCGACTTATCAATAAACTCATCTTCCCAACCTGAGGGCTTAATTGATTCAATAGGGATATCAGCAGAGAGTGGTTGCGAGTAAAATATTCTGTAATCAAACTTGCCTGAGGGCTGGCCCAGTAGATCTTCTACTCCTCTCTGTGGCTGTCTGAAAGGTTCTCCATTGGGTATAAGGTTGAGGTCCTCGAAGGAGCTTAGCACTTCTTCTTCGCTAACCCTTGAGTTAATCATCATAGTGGCTAGTGGTGGAACATTTCAGTAGTCTGGGAAATGGTTATTTCTGGTGTTTGGGTTGTAATTGGATTTCTCAGGGTCAATGATTTTTCCAGAGTTTATCAGGTTTTGGATTTCGTATGCAAGTATCTATGGAATGGCTAGCTACTTAATGAAACTTGTAGTAACTATTTGGATCATAGCCAGAGAGATTTGGGTTTGATGGCTTAAAAAAGGTTAAGGGTCGGAGCAGGCCTTTTTGAATTAGCCTTTTTAGGACTTTGGAGAGTGGTTGGTTAAAGTTGGAGAACCTTCGAGGTTGTTGAACTGCATGCACCTCTATAGCTCGACTAGTACTTCCTTGTTGTATACCCCCAGTTGGGTAGTTTCGGGTTCCTATGCCTCTAGTAGTTTTCTTTTTCTCACTCTCAATTTCCTCAACTTATAACCCATCATTATACAAATCAACAAAGGTTTTGGGATTCATCATCTGTAGCCTCTTAACCAAATTAGGTGACACATTATGAACTATCATTCTAACTTGATCCTTCTCAGCAAGCTTGTTTTTCATCATCCCTGCTTTATTCATGAAACAAGTTAAGAAATCAGAAAAAGACTATATATATATATATATATATATATATATTTATTTATTTATGGTGAATATTGGGACTTAAAAACATGAAATTGGATTAATGTGCAAACTCGGGATTAATTGTAAAATGCAATGATCGATTAGAAGGAAATCAAAATTTTCTTGATAATAAAGAAATCATTGAATAATTAATGTAATAAACTATAAAATGTAAATAGAGGTCAATCGCAAGGTTAGGTGGGCATTCAAATGCCCATACCTAGTTTCTGAACCTGTTCTCTGATAACGGCTTCTGGGAACGTCTGTGGAATTTAGTTGCCATATAATTATGTCTCAATTTTCATCCAAGTGGTGACTCCATCTCTGAGTATGCTTTAAGACCTATGTCATATTTCCTAGTGGGCCTCGAGCCCATACAGTGTCGTGGTCACCAAATACTTAGTCGCGCGCAAATCCCCACCACCTACAGTGGCAACTCCACTGGGATAGAGAAACTGATTCTAATATTTTGTAAATTATTATCTTTAATTATTCTTTGATTGCTTTTGCATTTCTATTGCATTCACTACACTCTTTGCACGTAATGAGCACTTTAATCCTATTTTAACCTAACAATAGTCAGTATTTTGTTACTAAAGTTTCACTCAAACCTGATGGTGAGATATTTCATTATTGTCACTCATGACACATGCTATCCACATCGCTTGGGCCTTTGGGTTAGGAGACGTACATGGATGTATATCATTATGGGAGTTGAAACCTTTTACTACCTAAGACTCAAGCTCATGTAATGGCTTAGTAATTTGCCATAGGAATTTCCCAATTACTTATGTTTAATACCCTATAATGGATTCTTAAAATAAGACCTGAGCCCATTATAAATGGACCTTGTCAAAATGGGCCTTTCATGCCTATTCTCAGCCCATTTCAAAGTATTGTCAAAATGGGCCTATCATACCCATATTAGCCCATTGAAATGGATCTTGATAAGATAAGGCCCTAATATTACTCGTGGCCCATTAATGTGAACTTTGGATTTATTTAGAGGGTATGTCACTTATTTGTTCCATTTTGAGAGTTGTCTTGCATACGTTGGTTTTATTATCCTATGCTGATAATTAAAACCTGAGCCAAAAATTCTAGGATAGGATACTCACCATTGAACATATGTGTAAGAGAAATAAGGGTGGAGGCCATCATTTTTTTTAGGCTCTGCATTTTTATGTTGTGTATATTAAATATGCTTATTTACTTACTTGTCTTTTTTGAAATAATGAAACAAACCTGTATATCATGCATATCATGCATACATGTCATGCATAATTCTAATATGTGGTCTTACAATGGTATAGATACTTCAAGCTCATATAAGTGGGTTCATTCCAGTACTAATCAGTTAGTCAAAAGTTTAGAAACAAAAATGGTAAGAGGGTTTAATCTTAAGGCATTCAAGGCACAATTGAAGGAGGAGGTTTTTGTTGAGACTCGAACTATGATGAGGGAGATAATAGGGAAATAAATTAGTTAATCAGAGAAAATCAGTTGGCACAGCCAGCCAATTTGATCGATCTTGATTATGAAATCCCAATAAAAGAAAGGGAAGAAGATGATGTGATAGTACTGGCTAATCCACTAAATCAGAGAAATGTGAACCCAACTGAGGACATGGAACAAACTGAGTGGGCCAAGAGCATAACCAAGGTTATAAGTCAAATGTAGATGATAATGAAGGAGAAGGGCATGGATGCTCTTTTGGATTACACTGATTTAAATCTAGAAAGGGAAGATGAACCACTGCCTCGGAAGTTTAAATTCCCCGACATGAAGAAGTATTCTAGCATCGAGGATCCCCATTTACATCTGAAGCAATATGTGACTTATATGAAAGCCACCAAGCTAACTAAGGCTCAATTCATCAAGTAGTTCCACATGTTATTGGAAGGTGTACCAATTTTTTGGCACTATGCTTTGGGGCCAATTGTTCAGTCTGATAGAAAAGAACTGTGTGCTACATTTATGAAATAATACAGCCTCAATGTTCAATTAGAAGTATCTTTAAAGGATTTTCAAAACACTAAGCAAAGGTTTAACGAGCCCTTCGCTGACTATCTAACTCATTGGAGAGGGAAGGTATCACAAATAAGGCATAGGCCTGCCGAGTCGGACCAACTGGTACTCGTAATAGAAGGATGTATTTTAGCATTGTCTAAGAAGCTACAGAATTTGGGAATCCAAAATTTTAAGGAATTATATAGATTTGGGGTTTAGAAGGAATCAGACTTGGCCTAAGAGAAAAGCTTCTTTAGAGGGAGATTTGAAGGTAAAGAAGGAGCTGGTTCAAGCATTAATGTCCAAATTAATACCATCAAGCCACCTAGCAATAGTCTGCAAGTTAACGTTGTTAGACAACCTCGAAGGTTCTCTAATTTAGGGTAGCCTTTATCCAAAGTTCTCAAGAAGCTAATCGAGAAAAACCTATTACGACCTTTACCTTCTTAGCAACCCTTACCAGGTGCCAACCTGAAAATTTTTTGTAAATTCCACCAAACCATTAGACATGAAACCAATTGTTATGCCCAATTAAAACATGAATCCAAGATCTGATTGACACAGGCAAAATCACCGACCTAGAGATAAGAAAACCAAACACCCAAAATAACCCGTTACCCAATTACCGAAATACGCCACCATCTAACCTACCTATTCTAATAATTAACACTAGCCTAACAAAATAGCAAGTCTTAAGCTCTTTTGTTGACTCCATTCCTAGTCCACCAAAGCTTGAACTTGAACCAGAAAACCTAGACTAAAGAAAATAACCCATTAAGTTTGTTGTGCATGTATTAGACATTTAGAGTTCTAATGACGAAGATGAAGGGAAGGTTAATTTGTGGGATGATGAGCAATATGGATCAGGCCAGTCTATAAGTAAGGTTGAGGAAAAGAGAAAAGAAGCTAAAACTACTAAGCATAAACTGAAAAAGGAAGTGGAGACAGGGAAAGGGAAGGAAGTGATGAAAGACTAAGGAACCATCACTAGTGTTTAGGAGTTACTCATGCACTCTAGGGACCATTGGGAAGCACTGGTTCTAGGACTAGATCAGAAAAAGACCTTCATAAGTTACACTCCTGAGTAGATGATTAATTCCTTAACAAAAACCTCCCAAGGTGTCATAATGTTTTCTAATGATGATTTACTATTACAAGGGAGGGATCATCATAAGGCCCTATTCATCAAGGCCGAAGTGAAGGGAAATATGACTTGTTATGTTATGGTAAATAATGGTTCCACTATTAATGTTTGTCCATTAAAGGTTCTACCAAAGCTAGGGTTGACTGTGGCAGACTTAAAACCCTCTGAGGTGGTCATCAAGGCTTACGATGATATGAAAAGGGCTATCGAGGGAGCCTTCAGAGCCTTGATCAAGATAGGACTCATTAAGGCTTGGGTCTATCTGTATGTAATCGACATTCCCATGACCTTCACTATCCTACTGGGAAGGCCATGGTCCCATCCTTTAGGCGATGTGCCTTTCACTATTCACTAAAAAAATCAAATTTCCATAAGAGGGTAGGGTTGTCACCATCTCTACAGAAACTGAAGTTGTTATGGCCACCCTAAAGCTAGTCCCTAAGAAAATAGCCATAAGCCCGAGTTTTGAAGTATGTGTGATTTATAAAGATGAAATAGATGAGAGAGTTTTTAATATGATGCACAACATGAAGTTTATGCCGGTATAGGATTGGGAAAAGACCAAAGTGGACCTTCAAGATTTATTGAGTGCAAAGTACCTATTTTGAAGCATGGGGTAGGGTTTGAAGGAGCTGATGGTCCTAAAGAGAAAATTGACTTCTGGAATTAGCCCAAAAAAAGAAGAAGAAGAGATTGCAGTTGAAAGAAATGGCTTGTGGGAAACCTTTATAAGAGAAGGCACCAGATACCCATATGATGGAACTCCATAACCTTTTTTAATGGTCGGGGAAGTTATTCCAGGGTTTCAGATCTTTGCTGAGTTTTTGAACGGAATGAAGAAAGTTATTGTTGAGAAAATCCCTATGGAAGAATTAGTACCAGTTGAGGAGGAATCTGAAGAGAACACAACCGCTATGGAGGTAAAGAATGCTAATGATCAGGATAAGGAACTGGATTTCTAAGCCTATGTCCTTAACTCCATCATGGATTTTTTTTAAGATGATTTTGATGTCTCCCTTACTTCTTTATTTGAAACTGATGATTTGTTCTTTTCAAAATTGAATTCAATAAAGTTTGAGTTTGATTATTTATGTGATGTATTTCCTAATGGTTATTCTATTTGTAATGATCATTTCATGCATATGTCTGATATTAATTCCAAGCAAACTGAATCATTTAATTTAGGCACAAATGATAACCCTAAAAATATATTACTTGCTTCTGGTCTAACTTATGATGAGAGAGAAAAAATGAAAGAAACATTAATAAAAAGATAAAAAGCATTTACTTGGGGCTATGAGGAGATGCTAAGAATCAACAGGGAAATCTCTAAATATAGAATCCCTACATATCCTCACATATCACTGATCAAGCAAAAGAAGAGGAGACTAAGGCTAGAATGGGCACTCTTAGTAAAAAAAGAGGTTAAAAAGCAACTGAGGGCAAAGTTCCTAGAGGTGGTAGAGGACACTCAATGGTTAGCAAAATAGTTCCAGTCCTAAAGAAGGATATGAGGGTTAGAATGTGTGTGGACTACAGAGATTTAAAAAAGGCTTGCTCGAAGGATGATTTCCCACTACCACACATCGACATGTTGGTCGATAGCGCAGCTTCCAGTATAATGTACTCTTCCATGGATGGGTTCTCGAGGTATAATCAAATCATGATGATAATAATAGATAAGCTAAAGATGTTATTCATCATCGAATGGGGTATCTACTATTATCGAGTAATGCCATTCAGATTAGAGAATGCAAGGGCTACTTATCAAAGGATGGTAACCACTTTGTTGTATGATATGATCCATAAAGAAATAAAAGTGTATGTGGATGATATGATGATGAAGTCTGTAACTAGAGAGGGGCACTTTGAGGCTTTAGAAAAATTCCTAGTAAGAGCAAAAAAGTATAATCTTATATTGAACTTGAAGAAGTGTGTTTTTGGGGTGACGCCTGGTAAACTACTGGGACACATTGTCAGCCAAAGGGGAAAAGAAGTGGACCCAAATAAGGTAAAGGCGATTAAGGAAATGCCTGCTCCAAAGAATGAGAAAAAAAAGTTAGAGGGTTCATAGGGCATTTAAAGTACATTAGTAGGTTTATTGTTAAGTTGACTACCATGTGTAAATTGATCTTCAAGCTCCTAAAGAAGAATCAACCTATGATATAGGACAACGAATGTCAATAAGCTTTTGAAGCCATTAAGTCTTACTTAATGAATCCTCCAATCCTACAGTCACCAAAGCTGGGCAAGCCCTTAACCTATATTTAGCAATTAATAAGGATGCAGTAGGAACAATGCTAGCTCAGGAAAATAAAGAGAGGATTGAACATATGGTGTATTATTTGAGTAAAAATCTCCTCCTGTAAGATGCCAACTACAGTCTGGTAGAGAAAATATGTTTGGCTATAATCTGGGCAATGAAAAAGCTCCGGCATTACTTTTAATCCTACAGGGTATAAGTGGTTTCTAAATATGATCCCCTTAGATACCTTTAATAAACTCCCTCGCTTATAGGAAAGTTAGCCAAATGGTTGGTGCTGCTCACTGAATTTGACATTGATTATATGGCAAAAAAAGTAGTAAAAAGAAGGGCAGTAGTAGACTTATTGGCTTAAAACCCAATAGTCAATGAATAAGAATGGGAGTTAGAATTCCCAAATGAACATTTAGGGGTAATAGAGGTCCAAGGATGGAGGATGTACATTGATGGAGCCGTCAATAACAAAGGGGCCAGTGTTAGTATAATCTTAATCATGCCAAAATGGGAAATGATCCCAGTGGCCAAAAAGCTTGAATTTGAAGTAACGAAAAATCTAGAGAAATACGAGGTGTTCATCTTTGGTTTGGAAGTGTTGTGTGGTGTAGGGGCAAAGGATGTTATTGAATACGGAGATTCGATGTTGTTGATAAAATAAACCTCTAACAAGTGGGAAGTAAAGGAGGACAAGCCGTGTCCATATTAGGATTATTTGGCTACCATCTTATTGTCTTTTACTTAATGTAAATTTATTTATCTACCAAGAGAAGAGAACCAGATAGTTGATGCACTAGCTACTTTGACTTCCATGTGGGAGAGTGGTAAACAGATAGAGGTTAGGCCTCTAATATTGGTAAAATCTCAAACTCCTTGTCATGAAGAGATAAGGTTGATACCAAAGGATACCGCTAAGAAACCTTGGATTTCTGACTTACAGTAATACTTAGAAATAAGATAGTTTTCCAAGGATGCCGACAAGAAAGAAAGGATGTCTCTATGAATGCTATCTCGACAGTTTAGTAGCCACAATGGAATGCTGTACAAACGAATACCTACGACTGTCCACTTGAGATGTGTCGATAAAAGAGAAAGCCCAGAGACTTATAGAAGCAATTCACGAAGGGGTGTGTGGGCCACATATGAATGGGACCATCCTTGCAAAGAAGATAACTAGCCAAGGTTATTTATGGATTATTATGGAAACAAATTATGTCAAGTTTATAAAGAAATGTTATAGCTATCAAGCTTATGGGGATGTGAGCCATTTACCGTCCATGGAGCTCCAAGGCATGACTTCTCCTTAGCCATTTGCAGTGTGGGGAATTAATATTATAGGTGAGATAAAACCGAGGGCATAGAACTGTCATCGATACATTATTGTGGCAATTGATTATTTCTCCAAATGGGTCAAGGCTGAGACTTATACTATGGTCGGCTCGAAGCAAATGTCAAAGTTTATTAAAAAGAATATAATCTGCAGATATAGGCTACCGTATCACCTTATTATTGATAACGGTGTCCAATTTCGGGCAGAGAAGGCTGCACTATTAAGAGACTATAAGATCTAACACTATATATCATCTTCATTTAGGTCGTAGGAAAATAGGGCTATAAAAGGATCCTGACTAAAATGATGGAAAATTATTAGTATTGGGTAGATTACTTACAATTTGCATTATAGGGGTACCAATCTATTGCTAGAATTTCAATAGGGGTCACTCCATATTCCTTAGTATATGAATGCAAAGCTATTTTGCCAATAGAAGTTGAGGTTCAATCACTAAAGGTTCTCTTAGAGTCTAAGATCCCCTAGTACCAATGGGTGGAAAGTCAAATGGCACAACTAACATTATTAGATAAGAAATGGATAAAGGTTGTCTATCATTCTCACCTGTATTAGAAAAGGATAGCCCAGGCTTATAATAAGAATATCAAGCTAGGAAAGATCAAAGAAAGAGATTTAGTAATGAAGCTTATACAGTCAATTATGACTGATCCACGAGAGAAGTTCAAACCGAATTAGGAAAGTCCGTATATGGTAAAAAAGTTATTCTCTTAGGGTGCAGTTATCCTATCTGACATTGAAGGGAATGAATTCCAAGAGCTTATGAACCTGGACAAGCTCAAGAAGTACTTTATATAAAAATCTCGCTAAAAAGAAAATCTCGAAAAGAGGTTATCTAGGAAAAAGTTAGAGACCAAAAAAATAATAAAAATAAAGTAATAAAAAAGTGCTACTGGATTGAAAACCTCAAAAGGGGCGATCCAGGAAAAAGTTAAGGATATGTAAAAGTAAAGAGAGAGAGCTGAAAATGGTTAATTGGAAAACTTACAAAGGCAAGCCAATTAACGACATGAGTTATGTCAGAAGTAAAGATATATTCATATTGTGCTTAAAGTTAAATGAAATAGATTACTCTAATTACTATTAAACATTACGTTAAGTGTCTATTACAAACTGTTTAATTGAAAAGGGAAACTCTATCTAACTAAAAGAGAAACAATGACTAAATTCATGAACTAATTTTGCTTTCTCCTCTTTTATTGAATATCCCACACACTTGATGCTTATAATTCTCTTATTCTTTTATTTCTAATAAACTCATCTCTTTTTGCCTGTTGTAACTGAATCTACGCCTTGTAATGATCATCGGTAGTCGAATCCTCATTATAGTATATGTTCCTCTAAATGATTGTCTAAGGCCAGGTAGCCACTAAGTTATCCAGGAAGTTCTAGGTGAGCGGTCTTAGCTCGAATTCATGCACTAATTCCACTATTAGTTATTTTTGCCCGTATTAGAGGCAGAGTCGAGCAAGATGTAGTTTTCTGGTATGATAATGCTTAGCCCTATACCGTGCTACATCTCAAGTAGGTTCAAGTAGTCTCAACTTTTCATGAAACCACATCTATAGGAGTAGTAGGTAAGAGAAAGTGCCAAAAAGTTAGAAATTGAGAAACTTACCTCTAACAAGAACAGATTTCTAGAAAATCGCCTGGTCTCCATGAAATTATCTAGTCCAATTATGGTTTTTGCTAGAATGAGAGGGAATGTATTAAGTCCCATTTCCACATGCCCTATAATATGTAAGAGTTTTGAATTACAATTTCCAGATGGCGAGATAAGTAGGAATTGGACGTACAAGCAGAAGGCCATCAACCGAGGCCAGTAAACCTCTCCTCTATCTACATTCGAGATAACTTTAAGGATGATTTCTAATGCAATCTCTGAGTTAAAAAGGCAGCGAGATAAAGATTAGGGTGGAAGATTGAATAACCTAGCCATCTAATATTGAACCAAATGTGAGTCTGGGATTCCAAGTGTAGGGATCGCAAGTTAGCATGAGGACTCCATCTAGTAACCTAAGAAGGCTTTAAACTCTTCTAGTAAGTGACATAATTCAACTGTGTTGAACCTTAAAATATGTTTTTAAGGATCCCATAAATGAGCTACTATATGAAAGAATGGGAAGTTGGTCCTTTTAGTATGGAGCGATTTGAAGACGGATAAGTAAAATGACTCTAATTTGGCCTATGATGTGTTGCTAAGCTCTTTAGTATCGGTTGTAGCATTTTGAGGCTTCTTTCAATCATAATTCAAGTTTTTAAGGGTTTTCAGCAAGAGAAAATGGAGGTGTAGGGTGAAGATGTTTAAAAATGAAGTTGAAGTGAAAAGTTAGAGGTTTAAAGAGAGAAACATACTTGATGATAAGGCAATTACCTCATCGAAAAGGTGCTGCCTTAGGATGAAGAGGTGATCACCTCTTCAGTAGGAGGTCATAAGGCGATCACCTCTTCAATAGAGAGTCATCGCCTCTTTAATAATGATTAGTAAGTTTTTGCCAAATCATGACTATTTTAGCCTTATAAATTAAAGTACAACAGTAAAAGAGGGGGGCAAACATTTTTGTAATTACAGATGCTAAAAACTTGTATACAAAAAATGATAATAAATATAATTCATTGAGATAAAATTCAATTTCATCAAGCATCTAATTAAAAAAGAACAAAGTGTGCAAATGTTAGAAGTAAATAGGGGCAACAATCAGAAAAGAATAGTTCATGGGCCCTAGTCTATTAAGAGACTAACTCAGTGCCCTTAGGGTCATCCCCTCCTCCGGTGCCATCATCATTGTCATCCTCATTGTCATCGTCATCCTCATTGATATGGAGGACCTCAATCTTTCGCTCAAGGGTGGCAATCCTCATCCGGTAGGCCACGTCCCGATCCTACTTAAAAGATCATCGATTAATAAAACATACAAACATGCATACATATAGGTGTAGGAAAGGTTATTACCCTCCACTATTGGATGATGTCCAGCATATAATCCCTCTGGGCCTCAATCATCCAATACATGTATAGGCCTTGTTCCAGAGGAATCTGCATTATTAAGAGAATGTTAGAACTAATAAATGTGTTGAGAATGGTTCAGGAAATAGGTGAAGACAAGTCAAGAGCAAACTCACATAAGTGGCATCTTCAGGAGTACACGTTGAGGTGAGCTCTATATTTAAGGTTAGGAACTAACGAGACAGCTCCCTAGGAGGAACCCAACAATGAGCCAAAGAATCAGGAGTATGAATAAAACTACCAATGATAAACTGTAAGCTGGAGGTAGTAAGGAGTCTCATTTCCTCAACTGTGGTTAAAGTCCCCTCTCTGCTCAGATCCAGACGGTGCCTCAAGGGCTCTCTCTCTCTCTCGCACTTGAGGTTTGGCTTGGGGTGCAAGTCTAGGTACCATATCTTAAAAATAAAGGAAAATTATGTTACGACATCATAATTCTGAATGAAAAGGGGGGTGTCAAGCAATTACCAGTGAAGTGGAGGTGACAATCAAAGGGACTGTCTATAAGAGGTAGGTCTGGATGAACTCTATATACCAGCTCTTGATCCAAATAGTATGCTCTATAGCTGGCTCTCCAGCAACAACCTGATCTAGCTCATCCTCCTTCAGCTTATGGGTCCATTGTATGCTCCTCAGGGGAGACTTAGGTATGTGCCTTACACTAGCTCCTCAGCTCTAGTTCTAAATCCACTTACCAAGATGGTAGGCTCGACAGCCTGGTTTATAAAAAAGGACCCTCTTATGAGATAGTGGTCTAGAGCGAGTCATCTCTATGTTCCATCCGCCCTCAGGCCCCTATAAATCAACCTGGATCTGTAAAAAAAAAAAAGATATCAATAGGTGAGTAAATAAAATTTTTAAAATTACTAATATGTAACGTTGGATTTATAGGTACTATATCCTATGTTAGGGAGTTCAGATGCTGCCAGTGAATATGTACTCGGGCCAAATGCCTCTTCAAGACACGGCTACCTCCCCACCTGTCGATGGCAAGAAAGTCATCCCCTACCTGTATTACACCAATGAGTAGCTTCAACTCCAAGGCCCATACTTGTAAAAGAAAAGGGAATAGCATATGTCAGTGAGTAGATATTGTAATGACTCAAGAAGAGAGAGGGGGTAGAACGTACAAGTATAGCGTGCCAAAAGTCACAGAATCTCTTAGCCCCACAGACCACCTCATCCATGCTACTATAAAGGTAGGCTAGATTATAACTCCCCTAGTTAAATAAGGACACCTGATCCAAGTCACGGAGAGGTAGCAGGAACATCATATCTATAGAGCTCGCAGTGTCAGTAAAAAAGGTGGTACCGAGAAGATAAACAAAAAAGGCGTGCACCACCTGATTAATCTCACGTGGGGTGACCATCGTTGTAGCTCTATCTCCAGTGTAAAAACCCTAAATCAACTCGAGCTTAAAGGTATGAGTCCCCTTCATGTTGGGGACCATCCCTAAAAGGCACTCGATGTAAGCAACCTTCTCTAGAGTTAGCTGGTGAAGGCTCATGTCAAAAGGGATGGGATCTTTAGCACACGCAATCCTGGTAATAGTAGCAAAGGAAACAAGGTCTAGGGTAAGCTCCCGGAATAAAAGATAGAAGGTATGTGTCGTATCGAACCACCTCTCTACTAGCGCATAGAGCGACTTGTAGTCTGTTTGGCCTTACTTAAAGGGAAATGAAAGGATAAAGTCCTCAAACCCCGTGTCTTGGATCCAATCCTTTTAATAATTAGTGAAGTCGTCATAGAAAGCCCAGGCTCCATGGAAGTTTCCATCACCCTTGAATGTTTATGCATCGTGCTACAAAAGAAAGGGAACAAGAATCAGGGAAGTCAAATAAAATATTGTTCAATTTTATTATTTGTTCAGAGTTTTATGACTGAGTGGTCATAGACAGGCCGGTTTACCCTATCATAGAGGTGCAATGCCTTATGGAAGAGGTGAACACCTCATCATAGAGGCAGTCACCCCTGCATATGAGGCAATCACCCTATTGCCAAGAGCCGATCCTCTGTATACTGGCATAGAGGTGATTGCTTTTCTTTATAAAGTAATTACCTCATCGATGAGGTGATTGCCTTACAAAGAGGCGATCGCCTCAACGAAGAGGCGATCGCCTCGGTGCATCGAAAGGCAATGAAAAGTTTTTTAATTTTTACCCAAAATTTGCAAATTCATGATTAATTAACCTAGTTTTTTATTATAAACAATAAATGGACACAAATGCAGTCTAACCCAATATAATTTATAGAAAAATAAAAAGAATTTGGGAACTAACCTCTCCAGACGCCGATGAATAAATATGGCTTCTCAAGTCTACTAAAAGAGGAATGGGATCTCCTTTTATTAATCCAAGGTTGCGGGGGGCGTTCACAAATGGAGAGATTTGATCCCATTCAGGTGCGGGTGGTGTTTTATCTTCATCCATTTTTGAAAAAATATATGTGCTAGAAAGGAAGGGAAAAAGGAAGAGAAAAAGAAGTAAAAAGAAAAAGAAAGGAAAAGTTTATGCTTTTATAGTCGGAAGGTTAAGTTAGGTTTAAAAAAATATGAAAAATGATGGTGATGAAATGAATGAAATGGCGATAATGACAGAAAAGAATTTCCTAGTGTGTGTCTCGAAAAGTCGAGGTTGTTGGATGGGAGTACTTTAGTGAAGTGGGTTTTTTAATTTGAACAATGTATTGGGCTAGGAAAGTCCAAGGATTATAAGGGTTGCTTGGATTATATCCTCAAAGATCAAGTTGAGAGGGCTGTTCATGTTGTTGTCACGACCCAAAGTGGGGAGTCATGACCGGTGCTAGGGAACGGAAGTTCTTTTGAATCCAAAACCCGTAGCAAGCCTTAAAATAAAAACACATGCAAATATATTACAAAAATATACTAGAATTAAAACTTTAATTAATATAAAAATAAATCTTTATATCATAATATAATAAAAATATCTTCATACAATATTCGAATACAAGATCTCTAATTATTACAACACACTATTACCACAATAACACTACTACTACAGTGATTACTAAAAATACAAGAAGACGACAGTTCAGTATATACATATATCAACTGGAGAGGAAAAAGTCTGGTGAATAGTATTATGAGGACTGTCTGAAGTAGAAGATCCTAAAAAACTATTAAGAGGAGTTAGAACTCACTGAGTGAATTATTATAATATATATACATGCAACCTAAAGTCATATACAATCAAGCATCAGTATATATATATATAGGACTGTCTGAAGTAGAATATCCTAAAAAACTATTAAGAGGAGTTAGAACTCACTGAGTGAATTATTATAATATATATACATGCAACCTAAAGTCATATACAATCAAGCATCAGTATATATATATATATATATATATATATATATATATATATATATACACACATGCATTTCATACAGATGCAAAAAATCATTTTTATATAGTTATAGATATAGAAAAGTGTAATGATCATGTATTTTAAATAATATTAAACTATTTTGAGATATACAGTGTTAATAAAATTTTAAATTTTATTTCTATATTATTGTTATTATTTGTGAATATTATTTATTTATTTTATTCTAAAATTTTTGTTTCTGTAAAATAATTTATTTAGGAGTTCTATTATTTAAATGCTTATTATCATTTCTATTATTATTATTATTATTATTATTATTATTATTATTATTATTATTATTATTATTATTATTATGTGCATGTGTTGTATATATATATATATATAAAAGGGGTCAAAGGCTAAACATTTTTGGGTCAACTCATTTTCTCTCCCTCTTTCTTTTTTCTTTTATTTTTCTTCTTCTTCTTTTTCTTCTTCTTTTTCTTCTTTTTCTTCTTCTTTTTCTTCTTCTCCTGTCTTCCACCATTGCCAACACCCGAAGCTTCACCAACACAACCTACAGCCACCGGACGCCACCGAAGCTCGCCACCACCTCCTCTCTTCCTTCCGCCATCGCTTGAAGCCGTGGAGTTGCCGAAATTTTGAGTGAGACCGAGAGTTGCTATAGTTCCACCGACGAGATTCCAATCAATTCAGCTCCTCTTTCCAGTGTCAATCGACTCCTTTTGGACTGGTGAGTCCATTTCCAAGCTCCACTTGAGCTTCAATCCCTTTGTTTTTGAGTTTTAGTTAGATTTTAGTTTATGTTTATTTTATATTTTATTTTATTTTATTAGATTGGTCTTGTTTGATTTATGAATTCTTACTTTACAAATGTTGATCTTGGCAACTTTAGCTTCTCAAAAAAATATTTTTGTTTATTTTTTTGAATTAATTTGAATTATGGGTAATTTTTTATTATTTTAATATTAAAATATTGAATTTTTGATAATTATGTTAATTAATTATCTTTAATTAAAATTTAGTTAAATTAGAATTATTAATTTGAGTTAATAATTTTAGAATTATTAAAATAATTTTTAGTGGATTTCTATAATTTTTGAGAATATTTATATATTATGTGAATTTTGTTTATATAGGTTAATTGTGTATTTTTTTGTGGAAATTATAGTTAAATAATATGTTTTGAAGATTTTAGAATTATATAGGGTATTAAAATGATTTTTATAAATTATTTACTATTTTTAACTAATTAATACTAATTTTTGAAAATTATATTCAAATAAAATATATTATTTACTATTTTGGTGATTAAATGGATTTTTAATAACTTTTATTATATAATTAAGCTATTTGAGTATATAAAAATGAATTTCACTATTACATGCTGAATTATTGAAAAAATTAATTTTTTATTAATATTATATTATTATGTGAGATTTTTATTTAATTATCGTAAAAATAATTATATTTAGTGATTTAATGTTCAAATATATTATATTTTGGTATTTTGTGGACATTTAATGATTTTTAATACATTTATTATTTTTAAATTGATTTTTTTGTGAATTGTGAACCTCGGTTGGGAATTTGTGCAGTTCGGAGTCCTAACCCAAGGTGTTGAGCTTTGTGGTATTTAGAAGTATGTTTTCCTTCCAAGATCGGCTCTATTATTGGTAGAGAGATGCTCATTTTACAGGGGAGGTTCTGCCGAATTTTTGATAGAATTTTTGTAAAATGTAACGTCGGGTCGATCCTGAATTTATGTGTTTGTCTGAATTTTGAATTCCTAGATCGAGTCTTTCTTTAGAATCCTTAGAAGTTTACGTTAGGTATTTATTCTGATTATTATTATTATTTATTTTCTAGCTACGCCGAGACTGAGGCCTATTGGATCAGGCCCATCGAGTCAATCTCGAGAAGCATAAAGTTGTGAGTTATAATTTTATATATGCATTGCATATAGAATGCTTGAATAAGGATTTTAACATTTTTTTATGTTTATACATAAATTATTTCATTAAATGGTTTAGTATATTTTTGGTATACTTTTAGTATATTTTGGTATATTTCGACATATATGCAATGATATATACTTGATAATTTCTCATTATGCATTCTAGTATATTTTGGTATATTTATGGTTGATTTTGGTTATATGTAGCATATATATACTTGAAATATATTTAGTATATTTTTTGTATATTTCTAGTATATATATGGTATATTTCTCTATAATGAATGTCATTTACGTTTAATTATGCATTTAATTATTTTCCATAAATATACAATTTTATTCGAGGGATATCAATAGAACGTGCTACCTAGTGGGTTGCATTAGGACTGTGTACGTACCGGTTCGTTAGACTTTAGGGTCGATATTGTGAGAATTATTTTAGGTGAATTTGATTATTATGAATATTAAGTATTCAGTGAGTCAATAGTGTGGTTGCTGGAGCTCGGTTGATCTAGTGTCTCGGGGCCAATCACACTGACAATGAGACTGTGGGAGCTTGATTGACTTAGTGTCTCGGGGCTAGTTATAACAGAATTAATTTAATAATTTATAAAAATATCAAGTTATAACAGTTGTATCCTCAAAGCTTAAGTTGAGAGGTCTATTCAGGGTTGTAAACCCGAGAGTTCGTGTTTTTATTGAGTGACAATCGGGCTAGGAAAACTCGAGAGTCCATGCTTCTATTAAGTGGCAATCGGGCCAGGAAAACCCATAAGTCTTTATTTCAGTTGAGTAATGATCGGGCCAGGAAAATCCGAGAGTCTCTATTTCAGTTGAGTGATGATCGGACCAGGAAAATCTGAGAGTCTTTATTTTAGTTGAGTGATGATCGAGCCAAGAAAACTCGAGAGTCTGTGTTTTGGTTATATGATTGAATAGAGCCAGGAAAACCCGAGGATTATCATTGTTATAAAAATTATCAAATATTAATGAGTGGCTAATTGGGCCAAGAAAACCCGAGGATCACGATCATATTTCCATATTACAAAATCCAGCTCCCCAGTGAAACTCAAGAGTTAGGTATGTTGCTTATTAGTTTCTTGTATTGTGCATGTGATTTTTCAAAAAATTATCATTGCATGCATTTGGTTTTTTGAAAAATCAACAAGCAAACTATAGACACTCGGTTCGATTGGCCCTTAACAAGGGGAAAACTATGGATACTCAGTTTAGCTGGCCTACAATATTTCCCAATGATGAGAAATGTAAGACTTGAATGCAAGAAAGAAATCCTAAAATCTTCTTGAAAATGAGCCCAAGGGCTAGAAGCCATGAACAAGCCCAAAACCATTTAAAAATCAATCCAAATCACCTCGGCCCATTAGGCCCAATGTAGGGTAGGGTAGGCCTAAGAGGCGAACACCTTTGTGAAGAGGCGATCACCTCTCTAGCAGCTACTGAAGAGGCAATCACCTTATCATAGATGCATCACCTATATAGTAGCTATTTGCCTTTACATTAAATGCAGAGGTAATCATGGCAATAAACTTGGTGGGCCCACTTACCTCTGCAACTTAGCCTTAGGTCTGAAAAATGACATTGGGAGAAGAGAGGGGCTAAGAAAGGTAATGATGGTGGAGTGGTAGTAGGGGTATAGGCTAAGAGAGGTGAATAAAAGAGAAAAAAAAGAGAGAAAGGGGGACTTTTTTGGGGGGAAAAAGCGAGAGACTTCTTAGTACTGAAAAAAAAAAAGAATTGAGGGAGGAAAAAATTACAGAAAAGAAAGGCAGAGAGAGCTCTAAGAGGAAGAAGGAAGGAAAAGGCTTAAAGAAAGTAAGCTTAGAGGAGATTTCTCTTGAAGAGGAAGGGGAAGAAACTTACATTCAGGGAGAGGATTAACACTTCAAAGACATTTCTAAGGGCTAAACACTTTTTGAAAGCTCACTTTTCAGTAAATTTCTTACCCCTTTTAGTTTGCATGATTAATTTCTCACTTGTTTACATGTAATTTTCCTTGTTTACTAGCTTTTATATTCTTTCCCTTATGTTTATTATTTGTGATATGCCTTACTTCTTACATGATTCACTGAGCCTTAGGTGAGATTGTGTGCCTAGATTGATAGTTATAATAAATCTTTACTTGAATTGAAAGATTTGCCATTCTGAGAGTCGCCTAAGATTGCTCATGAGGCGATCGCCCTTTCACAGAGGTGATCGCCACTCTAAAAAAATCTTATACGACTTTATCTCATTTTTTATATATATCATAAGGTCCCACGTATGTATAGGCCTTAGAGCACTTAAGTCTAACTTATATGTTTATCCTACAACGTTGTCCAATTAAAGTTAGGTATTTACTTTAATTACAATTGTGTGACTTTCATTTTACCAAGTTGAATCATGAGCTAATCCTATGGTTTTTTTTGTGCATAATCTTTACATATTTTGAGGAGCTAACCATGTGCTTGTTGTAAGGATTCTTTGGTGATTTATAATCATCAATCATTCTTTCCATTAATTAGTTCTTGAGAGGTTTTATTTAATTAGAGTAGTTTATTTTTGGTATATTTCTTATTTATTATACCATTATTTAAGAAGGCATTATAATCCTTAATCCCCATCCCCTTTGATTTGGAATGTATGGTTGTAATTTATATTTTTTTTATTGTTGTTTATTTATGGTGAATGTTAGGACTTAAAAACATGAAATTGGATTAATGCGCAAACTCGGGATTAATTGTAAAATGCAACGATCAATTGGAAGGAAATCACAATTTGCTTTATAATAAAGAAATCATTGAATAATTAAGGGTAATAAACTACAAAACGTAAACGGAAGCCAACTATAAGGTTGGGTGGGTATTCAAATGCCCATACCTAATTTCTAAAACCATTTTTTAATGACGGCTTCTGGGAACTTCTATGGAATCCAATTGCCATATAAGTGTGTTCCAGCTTTCATTCGGGTGGCAACTCCATCTCCAAGTAGGCTTTAAGACCTTTGTCTTATTTTTTAGTAGGCCTCAAGCTCACACAGTGCTATGGTGGTCAAACACTTAGGTGTGCCTACATTACCTCTTTTACATGTTAAGAATTCAAATAATCAATTATATATAGAAAAATTGTTGCATGTGAGTTGCTTGTATTTTGGTTATCACATTCTGTATATGCTTATAACCCACTTTAGGAATTTATGAAATAAATCTCAAAAAATATATTGGCTAATACTTCATTAATTAAAAAAAAAGACAGAAAATTAAAGAAAATAATTTTTTTAAAAAAAGAGAAAAAAATAAAATAAAAATTTATAAAAAAAGAGGAAAAGGAAAAAGGAAAAAGAAAATAAAAATAAAAAAATAAAAAGAAAATAAGGGAAGGAGAAAAATATAAGAAAAAAGGATAAAATAAAATTTATAAAAAGAGTAAAAAAATAAGAGAACAATAAAAATGGAATAAAAATTGTTAAAAAATTAATAAAAAATAAAAGAAAAAAGTAAAGAACTGAAAGAAATCAAAAAGAAGAATATGGGTGTATTTTTTAAAATATAAAAGACACTCTTATAATTACGATAGGGTAAATTTATAAAAAATGAAAATTTGAATTATTTTTATTGACAACATTTAAAAATGAGACATTTTTGTAAGTTTCTTTTTTACTTTTGGTTCAAAATTTGGATCCGCAATGTAGATTCATGTCTAACCAAGTTCAACAATGGTTGAAAATAGGATTAATTGTTCATGGAATTAAAAATAGATTTTTTTTTTAAGATAGTGTCGCTTGTTAGTCACCTATGGATCACGACTATTAGTTATTGGTGTTAGTGGGGGAGGAGTATTATCCTAACTAAGGGTGTGGGACCCACAAATGTGAGTCACTTATGGGATCGACTAAGGCTAAGCTTTGGTGTTGCCATGGATCGAACCTGAAACTTAAAGGTCCCAGAGCCTCAAGTCTAAGGGTCATCAACAAAATTAGAAATTTAGAATTATAGTTGTTGGGAGATGAGTATAGTTTTTATGATTTTTTACATAAACTCCATGAGCCGGTTTAGCTTTAATACTAGATTGAAACCAGTCTAGTCAAATTTAAAACCGAAACTAATTTCAAACCGCCTAAGAACTGAAGGCCGATTTAGGGTTGGTTTTTCTCACATGAAACTGAAAAAAAAATTATAACCGTTGGCTCTGACAATGATCTACAGTTTAAAGTTTAGAGGGCATAGGTGTCTACCTCCCCTTTATTTATTTTTTTATTTTTAAATATTTAAATAAAAAAACTGAATTAGCTAAACAAAAACAATGAACTAGAACCAGACAGAAATTGAAAACTTGTTCTGATCCAGTTCCAGCCTTTTATGGAACCATAGATTGGTGATTTCAAACTAGAACCGGTCGCTTCACGAATCGTGGTTGAGTCTACCTCTTCAGATCAAATAGAATTAATTAAAGTGTATGGATTTTAATACTAGTGGTTTAAATTAAAAAATTCTAAATGACTGATAATTTTATCATGTAATTTGTAAATTTGATTGTATTTTTTAGGGGTAATTGAATTTAATTTGAATATGAAACAAGTCACAAAATTATCAATTAAACGTTTGCTGTTCGAGAATTTCAGAATGGTATTTTGTAGTTATGCATTTTTGAAAGTTGAAGATTGAAGCCTGAATAAGATACCTCATTGTATATGTGTTCTCCATGTTTTTTAATTTAATCTATGGTAATTACTTAATTTAAGCATAAGTGATTTAACTTAATTTTAATTTATTTTTCTAAAATTGCATTAGGTTGGTTAGAATTTAGAATAATTCAACAAATAAATTTTAGGTATATCATCAAGATAATTCATAAATTTGAATATTATGAGCATTGAGGGTTGAACAAAGCAATTTCATTTCACACACTCACCAAATACTTTAATGCACAGGAGGGCATCCAAGTGAAGATATGGTCTTTTTAGTTGAAACCAAGTGCACCCTTTGACTATATGAGAGTAACATGTTGTAAATCTTCTTTCAAGAGATTAAAAAATGGAAAAATTCAGTAATTAAAAATTAAAAATTTAGTAATTAGATTAATGTATTTTAAGGATAATTTTATGATGCATATTTTTAAATTTTTATAAATTACAAAAATAATTAATAATTTAAGCATTATAATGAACTACTAAATATGTATTTTGAAAAATTAAAATATTTATGTCAAAATTAATAATTTGGGACAAAATGGAAAATATTTAATCTTTTTATACAAATATTTAGTTGATATAGCAGTAGTTCTACATCAATACCACCTAAAATATTAGTTAGCACCTTCACACCCAATTTTCACCAAAATTACTTTTGAGCTATGCTTGGCATTTGCTACTGATTTGTAAGAACTGGACTTTTTACCAAGATTTTAAAAGAAAGATAAAATCGGAACAAGTCACATATCTTTTGTAAATGTTCTTGACAATGAAAGAAACTGAAGAATTACTAAATTGAAGCCATATATCTTCTGTAACACATGAAGATTGAAGAACAACGGTTGTGCGCTACTGCTGTAATGTTTATCTTCAATTCTTAACAACTTTTTCCCTTTCCTAATCTAATGATTGTAATCTACGAAAATGCCTTGAATCTTTGGTGTGATTTTCCTTATTCCAGTAGGCAAGTCATAGTCTCCTATAATTAAATGCATTCATTTTCTTAAAAAGCCATCAATTACTTTTTATGGAAACAAGCAAATCTTCATATCAAACTCTTGTTTTTTGCAGAGTGATAGTGGACTAATAGACGAAGGGCCCCTTAAACTTATGACACGGAGCCATATAAACTCAATTTCATCTTTTACATACAATTAAGCCCAAATTTTTTAATTTATGGTTAGATCAATCCAACTTTAGCGCGTGCTTTTCACGTTGCAGAAATAAATTAATATAATAATAAATTTTGTTTCCTAAGTTTTAGCCCTAATTTTTTCCCAAAAAAAAAAGTGCAGTGAGCCCTCTTTCTCTAATTATCCCGCCCTCTCCCTCCGTTGCCACTACATCTCCTTCTCCTCTTCCTCTGCTTTGACCATCTTCCATCACCATTGTTGTCTCCGCATCTTCCTCCACTTCATCTTCACCACCACCAAGAGTAGCTCCAGCATGAACCCAAGCAATATCATTCATTTGCATTTTGTTCTTTTAATTGCTAACTTCTGAAAAGGATAAAAAATGAAGGAAGAAGTTTTGGTGGGGCTCCTAAGACCTAGTGAAGGTGATGCCGAATTAGAAGTAGCAACAGCTTCTCCTTTTTCTTCTCGTCTCAAATTTTTTTCACCAATTTTGTCTATTTTTTCGTTTTCTTTGATTGCTGAATTAGAAGCAGCAACAACAATTTAGCAGCAACAATTGAAGGTTTTTGGAATTGAGGATATGGATAATGTGGTTTTCTATTTTCTTGTTTATTTTCATTGTAGTTCATAATACTTTCAACGTTTGGTTGTACTGTGGATAAGCAAGATGAGGAACCAGAGGGTGGTGGTGTTTTTTTATTTTTATTTCAATTGCGTTAGCACTTATGATTGTGAGTTATTTTTTTTTTCTTTGATACATATGGCATCCTTATCATTATCATTATTGACAGAGTTGATGATGTCCTAAATCAAGCTTAGGTCGGCTGAGGGGTGAAGTTGTTGGAGTTTATGAAAGGCAAAGTCAGGGTTGGTTCTTGGAGGAATTTAATGATTGGGGAATTGTGCGATATGGGTGGAAAAGTTTGAGAAGACAAAAACCTTGCACTTGCACCTGCAGGAGGAACATTGTGAGCAAGGGTGGTTGGAAGGGGGGGAAAAGGATCATTGTCAATAGCAAGTTGAGGTTGAAATTGCTTTTGGCGTTTGGAAGTTAAGTCTGATTCTACTTTGCTCATTCATCACTTGGCCAATCTGGATGCTCGCCGTGATGTGTTAAGCACTGTCATCTTAAACATTTAGCTCATGCCAATTGAAGCCTGTGGTGTGTGAAGGTTATCAAATGGGTGGTGTTCTTGGTGGGTAGCTGATGACCACCACTAAATGTGGATGCGGCTACTCCTAGCTTGGCAGCCTCAGCCTTGGAAATCATTTTTCCCCTTTTTATGTTTGCACTGATATGTTTTTTTATCTTTTTTGTCCACTTTCTATATTGAAACACCAAAGGATGTTCAAGAGAAATTTGGCAGGACTATAGTTGAGAAAAGTTCTTGCTATGATAGCATAATTCTATATTTTCTCAGAATTTTGATCATTTGGATGCTCAATTGCAGAGAATAGATGAGGAAATTTTTTTTCTTCTCTTGTATTTTGATTATTTTTCTTTCTTTATTTCTTGAACACAATATGCATATATGCTACCTATCATTACTGTTATCACATTTTCGCTTCTTGTTTAATTCCTGTTGCTGTTGCTTCTTGTTTTATTGATCTTTTGTTATTGTATTGGCGCTGTTAATGGCGGTGATGATGGTGTTGATTGCAGAATTTATTTTTTTTATTTTTTTTATTTAAAACTAAATTATGTTTTATATATATGGGGCATAGGAATTATTTTATTAAAAAAAATCTTTCACCTTCTTCATTGAAGAAGTGAAGAAGTGCATTACACGCATACCTTCTTGTTAAATTTTAGGGTCTTAGGCTGAGAAATTGAAGTTTTAAGCTTAATTGTATGCAAAAGTTGAAATTAGACCTATGTGGCCCTATGTCACAAGTTTAAGGGGCTCTTTGTCTATTAGTCCGAGTGATATTCATAGAGAGGGGTCTGTCCATTCCATCCCTGACCAAACATATGCATATTTAAATCTAGGGAAAAGTGCATTTAAGCCCCTAATATTTTATCGAAGGAGCTGATAAGTCCCTTTTATTTTTTTTGGACCATTTAAACACGAGTTTCATGTTTTCCTTTGTTTTTAGCCCCCCTGGTAATGATGTTTTCATTGAAAGAAATATTGTCGATACTGTAATTTGACGTGGCCTCCATGCAATAGTAAATGGGTCACACATTTTCAGTATCAACTTGAAAGAGTTATTTTACTGTTTTTCCAAAAAATATCTCAACTATATTGTCTCAAGCAAAAAGAGATTGAAACAATTTTTACCCTAAAAATAAAAATCTAATCCAGCCATTGAAGGAGGAGATTGAGACAACAAGCGAAAGGAGATCGAGACAACAAGGGAGTTGTCACTTTCTTTGAAGGTAAAGCTGCTGGAGGTGATTCCTGTTTGCTATCATTGCTGTGAAAAATAAGAACAAATAATGTTTAAGTTTAATCTAGTTTCATATGTTTTCTTGAATAAAATCACATGGTGGTGGTCCTGGTTTTTAGTTTTAGGGCATTTTTTTTATTTTAGTAATAAAATAAGTAAAGAACTTTATTGGATTCTTTCTTGTGTTATGAAAAAGATATTTGATTCTTTTTTTTGTCTGTTTTGTTACATTATAGTGGTTGTATGGATGAAACAGTGGATTTGAATATTTCACTATAGGGGTAAATGGGAGGTTAGTGAAAAAGATGAGTTGCTTTATGTGAATGGGGAAGTGGAGACCTTGTTTGACTTCAATCCAGATTACATGTGCTATGGGGATATACTGTATAAATACCAAACTAGCTTAGGTTATAAAATGTGAAGAAAATATTTATGTTGGAGCCAGGGAAAAATTTGAGGGATGGGTTGTTTCTAGTGAATGGTGATAATAGTGTAAGGTGGGTGTTAAGTTACATAACAGAGAACAATTAGGTTGGGGAAATTAAGTTTTATGCTGACCATGAAGTGGATTCGCCTCAGTTTAAAACTCAGCTATTGGCGTTAGAGTTTAATCCTGTGAGTATAGAGGCTGCAAATGAAATTAATGTAAATGCTAATGAAGAAAATGAAGTGGTTGGGGATGTTAATACAGAGGCAAATGTAGTAAATGAAGAGGAAGTAAATGCACATAAAGTAAATGAAAATGAAGCTCCCATTAATGAGAATGCAGAGGTAGATACACAGTTTAGCTGTAACAATGCAAAGGGTATAGGTTGTAGAGAAGCAGATGTTAACACAACTTATATTCTTCCAAATGAGTATGTAAGCGAGGAAGAGGAAAATGGGCAGATTTGTGAAGAAAATGAAAGTGATACTACTTATTTGAGTGATGAAGATGAAGAGGATGAATCTGAGAAGTAAAGATGCAATGAAAGATTACAATTTGATGCAAACCAACCTCACTTTGTGTTGGGGATGACCTTTGCAAATGCTACAGTAGCAAGGCAAGCAATAGCAAACTATGCAATTTGCCTTTGGTAAGAAGTTGAAAATTAATCCTAATGAACCTCATAGGATTAGAGTGAGGTGTGTTAATGAAGATGGATGTCCATTTCTTCTTTTTATTTCGAAAGATGGGGACAACCCAAGGTTGGCTGTGAAAACACATAATCCAGATTATAGATGTTATAGAGATTTTAGGCTTCATAGTGCTTCATACCACTACTTGGAAAAGCATTTTAAGGGCAAAATTTATAAAATCCTACTTTTAAGGTCACAAACATGAAGAATGAAGCAGAGCAAGTTTTGAAGATTAATGTTTCTTTGTTCAAGTGTAAAAGGGCTAAAAGAAAGGTGATTTAAGAATTTGATGGAAGTTTTAGAGTTGAGTTCAATTATTTAGAAGCTTATGCAACTACCTTAAAGAGAAGTAATCCGGGAACTAAGGCTAAGATTGAATTATGCAAAGAAGCTTTAAAAGAAGGACGGAGGCTGTTTAGAAGAATTTTTATATGTTTTAATGCTTGTAGAAGAGGTTGGAAGGCAGGGTGTAGACCCTTAATTGCACTTGATGGCTGTTTTTTAAAGGGAGGTTGCAAAGGCCAGCTTTTGTCTGCTGTTAGGGTTGATGGAGATGACAAGATGTTTCCAATTGCTTGGGCAATCATTAATAAAGAAAATAAAAACAATTGGAAATGGTTTTTGTGTTGGTTAGCTCAAGAACTTGAGTTAGGTGATGGCTCTATATTAACTCTCATCTTAGACATGCAAAAGGTATATTTTTTATTCTGTTCTGATTATAAAAAGCATTTATAATATGTCTTGCCTTTATCCATTTATTAAATGGTGTTGTTTGAGTTCATTTAAAGCTATAATATGTTCATAGGGTGTTTTTGTTGTATGTTTATAATAATGTTTATCTTTGTCACTCTCATCTAAGGACTGGTTAATGCTATGCTGAGCATCATTGGTATGCAAGGCATATATTTTCAAACTAGTCAAAAAGATGGGGAAGAGGGGAATTGAGAAAAAAGTTTTAGGCCTGTGCATGGAGTTCATATGAAGAAGAATTTAAGGACAACCTTGTCAAATTAGGTGAACTTAGTGCCAAGGCAGCTGAAGACCTTCTAAAGTATCCTCCACATAACTAGTGTAGGGCATACTTTAGTTCAAGATGCAAGAGTCATTGGTGGACAGTAATATAGCAGAGTGTTTTAACTCATGGATACTTCCTGTAAGGCATAAGCCTATTGTAACCATGTTGGAGGACATTCGACTTTAAGCTATGAACATAATCAGAGAGAATAAATGTATGGCTGATAAGTGGTTCAATGAATGAAGCACAAGTTGCATGCGATTATTTGAAAATAAGAAAGAAAATGCTGCTGGGTGTAAGGTGGTCTTCAATGGTGATGTGGGTTATGAGATTGGGGAAGGAGCAGATAAGCACACAGTGTTTTTGGATAAACAATTGTGTACATATAGGTCATGGGATTTGACTGGCATCCCATGTGCATATGGAATATGTGCCATGTACCACTCCAAGTTAAACCCCACGTCTGTGATTGCTAAGTGGTTCCACAAGTGCACTTATATGGCTACTTATCAGATTCCATTACAACTTGTTCCAGGTAAAAGGTTTATGAGATGTGAGGATTACAATGAAATTGAACCACCACCACAAGTGAAGTTAAGTGCCAAGGACAAAGAGAGTCAGAGCATCAAACAAGCTAAACCCTTCAAGTATAAACAACAGTGGTAAACTGTATAAGAAAGGCCTTAAACAAAAGTGTGGATTATGCCATCAAGTTGGCCACAATAGAAGGCTTTGTCCAAATAAAGGGAATCAGGTTTTTATGCATTTTCCTTGTAAATTTGATGTACATTATTTAAAATATTTGTTAATAATTTGATCATTTTTTCAAGCTACTGCATTTGGGACAAAGAGAGTCAAACCATCTGCAAAGGAAAACACAGCTGAAACACAAACTAGTGCTTCAATACCAAAGCCAAAGTCACAACCTTATTCAACTCAGAGTAGTGTCACATGTAATCAACCTAGTGTCACATATCAGTAACCTGAACAGTCAGCAAGGACCTTGGGAGGCACATGTGGAAGGTGAGACAAATATACTGAAGTTGGTTATGGATGTCATGTCGAATTAAACACAGGAAAATCAATATTGAATGTGAGTATTTATTTTCTTTGAAATTCTGTTTTGTGTTGGTCTTTATATATTGTATTGAGTTGTGGGTGATGGAGTATGGGAAATTGTTTGTTTGTATTATGTAGCCTGGACAGTCCACTGAAAGGGTAGTTGATGAAAGACAGTCTACTTATATGATTGTTGATGAAACTGATCCTCAGACTAGATTTCCGATTCCAAATAAGCGTGTTATGAGTAAGAGTAAAGTTAGAAACCAAATGGGTGATAGCAATTCAAGAAAAATAAACTTCATTGGGGATGGAGCAAAGGTTAGATTTGCTACTGATTTGCCTTTCAAAGCACCAGGCCTGCAGTGGTAAAGGAGAGAAGCAATGACCAGTATCCAATTGCAGGCACAAAGTCAAGTGCATATTGCCAACCAAATGAATCAAGCAAAAAAAAGCAAAAGAAAATGCAGAACTAGACATGACAAATCATGGTTAGCCTTTGTATAAGGCTTTTATGTCTGTTTAGTACACTTATATGGCTGTATTTTGTATTTTAGGAACAGGTACTATATTTTGGTGTTACATGTGATGGCATATCATCTTGCAAACTCAAACAATATATGTATGCCCATTTTCCTCAGTTCAATGTTGACAAATAAGCTACTTTGTTCTTTAAGTATATATATTGTTTTTTTTAATTCCTGCTTCAATTCTTTAGCAGCAATAAGGTCATTAAAAAGAAAAACAGATATTCCAAGTTCTGCATTTAAGTAAGAACAAACCAAATCCATAAAAAAACTTTTGGATTCAAGAAAATTTCGATTAATATTTCAGCCTTTACACACCTACATTCTGCAACTGCAGAACTAACTCATTGATTTTTTGGATCCAACTCCTATTTTACTACGGTTTAGTACATCATATATATACTTACAAATATCATCCATGAAATACAACAAGCAATATAAGCTAATATAATTTTCTTCTTACAGCTGTCAATTTCTTTCTCTTTTTCTTTCTTTAATATCTACAACTGTCTCCATACCACATTCAAATCATCCTCCATACTACTTCCAACACTATTTCTCAATGCCTCCAATTGCTTGTTTTCAGCCAACAACATAAGTTTGTCATACTTTAGTTCATTAAGCAAATTCTTCACTCTCTCACTCACAGGTGGGTCATGCCATTCAAAAAACCCACACCCATTAACCTGACAATTTTTTACAAGAAATTCATAATCACAAAAAGGCTAAAGTATAAAATTAATTTGATTCAAGTTTAAAAATAACTCACTTACCTTATAATTTGGACACCCATAGAACCTACGTCCAAAATTATCATCAATCCATGATATCCATCTAGGAGCCATGAATCTCAACCCTCAAGTTTGACAATAGCAAAACTTCTTCTCTCCTTAATAATCTAACTCCATATTACTTCTTCGACTATGTCTCGAGCTTCATGAAGCCGAAGACGAAGACGATGAGGAAAATGATGCCATTCCTACTAAGCTAATTTTTCCTCAAACCATATTTTAGGGTTTCCAATTTAGGGAAAAAATCACAGTGATTTTCATGAGAGGGTGAAGAAGTAGAATAAGGAGAAGAAGTTGTTGATGTAATGACTTTAACGACTAAATATTTTGACCTATTATCTATTCCACATCCGCTTCAATTGACGGCAGTATTTCTTTCAATGAAAACATCATTACCAAGGGGGCTAAAAACAAAGGAAAATATGAAACTCGTGTTTAAATAGTCCAAAAAAAATAAAAAAGACTTATCAACTCCTTCGACAAAACATTAGGGTCTTAAATGCACCTTTTCCCTTAAATCAAATTCTATTAACATATCCTGGGCCTGGGGAGCCCCTACATCTCCTTAAAAGGTTGATGTGCTATGCCACCCTATTTTCAGGTAATGGTGGGTGTACCAACTAAATCGGAACACGACAAGCTCAACTCAGGTCCCATATGTTCTTCCACAATAAACTCAAGTGACATGGTGCGTAATACATCAAGCTTCCACCATATATACGAAAAAGAAGATATAACTGTTGAAACTTTTTTGTTTAATCCCTCTTCCGGTTTAACCAATTTTAAGATTATCGTTTGCGATGCCAACTACAATATGAAGCCCTTGGAGTTCACATGTTGTACAAGCATAAGCAACGATATTTTGTTGGCAGGTAGAGACTAAAGAGTTAATACAAGGGAAAGCAACAATAAATTTAACTAGCATTTCATTTGTCCAGTATAAACATGTTGTACAATGACAAACACAAAAACTAAAACCATGCTCAATCATGATGAAATAGTTAATCAACTGAAAACAGGATTAGTGATTACATTGAAGGAAAAAGAAAAGCAACTATATGATGTCACATTCTACATAGGATTAGTCACCCAAACTGCAGATTACATGATGTCTTATTCACATGAACAAGATGGAAAACTAATCCCATTAGGTAAGAAAAAATTAAAAAGGATGAAGATGCATACCCTCAGAAAATGTATGTGACCCAAGTCAAGTTCAAATACTCACAGGCATTCCAGCTGAATTTTATATCGAGGCTATCTAATGTCGAGAAGCGATATACATTTTTTATCCTTGCAACTCCATAAGCTCGCATCTTTGCACTTCTCTCCAACAAGCTTATGTTTATTTTCCTACCATTCCTTCGCAGAAACCAATGAACTGTTAATCAGGGAACATTTACTTCAAACAATTTTTTATCGCTTATTTATTTCTATTTTTAGAAAATTTTATTTACTTTATTTTTCTGTTGTATTTCCGACTCAAGAGGTCATGTTTACAGGTGGTTTACTATCTTGGAGGGAGATCACTGTTTCAAAAGCACCAACCAAGGCCTTAACCTTACTTTTCCTGGTCTCGACAAGTTTACTTGCTGTTTCTTCAATGACATTATTGAACAGACCCTGAGCATCTTTCCTTCCATGCACATCTTGATGTCTCAAAACAACCTGTTCTGAATCAGATTTGTTGTCACTCGTGAGGTCTTCAGCTCCTCTCCTCCTAAAACTTCGCCGAGCATCAGCTTTGAGATTTTGGTTCTCCCCCAACACTCTTCCTTGCCTGAATTTGAGCCTCCTTGGACTATTATGCTCAGGCTTGACATCAATCACTTTTCCCCTCCTGAATCGTAATTTCACAGGTTGGTCATTCTTTTCCTGAGAAGGCATCATCCCAGCCTTTCTTTGCCATCCTTTCTGTTGTCCTTCTTCAGTACCTGCCTCTTCCATGTACTCCGCTTCATCATATTCAGAGAGGGAGTCATCTTCTGCTTCACTTGAAGTATACTCAGAAGCATCTTCATCTTCTCCATTATTAGATGATGATGATAATGGAACTTCAGGGAGAGATGGAGACTTCGCAGATGATAATGGAGGTGGAGAAGACTCAGCAGAAAGATTTTCCTTCTTATCAGACTCCAAATACTTGTTCTCAGTATCCATCTTGATGACATAGAGAGTTTTCTCCTCAACTTCATCACTGCCGGGCCTTTTAACTTCCTTTATGGGTCTCTCAGGATCAGCATTCTTAATCTTGGGATGCAAGTTATTGGCCTTTCCAGACTTGCTCTGATTCTTCAGTAGTGACACCACCTCTGAGCCCCTTTGCCTCCTTGTGTTTAGGCTTGCAACCCTATTAAGAGAAGGCTTGAGGGACATGGAAGCTCTTGGGGACATCTGTACTCTGATATTAGGCTTGACAGACAAGGAAGCTCTTGAGGATGCCACGCTTGTAATCCCACTGCTAGAAGTTTTAGGGGACAGAAAAGCTCTTGGAGATGTCTGCACTCTCCTTAAAGCTATTTTGGAGGCCAGCGCCTTTTTCACTATTTTATTCTCACTGTTTTGTCGGACAATTAAAACTCTTGATGATTCAGGAGAAGAAGATTTGACCTTCAAAGAATCAGCACCTTTTGCAGATATGTTCTCTTCTTTCGTTTTTGATGAAGCCTGTTTCAAAGAGACCTCAAATTTTTTAGAGGACGAAGAAACACCTGGCTTTATCATTTTTGTAGATAAATGAGTCTTTGAAGTAGGTAAAGTTCTGAGATTGACAACTGATGCCTTATTCTTCTCCCGCAATGATGTCTTCCTCTTCTCAGCCCAATTGTCACTTGATACTGAAAATTGGCTGTCAACTGATTCTGAAAGCACATCCTTTTCTGTTGTCTTCTTCTTGGCCAAAATTTCCCTCAATACTGGACTTTGCCTGTCAGCTGATTTTGTCAACAGTGCCCCTGGTAAAGTCTTCTTTTCAGCCATTACTACATTTAGCATATTAGATATTCTGTCAAGAGGTTTTTTAGGCAGTTCTTGCTTTATAATCTCAGAAGTATCTGGTGGGGTTTTGGGATTGGAACTTTGCTTCTGTGTCACCTTTGATGTTCTATTTCTCTCTGGCTGAAACTCCATGTAACTATGTTCATCAGGTGGTTTATTTGCATTCCTTCTTGGAAATGGACGCCTTGTCTTCTCTTCAAATGCATGTTTCCTCCCAAATTTACAGAAATCATGACAGGAACCAGTAGAAGCTCGGAGATAGTGAGGAAGAATCTTTTCATCACTCCTTGAAGAAGTAGCCTTTCCCATGGAACATCTTCTTGAATTATTTGCATCTGAATCAGTTGATTTAGGAGTCACTGGTACACTGATGCTCTGCTCAGCCATTGAGTTGGTGCAAGATGAACAGAATCAAAGAATGGAATAAACCCTGAAAACTATGTATAAATAATAAGAAATCAGAAATTCAGAAACAGATATTAAAATTAAGTCAAAAAACTTAGATAACAACTTCCCAGTCGAATGAATTCCAATTCTCAGCCTGGAAAGAAAGTAGCATCCATACGGATACCACTATGAATACATATGCATTGTACACAATGAATATTGATAGCGTCTACAATTACAAAAAAATAAAAAAAGGTTCTCATAAATCTGCCGAGAAAGGAAACAAAATGAAAATATAACAATTTTGTACAAAGTTAAAGAAAAAACATATCAAAAGAATTGCAAACTTCCCAAACCTAATCTATCATAACAATTTGTACAAAGTTAAAGAAAAACACATATCAAAAGAATTGCACACTTCCCAAACCTAATCTATCTTCTGCATTACAACAATATTAAAGCTCGGCAAGAATTTAAGATGATTGGATTTTTTGTTTTCAAGACACTTAAAATCCAACACTGTTATTAAAATATTTGATAAATACAGTACAGTGATTTTTGCCACTTGAAGGGCACATTATGTCAGTATCAGTTTTCTCAGTTTTCTTTGGATTGGATCAAACAGAAACCAAAAAAAAAAAAAAAAAACTTTGAAAATGCCTGCAGACGAATGAATGGACAATGGGAAAACACAATACATAAATAAATAAAAAGTCAAATGGAAACTTTTGCAACCCATAACCTATTATCGTACTAATTCTATGCAACAAATAAACTTGATTTTAGCATATCAATTTCACATTCTACGACTGCTAAGCAGGCCATCTACCAAGAATCTGAAACACAAATTTCACAAAATCCTATCAGGACTAATAAATACAGTCAAACAGTAAAGAACAAGGGGAAATGTCCTCAAAACAGTATGAACTATCAGTCATTCCTCACCGTATGCATTAGCATAAGACAAGGTTTTTTTTTAAATTACGAATCACATAAAACTCAACATGCCTACAACATAAAAATACAACAGCAGAAATCAACTCAGACTAAGCTCTTAAATCTTAATCCGGCATCAATCATGCATTATTCCTCATAAACCCAAGTCATCAAATTGAAAACAAAGCACAACCCAGATACCTTCCACCACACACATATTCAAGCCAAAACCAATTCACTACGATCAAGAAAATAAAATGAACAAATAAAAACTGGAAAAAAAAAACGCACCAAAAACAGTCAGTTCACTAAAAACCCATGATCAAAATCCCATTTACAAGAGAACCCATTTGCGGAAAAACCCACATCAAATTAGTCATAAAAGAGATAGCTTTAATAACAAAAGCCGGAAGCTGTAACTGTGTTACCTTTTGCTTGTGCTAAAACTCCAAGGCAAAAAAAAAAAAAGTTTGTGCTTTACCAGAAAGCTAAGGAAGAAGATGAAAAGAGAGAGCAAAGGAATATATCTATTTCAGTTTCAGTAATAAAATCGAATTCATATGGTATTCGTGGAGTGCGTTTTGGGAGAGAGAGAGAGAGAGATCGTGCAAGCAAGCACGTAAAGCAACTGCTGCGTTTCAGTTTGGTGGGTGCCGCTGTTAACTGCTAAATGCGGGTAACCTGCTGATTTCTTTCCTTATATACTGTATTATAAAAATCTTTTATTATAAAATATCTAATTTAATTTGTGATAATAACATATAACAATCATCATTATATTTTTATTAATAAAAATGTAAAATCATATTATTTTTGTGTATTTTATTTATATTTTTATTTGACAAATTTTTTTATTTGCTTGATGTGAAATGGTAGCTAATTCAATTTTTAAGGGAGGTTTGGAATTTTATTAAAGAAAATGTTGCTAAATTTATAATAAACTATATTTTAATATTTATAAATTTTATTTATGGAGTATTATAAAACTGTAAGGTATAATATATTTTGTTTTTTTAATAATTAATAAAGATAGTTAATTTTTAATATCACACGAAAAAGATAAAAAATGAAGGATCAAACTCTATTATTTTTAATAGAATATATATACTTTTACCTTAATTTAAAGATTATAATATTTTTTATTTATAGTGTACTAATTTACTCTCTTAAGCCTACATTGTTTTACTCTAATGGTTAAAATTTTTACAGATATTGCAGTACCAAGTCCTCTGCTACATCCCAATCTCAAATTGTATTTGATAAAAGGAAAAAAAAAAAAAAAAAAAAAACTTTTGGATCAATTTAGGATTCATTTTACTAATTGTAATGCCTTAAATACTAAGAAATCCACCTTACATTAATTGTCATCTAAAGAGTGAAAAAATATTGATGGTAGAAAATTCTTATGTTCTGCTATATACAGAATGTCAGCTTTCTCTCTAATCATATTCATAAAAATTAAATTTATTTTATTCCAATAAATTATTGAAGGTTCTTTAAGTAACATTGGGAAAAATGAAATAAAAAAAAATTGAAAACGCTGAGCAATAGTATTTATTTGGCTTAATAAATATTCAGTTCACCTATCATATTTTATTAACTCATCTTATTTTAAAACTTAAATTTATTAAAAATATATTTTATAAATACTTTTAAACTAATTTATATGTGTAAATAGTTTTATTTAAATTTATAAAAAAATTATTTCTACACTTTAATAATGCTGAAAACTGTTAATAGATTTCATTTTTATTAAGTTAAAGTATTTAAATTATCAGTTTGTAAAATTCAATGATTATACAGCAAGTATGAAATTTTAAGATACACAAATATATTAGGCGTATTTATTTTGTAAAACAAAATAAACTTTTCTTGATCAAATACATATCTTGTATATATATATATTTTGGAAAATAAATACATATCTTGTATTATTTCCAGGAAATTGCATTTACAAGTATATTTTGTTAATATATATATACTTCTTTTTACTTATTTATTAATTTTTAAGATTGTACTTTGACACTTTCTTGGATAATAAGATAAGGAGATGAAGACTATTCAGAAAATATAATCAAAACATATATTAATCAATATTTTGCTTAAGATTCTATTATCATGATTATTATTATATAAACATAACTGAAAAAACAACTCCACATCTTGGATGACATGTATATTATATGGTTTTGGTCGGTTGTGAAATATATATTAAATTAATTAGTTGTTGACTTCGTTATTAATGGTTCATCATGACTTCCATGGCCCTTTTTTTAAGAGTTTTTACTCAAATGTTAACCAACCCAAAAACTGAGATTATGTTGGTCTTGCCCTTCAAGATTATTATTATTATTATTATTATTATTATTATTATTTTAAAATTTAATGGTATTTTGTTTGAAGTTGTGTCCTCTTCATTCACAAAAAGATCTCATCAAACTCTTCATCATCAACACAATAAAAAAAAAAAAAAAAAAAAGCTTTGGTGGGTCATTGGCCAAATCACTAGTTAAGTTAAAAATGTGAAATGTAAGATGAAATTTACATTTTTTTTCTTCCATTTTTATTTCTTGTTTTGTGTGGTAGAAATTAATTGTAATTTGTACCAACCAAACTCCAATCATGAAGGAATGGTCTAATTAGGATTTTCATATATGTATATATTGTTTTTCTTTATTTTAGTTGTAGAGTAAAATAAAAATAATCAAGATTGATATTATTTTCTTTTGTTTTATTAATAATAATATTCATCAATAAATACTTATATATAATCAACAATCGTTGAAAGAATTGTTATCGTTTAAATAATATTTTAAATTTGAATTATGATATAAATAGTCCTGTTAAATTAGTTATTAAGAAATTTTTGTTATTTTTACGGTTTTTTCTTAATCGAATTATATTAATTACAATTTAGTGAACTATAGATATTGGTGGTTAAAAAAATAAATAGTTATAAATATATTATGAAAATATGGCAAACTTTTTTTTGTTTAGTTCATCATATTTTAGGAGTTTTTATTAGTACTAATTGTATAATTCCAAATATAGAAAATGATGCATGTGTTTTTATCATAATCTGCTAAACTTAGATTATGGTGACTGACTTGACATTGTTATCTCATGGAAATTTCATTAGAAAGTTCCTAAAAATAAATACAAATTTCTTGGACATTGACAATTGAATTTGGATTGAAGTTTGTAATATGTTTCGAGTGTTGATACCCATATTGAGGACAATTTGTATTAGCAATTTGTGTATAGTGATGGTGACCTATTGTGAAAGTGTAATCAAGAATTCAAATTCAATGGCTTTTATATATATATACTATTAAATAATTATATGTTTCACACGAAAATAAAATTTATTTGACTCATTATATATAATAAATAAAAAATTAAACATATTATTATTATTATTACATAAAAATTTTAAAAATAATAATAGTGTTATTTTTTTATATAACAATTTGATATTAACTTAATATAGTTATAATTCATTACAATTTTCATAAATATTTTATTTGGATAATTATATGATATTACTGTAATATTTCTTATAATTAGTTTTCTCAAATTTACCTAATTAGAATAGAAAATATACTTTCAATTAAATTATAAGTTTTTTTATAGATAAGATAGAAGTTAACCTAAATAAAATAGGAAATATATTTACAATTAAATCCCTATATTTTAGTTTATTTAATTTTTATTAGAGATAAAATAAAAGTTAACCTAATTAAAATAAGAAATTGACTTTCTATCAAATTAAAATTATATTTTAATTAATTTAATTTTACCTTTATTAGTAAATGACTAAATTATTCAATTTTTATACAATAATAAGTGAATAGCTTTTCATAATTTTGCATGTCTCCTTCGTACATTTATATATATTATAGATTTACATTGGAAAAGCTTTTATATTTTATCTAAATGTAGGATTTAGTGACCTTGGAGAGTGTTTCCATTTGTCTTTCTTTTTCCTTAGGTTACCATCTCAATCATTATCAAGAAAAAAATGAAAATGGTTATGATTATATATCATTTCGTGAATTTTTCACAATGTAGGATTAATTTATAACAAACTGAAAGTAGGCCAAAGTGCATGATTTGCTAGTATTAAAATTAAGATTTCATGATGATAGGAATCCAATGTGACTAGTAAAATAACACTTAATGCATAATGGAGCAATTGAACTACACATAATATAATCATTATCATCTTAAATATCATTAATCGAGATTTATATAATTAAATGCTTATTCCATGAAAAAAATTATTTCACTTTAATTATTTTTTTGTATTTCAAAAGTTTCTTGTCTACAAAAAAAATAAAATAAATAAATCAAGATGGATTGCTTTTGCTATTGTGTTGTCTTGTTTGTTGGAAGGCTACAATGCTCACACTCAAAGAAAAAGGAGTTTTGTAGTAGTTTCTTCGTGGTATTTCACAAGCTTAAAGGGTGGACAATTGGCTTTTCCAAGAGAAAAGCCTTTTTAGCTTCCTTTGTGGGGAAAAGATGTGTTTCTTGAATCATTTTAAAAGATAAGGAAGATTGAAAAGAAGATAGTTGCCTGCATTGCATCAATATGTGAGGGCATGCCCTAAAGTTTACATATGTTTTCTCAAAGTTATGGGCCAAATGAAAAAAAGATGAAAAAGACAATTGAATAATTGGAGAAAATCACATTGGATTCTGAAACTTTGATGGTCCATGATTTATATCTAGCATGTTCTTTAGTTTTCATCATGTGTATGAGAGTCTCACCCTCCAAAAAGTGTATTTTTTTTTTCTTTAAAATTCTTATATTTAAAAACAATTTAAACTGTTGTTCTTGTTTAAATGATATTTTGAATTTAACTTATAATATATACAGTTATTGTATAATTCTAACTAAATCGAATTAAATTAATTAAAATTTAATATGTTCTGAAAATAAATAGTTGAGGGTAAATTTTTATATATATTATTATGTGTATGTTTATTTTTAAGGTCCACTTGAAACTTCTTTATGTTTATATTTGTGGGTTGATGTGCATGTGCAAACATATGTGCTTGTGGGAGAGTGAAATGTCGATAGAGTTGTTGGCTTAGTTGAGCTGAGGAGGTGACCCTCCAACAAAAAATGTAGGTATATATATATACACACACATTATTTATGATAATCAATGTTTCATTTTGGTCTGATTTCTGATGTTCTTTAATGGAATAGGGCTATTAATTGGAGCCACAAGAAGAGAGGTTTTCCTCACCAAAAACATTAGACTGATGAACACAACTTGTCCCACTATTTCTGCAATTGCTTTGAATTTTTCTCATACTTGGACCCATTACATTTTTATTATTGTTGAATGTACTTACCTAATATTCCACTGTATATAATAATAATAATAATTTTAGTATGCCTTCATACGAGTGTGAAACACAATATATAAATTCTAATCATAAAATTACTCAAAAATTATATTTTTAAAGCGAATGTGGAAAGTTCAATGGTCTGTAATAACATAATTAAGATTTCATATATGTCCGTCTAAATCAATTAGTCTAAACTTAATCGAAAACTATTTATAATAATTGTTAGAAGAAATTTCGGTTAATTAATAAAAGACCAACATTATATATATTTCACTATTTTTATATTATTCACAATAACTGATAAATGTGGTTTCTATTGGAGCATTTAACAATACAACACTTCAAACAAAATAAATAAATACTAGATGTTGTTGCTGTATAGTACAAACTTAGACTGGAAAGCAGTTTCATCTTAATGGTAAGCATGCAAGTTCAAGAGAGCATTAAATGGAGTATTTGTTTTGGGTAGGAATCCAAATTCTCTACTCTTAAGCAGATCTGATTTGGTATAAATAGAATATGATACCAGCTAAGCATTAGAGTATGCTTTTCTTGACACCCATACGGGGTAAAATGTATAAACAGAAACTGCAAACCTTATCAGGTGGCCCCATTCAAAAGCCCTCCAGCCTGCAACTACCTTTTTTATTTCATTGCTTTCTTTGTAAGCTAAAGCTGCTGAAAATGAAAAGAACCTGTTTTTGGGAATCCCCTTTTTTTCTTTTAACTAGCAAAGCACTCAAAAAAAAGAGAGAAAAAAAAAAAATCAATTAAGACGTAATCTAGTAATTACTTCTCTCCAATGGTATCCTACGTTGAAGGTTTTGAATTTTGCTGTCGTTTTATACATGATTTTTTTTTTTTTTCAAAAAGAAGCACTACCCCTTATTATACAGTTCATCAGTGCTCAAATCATTTGACCTCCTATTAATTAAAAGAAAAAAAACTTTGCTTCATTTTTTACCTCATGGATTTCATGGAATTTGAAGCATCTAACACTGCTGTACACTTTCTCTAAATATGAACATTAGTATAATGATCATCAATACCTTGATATTACATGCGTGTAAAATTTAAGGTTGTGAAACACTTTTGATTTCTAAATTTAGTTATAAGTTATGCTGCTGCTTTTTTATTTTTTCTGCCTGAGACAGTCTTCTTGACAGCTCCAACTGAGACTAAAAATTGATCAAGAGATGACAAGGTCTTCATGTCATCTGGTGGGAAGTAACTGGCAGCCTTTCCCATTAGTGATGTGAATAGAAGAGATAGTGAAGGCACAGTGACATAGCGATCGCCCAATAGGTCATCTAGGAAACCAAATGCTGCTAAGAACTCAGACCTTCCTGCATTTATTGGAGCAGCAAAATGAGCAGGGATGATTCTCTTGAATCTCCAGTCCCTCGTGATTCTGTCGATCCAATCCCTGACCTGAAAGTTTTTAGCCAGTACCATAGTTCAGAAAAATGTTAACGATACTTAAAAAAGAAAAATTTGTATTCATAATCACTTCTTTACCTTTTCAGGAACTTTGCTGAAGACTAGAGTCTTTACAATAGGGGAAACAATCAGCTTCTGTGACATTTGAGCAAAACTAGCATTAGGTTCCAACAGATTGGATGGGCCAAGAAACAAGATTTGAAGAACCATTCTCTCCCACCCTGCACCAAAGACCCATGTTCACTCTCAAGTTGCACCAAGTTTCCTTTTGATGTTGGGACTTGGGGCTAGAGAACTGACCTTTTTGACGGTTCATCGGGTTGTCTACAACTGGTTCCCGAGGGACTTCCTTTCCTTTACTCAGAATTTTTACAGCTAAACCATTCTTTGCTGATGCTAACAAGGATTCTTCGCTAATACATTCAGGTGGCTTTCTTGGGACAAAAATTACAGCATCTGTTACCAGCAATGTTCTTGAACGCTTGTGATAAAAAGCTACCTCTACATAAGGTCCAATTCCTGAAATAATCAACATGTAAATTTTCTAGCAACAATGTTCGCCTATGATGATTTCTTTTTATTGGTTTATTGTGCAAGAATTCTACTTTACCAACTTCAGGCGAGCTCAGAACTTTTTGTTCAATCTCATCAGCCCATGGGGTTGACAAATCGTCATCTTTTAAGGTTTTGGCACGAAAAATCCCAAAAAATTCAAGTGGCAAATTCAATGGCCAACTCCATTGCCTTGGTGCCACCCATATCTGGGCTCGTGGAAACTTTCTTGAAAATGGTCCAACAAAAATTTTATGCTCATAAGCAAATGTAGGCAGGACAATGTACTCTACTGGTGCCCCCAACTCCTTCACTAGCTGGCAAAGAAAGTTTACTTGTCAAAGAAGCACCCAACTTTGTATAATTTGGCAACAATAGAGAACTAAACTAGTACAAAATAAATGCACTAAAAAAAATTCTACCACCAAAAGAAATTAACAATTGCAGACAGTCAACTACTCGGCTCGGATTTTTTTTTTCCCTCACATCTCATTCTGGAACAAGTAACTATTTGATGCCCAGTTCATAGTTTAGACCGACGTTATACGTCTTATTAAAAGCAGGTTCTGCTGTGTAGGGAGCTAGAAGATAGTTAGATACTTTCATGTAGGTTCCACATGAATTAATGCAGGGCAAATAGCAAAAATTGATGTTCTTGCACATCCCTTGTGTAAGACTTGCTGCCAAAATGTTCAAAACAACAGAACGAAAAGAAATAGAAAAGATGAAAATCTATACAGTTAGGCTGCATAATTCTTGGTTTGTCTCTTATCTTTGTTTGGGAAGTAGTGCTCTAGTTGCTAATCTGCCTATACCCATAACACGCTTCAAAGCCAAATTTACAGGCTAAGTGACAAAAAACTCAATCATGTAATAAACAGGATTGTAACATACCCTCCAAATCTTGAGATAGCTTATCTAATAATGAATTTAATAACAGCAATAAGTAATCTAATGTTAGAATGCTTCAGTTCTATTCAAGACAATGATTGAAGGGTGAGCAAAAAACAAGTTGGAACCTTTATACACTCCTCGGTTGGAGCAATGGGTGCATGAACCCACAATCCTCCAGATTTGAGTTTGATTACTGTCATTCGAATGTTCGTAGAGACGCTGCTGAAGCCTAATGCTTGCTCTTGTTCGAATAGCCATATACAACCTTTCACAGCCTGTAAACAGGAAGAATAAAATGAAAAATTATCAAATGAAAGCACATCAACAAAGCTTATTTTTGTCACTGCATCACTAACAAGTTAACTTTTCATATAACTGCACTATCATCTATGCCTAGTTCATATTCTATCATCTCAAATGCCAGATGTTTGCTATCCACAGCCGATATGTAATTTGTTTCCAATTCAAAGACAACTGATATGAAGATAGCGAAAAAAGACCTCGGTTCTTATGGTGCGTCTATTGAGGAAAGGACCAAGAGGGAAAGGAAACCCTGTAACGTTTAGATAAAACCTGCCACCAGAGCTCCTGTCAGTGCTAGTTGTTTTTGGGGTACCACTTGATGCAGCAGCAGCAACTGCTAAACTGACGTTATTTCTTCTTTTATTTCTCGGTTTCAATGGTAAAGAGAAACCCTTCAAGGAACCACCAAGAAAGCTAGATTCTTTTAAGGAAATTGGGTTCTGCAAGACTGTAGATTTTGGGGAAGAAACTGCAATGGCTGTCACCATTTTTTTTTTTTTTTTTTTTGAAAAAAAAAACTGTGATTGCTTTTACAGAATTCCAGAAAGTGGATTGGCTGTGCATAATGTTTAGAATATAGAGTTGCAACATTCAAGGCTGAGCTTGCGACACGTGGCAGTACATTTCCACCTGTACTTTTCTTCCAAAATTTTTTGTGGCTTGGAGCACGGCAATAAAGGATAGAAATAATACAGCAGAACTTTCTAGAATCATCAACTCCTACTGGACTGGAAAATATTGGAACTTAATTCAGAGGTTTCAGAATATTGATTAAAATCTAACCCGCCAGCCAGCCAGATTCAGCCTCGCTGCATCTGGAATTATTACAAGAAAAATATGTGTTTGTATTGTTCTTGCTGCTTCAAAGACAATCAAGCTACCGAATCCAAGAAGTTTAGGTTTATATTTAGCCTGTGCAGTCATCTATATATCAGACTGTTTCATGTAATTGCTTCCATGTTCATGTTTGAAGGCGAGGTCACTGGAGAAAAAAAAACCTTCTTCAGCTGTGTTCAATAGATCCATGAAAAATGTATGACAGCATGCAGAATTCGCATCCAGTTATAATAACACTAACACTAACTCTATGCTCATCAAAGAAAGGCTTGCAGATAATGCAGAAATTGTGAGGATGGCATTGTCATTAAATTGTTCCGCTTGATTCGGACCAAGATAGCACATTTGAATTACAGCCTCCTTTTGGATTCAAGTCCTGGAGGTTTTCTGCAAAGTTAGCCTATAATAGCATCCCAAACTGGCACTGTGTGAACATAAATGACAAATTAATAGGCCACACGGACAAATACATAATTAGCAAATCCAAGAAATATTTGCTTGGAAGAAGTTCTAGCATTGAAGATTCATTAAGATACAGCAATAGCAAATCTGTTCACAAACCATCGGGACAAATTGAAGATTATGCACAAAAAATGGGTCTCCCTAAACTGGAGAAATCAAGCTCTTTGTAAAAGCCATAACACTATTATAATATTCGTATACTTACAAATCCACAAAGCAACCCTAAACAGGCAGGTGAAGTTTCCAAATATTGGGCCTCCGCTGCCAAAAAACCTCCAGAGAACACACAAAGATTCGATCCCAGTAAAACTCTATAGAGTTTATGTGTTTCTAGATATGAAGGATAAAGAGAGCCCACAGCTGAGTGAATTGAGAATCCTTGGAAACTGGGAAGTCGTCAAATTAAGGTGGTCTGGCATCTTAGATAATACAGGCCTGTTAAGCTATTGCATATCAAGTAATGATCTCTCTGACAAGCCAGTCCAAACTAGGATAAGCAAAATACAATACTAGAAATGATGGGAGAGCAAAGAGAACTGTGATAAGAATGTACAGGGCCAAAATGGCTGCACTGGCAGGTATAGCATATAAGATGATCAAAAGGAATATAATGACTAAAGGAAACTTGGCTGTTAGATGAACAAAGAAGACTAGTGACTTCTGAAGGGAAGAATGTAGTCTTCCCATACTAAGCAATGTATTGCCATTACCATGATCTTGGTTTGCTCTTGATGGGTCTGGATGATGTCCTCTTCTAATGTTACTCTGGGTCAACTGATTTCCAGGGGATACATTGCCATCCGACGACCAGAGGTGATGATGATCTTCGTAGCGCATATTCTGATTATGTCCATCATCATTCTTGCTTTCAACCATCCAAAGTAGAAAGTAATTCTTGCGAGGAAATTTCAAGTTGCCTCCATAGACAAGGCGAAAAGACAAGAGATTGCACCATGGACATGAAATAAAGAGGGGAAGCTGAATAGGTAATGTGGGGACTTTCACAACAGCCCATTGAAGTCCTAGGATGCAATTTTTACAAAGGGTATGGCCGCACCATAAAACATAAGGCACGTTTTCCACAATATTGAAGGATTCCCAGCATATTGGGCACTCAAGACCTTCTCCTCTGCTCACAACAGAAGAAGCCTCATCATCTGAAGATTCTAATGCAGCAGCTTGATTTAGCTTTGGAGTGGTGTTCAAACCTACGCTTCCTGCTATGCAATTTGATGCAAAATTCCACATTTTGTATAGCAAGGAGTAGCGACTAAAGGAAGCAATATCACATTCTATGGCTACGGAACCCACTAACTCATACCTTGAAGGTCCCAATCTTGCAATCTAACCAAGCAGTGCTACCTGAAAGAATAATAGAAAGAAAAAGAACCAAACTACATTTCTCGTAACTTTTGAGTATAACAAAGTGACAAAAATAACTAGAAAATTTCAGAACACAAACACCCCCATATTCCAACATCAATACATGAACCATAAATACATCAAATCACTCGCACTAATCCTATTTTACATATAACCAGCAAGAGGAACAATCTTTATTTTTCAAGATTACAACTTGCAATAGTCCAAATAGCCAATGCAAAGTTCTCAGTTAATTAAACGAACCTTTAAAAACAGAGGAAACAGACACCTTTTGATCATTTTAAGCTATACCCATTTCAATATAATCCAAAGCCAACAAATCACTAGCTCTGTATATTGAGAATTAATAACAAAATTACAGAATCAAGATCCAAAAAAATGGAAAAAAAAAAAAGAACAACAGACCCATCTTTCCATGTAAATTTGAGCTTGATTAAAATCAAATAATAAAAAAAAGGACTAAAGATCAATGATAAAAACAAGGAGAGAGGATCTTACCAGTTGTTCTTGGTTGATTCATAATAATAATAATTATTATTATTTTGGGTTTTTCTGATCTGAAATTAGTCGAAGAAAAGAAAAGTGCGCATCACGGATTTGAGAGGAGGTTTGTGGTCCACGTGGCTTGCTTTGGTTGGAGCAGAGTTTAATTCTTAGATCCTATTTGATAACGACGTCGTTGTCGGCATTTAGACATTCACCAAAACGGTGACGTTATGAACCCAATATTAATTTAACAATTTTTTAGAACAATTAAATACCAGAAGGCGGTTCATATAACAATAACACAAAAACGGTACAAGCATTTAAAACATTTGCCAAAACGGAAACTTATTATTATATTTTTTAGTTACACCTGATATTTTTTTTTTTAAGTTTTATCTAGATTTTTAGATACGGTGATCAAATTCAATAGAGAGATTTTGATTTTAATTTACATTATTTTTATTTTATTATTATTATTATATTAGAGTGTATTAAATTATTCAGTAAAGTAACCATAAACTACACATTTTTCTAATAAAAAGATAAATTTTTTAAATAGAGCTGAATTCAATAGAGATAATTTATCAATTGCAGGTCGCGGCATGAATATTTTTTTTTTATAATAAAAAAATTATATAACTTAAAACATTTGTGAATTACATGAAAAATAAGAGACAATATTCCCGATAACAAAATTTGAATAATGCACTTTAAAATGTCCTTAGAAAATACTTATTGTTTGACTACTCTCTTGTTGCTACAACAAGTTAGGTCATCTCTAGTCCAAAACTTCAAAATGTAGTAAATTTCTTTCAAAATGCATTTGCTACAATAATTTTACTCCAACTTATTACTTCATTTTCAACTCCAAAAAAATATTTTTCATATATTCCTATCTAATACTAATGTTATATTATTTATATATTTTATATATTAGATTCATATTTTATTCAATATTTACCATATATATCTATATATTTATTTATAATAAAATTTAATATATGAATATATTTTAAAAATTACACACATATTTTACTATATGTATGATTTCGGGTATTATTAATTTTAATATATATGTTGATCAGTTTCTTAGATCAATTGTTAATTAATGCAAATCTATGGTTGTTAAATTTTTACTATCCAAATATTAATATTATTTAAGTAAAAAAATCATTTAAGTGACAATATTAATATTATTTAAGTAAAAAAAAAATAAATCAAATTTATATGCATTTATTAGTATGATATAAATTTGGACTCAATTGAACCAATTTATTTAGATTATATTGAAACAAATGTTCAAAAAAATTGTTATTGAAATTAAAAAAAAGTACAAATATGAGAGTTAGAGGAAGAATGAGTCCCGGCCCAATACATTTTGCAGTGGGTTGGAGATGGCCTAATATTTGATATTTAGTTATTAGGTAAATTATTTGTTATTAACGCGCCTTAAGCAGTCTTAATGGCACCAAATCCCACTTTTAAGTGGGTGTATTAAGGAGGTCAGGGTTCAATTTTCAGTTTTCCCAAAGCTAGCAGTAAGTAAGTAATCAGGGGAATGTCGTTTGATTCTCAGCTCTGTATTACTAGCACTAACATACTGGTAGAGAATGTCGTGGTGGCCCATCTCAAGAAAAAATTAAATTATTTGGGAATGTCGTGATGTCCTATTTGAAGAAAAATATAGTTATTATTCTTGGAAGAAATATATATATAATATTAATTTTTAAAAATGTCTTAAAAAGTAGAAATGAAATTCAAATTTTGTTTTGGTTGAAAGAAGAGGACACCAACTTTTCTCTAGTATTGACTGCTAGGTTGGACTTAGGAACAGAAGCGTAAAGAGAGAAGGGTATAAGTCTAATAATGGTGGAAAATGATGCAACCAAAGGTTAAAAAAATCTGTTTGGTTTGACCCTAATTTCATCACTAAACAATATTTTTCAAAATAAAAAATAATTCAGAAGATTTTTTTTTTTAACTGATTCATAAGATTGAAAAATAAATAAAACTTTTATATTTTTTACTTAATTTTGGTAGAATTTCTTTTGAACAAATTGTAGAGATAATTAATTTTCAATATTATAAGAGAGTTAAGAGGAGATTAGAGTTAGATCCCTACTTTTCTCAATAGAATTTCTACATATTTTACTATTTGGGTGGAGATAGGTAGAATGTTATGATATATTAACCAAATGATTTATACTTGATCAATAAAAATGAGACACATAGTTCTATATTATAAATTCTATTGTTGAATATAATTCATAAAGTGTAGGTAAGAATTTTTCATTGGTGCTATATAAATATTTATTTTATAGAGTATCCATAAAAATAAAAGACAATACCTCCTTTTGTAGTCTAGTGACTCGGATGATAAATATTATAAAGTGAGGTCATAGGTTCGATTCGTCATTCCCTTATTGACCTCCCATTTATTTAAAAAAAAAAAATAATACCTTATAATGAAATTGTGAATATAAGTAGGATTATAATTTGATGAATAAAAGACAATACCTTATAATGACATTGTGAATAAAAGTAGGATTATAATATTATGATACATATTTTTATATTAATTTATTTTAAAATGAAATATACAGTATTAATAAATTCAAAAGTTATATTTGAGTATTTTATTATTTTGTGGTTAATATTTGTTATTTTACGTTTGATTATAATTTTCTATGTAAATATTTATTTTGAGACTTATTATTTTGGATAATTAATTTATGTTATTTATATTTACTACTTTGAATAATATTATTTTAATAATATTTAATTTAGTGCAATATTATTTTAATGTTATTATTATTTTTAATAAATTACATTATTTGTATTGTTATTTTATGTGTTATTATATATATATGCACATATATAAATTAGGTTATATTATTATTTTATGTGATTATATTATTTGTTATTGTGTTATATATATATATATATATATATATATGTGTGTGTGTGTGTGTGTGTATAAATATGTATATAATATGCATGTGGTGGAGATTAATACATGTAAACATATTATATATATATACACATGCATAAACCCATGCATACCCATACATACAATAAACATATACATAAACACACACATTCACGTGCACAAACATAAACATAAAACATATAAACATACAAAACAAACACAGCAACAAAAAAAAAATTCACGCACACACTATTCACCATCTCCTACCTCCCGCAGCATCCCGTTTCGAGTACGTCAGTGTGCCTCTCCGGTGTCCAGTAGCCACCACAGCCTCCAGCTGCCTTCCGCTGTCCCTTCCACCTCATTCTTCGGCACCGGTGGCTTGTTAAATGGAAAGAAACCAAAAACCTCCAATTCCGGCCAACGTCACTTTTTCGACCACTATTTTTCAAGCTTCCAATGTCTATCAACTCCCCTAGCTCTGGTGAGCATGAATCTGAGCTTAGTTTAAGCTTAAAACTTCATTTTCTTACGTTTTGTTGAATTTTTGTTTTTGGAGCTTTAGGGTTTCAAAATTTCTTTAGCTTGATCTATCTTAAATCTTGTAAACTCCCTTTTACAAATGTGATTCCTAGTAACTCAATCTACCTCTATGAATTTTTGTATGATTTTTGGAATTTATTTTGATTTTTGTGAATTTTTGAATATTTTATTAATTTTCGTAAATTAATTTATTAAATTATAAAATTGGTTGATTTAGTGATATTATATATTTTTATTAATTTTAGTGTTGAGAAATTAATTTTTGAGAATATTATATAATTTTTATGAATTTTTATAGTTTATGTCAAAATTGAATAATTAGGTTAGAGTTGGATTTTTGATGAAATAATGGTTTCAATATGTGTTTTAATTAATATTAATAATATATATGTTGAGAAAATAATTTTAATGCATTTATATAATTTTTAGGGAATTTTTGAGTAATAATAGGATATTATGTATATTTTTGTATTATAGGGGTAAAAATATAATTTTTTGCTAATTATAGCTAAATATTATATTTTAATTGATTTTAACATTATTTGAGGAATTAAAATAATTTTTACAAATTATTTAATATTTTTAAATAATTAATACTAATTTTCAAAAATTATTTTCAAATAATATATTATATTATTTTGGTAATAAAATGAGTTTTAAACTAATTTTATTATATAATTAAACTATTTAAGCAATTAAATGTGAATTTTATTAATTAGAATTAAGTTGTGAACTCGATCGGGCTAAATGCAGTATTGGAGAGCTGACCCGAATATGGTTGAGTGTGAATGCTAAAAGTGCATTTTTTATGCAAGAATGACTCTATCTACGGTAGAGAGATGTATGTTTTACAGAGGAGACTCCGCCGAAATTTCGGTAGGTTTTCTTGCAAAACATGACATCTTCCGTAATTTCCTAGCATAAATTAAGGTATTCCAATCTATTGAGTCTTATCCGATTTTTCCCGAGTCATTCTAGAGTCCCGTAATTTTATTAATTTCCCTTCTTATTCCATAAGTATGATTTTAAAAATGAATATGTTATTTTTAGAGAGTACCGGAATGGGAGCTTTTGGATTAAGGCAGACACACGGTTGTTAGCCGTCTCACTCATCTTGTAAGTTAATAAACTGATCTGTACGTGTGTTTTCTTTAAAATTGTGTGCGCTCATACTTTTTGTATTATTTACATTATCGATGTCACGACCCGAACCCAAGGCACGTGACTGGCACTAGGGAATAGGAAATCATAAAGCTACTGAATCCCGTAGTAAGCCTTAAAAGAAAACGCGAAATATTTAAACTTTAAAACCTTACAATAAATAATTAAATCACAATGCACATTATCAAACTAATTTTTCTCAATATAATTTAAACCATAATATCATAGTGCATAAAATATATAAACTTCAGTTATACAAATAATGTTTTAGTACATAATATTATAAATACATGATATCCCAAATAAAATATGCAGTTATACAGTTTATTCTACTGCAGTACACGAAAATAAATTCAACACAACTAAGTAAACCTATGTAGAATAGCCGGTGATGCAACTACACAGCGAAGAGAAGTAGGCCTAACAAAAAAAGTCTCAAACTCTTGAAAAAAATAAATTGAAGGGAGTCAAACCTCACTGAGTAAGATAATAAAAGAGTTGTATGGTTTAAAAACCTTTTTAAAAATCGTATGAATATAGTGAAAATAATTTACAACATATATATATATATATATAGCTTTTAAAAAATCTCGATAGAACCTTAATCCCAATTCTAAATGGTCAACTAGGTCCGCTTAATCCAAATGGACTGCCGGTCCTTGAGAGCAGAGGTATCAACTGAGGCACCAAGCTGCAGTCATCCACTTAATTTAAGCACATAGCACTGGCGGTCCATGAGAGCTAAGGCATCCACCGAGACACTCATCTCAGTCCATTCTTAACTTTCCATATCACTAGCGGTCCCCGAGAGCAAAGGCTTCCACCAAGGCACCCATCCCAGTTTATAACCACAAGTCATACATATTTTGGATCCATCTCTCAATCTTCACCATGTGCACATGGTCCTGGTGAAACCCACCAGGTTGCCCGTTCTACCAAAATTTCTCAAAACTAGTTTTTAAATAAATAAATTGCAATAAAATTTTCGATAACAACATTTATTTCAAATCGATAATGTAAATAATACTAAAAATATGAGCGCACACAATTTTTAAAGAAACATGCACAGATCAATTTATTAACTTACAGGATGAGCGAGACGACTAACGACCGCGTGTCTGCCTCAATTCAGAAGCTCTCGCTCCAGTACTCTCTAAAAATAACATATTCGTTGTTAAAATCATACTTATGGAATAAGAAAGAAAATTAATAAAATTTACGAGACTCTAGAATGATTCGGGAAAAACCAGTTAAGACTTGATAAATTGGAATACCTTAATTTACGTTAGGAAATTATAGAAGATGTCACATTTTAGGAGAAAATCTACCAAAATTTTGGCAGAATCTTCCCTGTAAAACGGACATCTCTCTACAGTAGGTAGAGTCATTCCTGCATAGAAAAATGCACTTCTAGCATTCACACTCAACCATACTCGGGTCGACTTTCCAATACTGTATTTAGCCCGACCGAATTCACAACCCAACCAAACAACACACAACTTAATTCTAATTAATAAAATTCACATTTAATTGCTTAAATAGTTTAATTATACAATAAAATTAGTTTAAAACCCATTTTATTACCAAAATAATATATAATATATTATTTGAAAATAATTTCAAAAATTAGTATTAATTGGTTTTAAAAAATAGTAAATAATTGTAAAAATCATTTTAATTCCTCAAATATTATTAAAACCAACTAAAATACATTATTTAGCTATAATTATCACAAAATTACGTATTTACCCCTATAATACAAAAATATACATAATATACTATTATTACTCAAAAATTCTATAAAAATTATACAAATGCATAAAAATTATTTTCTCAACATGTATATTATTAATATTAATTAAAACACATATTTAAACCATTATTCCATCAAAAGTCCAACTCTAACCTAATTATTCAATTTTGACATAAACTATAAAAATTCCTAAAAATTATATAATATTCTCAAAAATTAATTTCTCAACACTAAAATTAATAACAATATATAACATCACTAAATCAACCAATTTTATAATTTAATAAATTAATTTACAAAAATTAATAAAATATTAAAAAATTCACTAAAATCAAAATAAATTTCAAAAATCATACAAAAATTCATAGAGGTAGATTGAGCTACTAGGAATCATATTTGGAAAGGGAGTTTGTAAGATTCAAACTAGATCAAGCTAAAAAAAATTCAAAACCCTAGAACGCCATAAACAAAAATCAACAAAAACTCAATCAAATGGAGATTAAAGCTTAAACTAAGCTTGGAATGATACTCACCAGTGCAAGAGGAGGAGATAGACGCTAGAAACACGTGAAATGGTGGTCGGATTTAATGGAGATTCTCGGCTTCTTCCAAAAACGGACGTTACCGGTGAGCTTCCGATGAGCAGACGGCGAGAGGAAGGTCGGGGAAGATGGTGGTGACTAGCCGAAAGAGAGGGAGGCGCAGTGAAGGTTGAGGCTCGGGACAACGGAAGGGAAGAAAATGGTGAATAGTGTGTGCATTTGTGTTTATATTTGTTGTGTTGTTTTGTATGTTTATATGTTTTATGTTTATGTTTGCGTGTTTGTGCATGTGAATGTGTGTGTTTATGTATATGTTTAATGTATGTATGGGTATGCATGTAAATATATATATAATATTATAATATATAATATGCTTACATGTATTAATCTCCATCACATGCATATTATATACATACACACACACACACACACATATATATATATATAACACAATGATAAATAATATAATCACATAAAATTAACAATACAAATTATGTAATTTATTAAAAATAATAATAATAACATTAAAATAATAATGCACTAAATTAAATATTATTAAAATAATATTATTCAAAGTAGTAAATATAAATAACATAAATTAATTATCCAAAATAATAAGTCTCAAAATAAATATTTATGTAGAAAATTATAATCAAACGTAAAATAATAAATATTAACCACAAAAGAATAAAATACTCAAATATAACTTTTGAATTTATTAATACTGCATATCTCATTTTAAAATAAATTAATTTAAAAAATATGGATCATAACAGTCTCCCCTCTTTATAAGAATTCGTCCCCGAATTTAAAGAAAGAATAAATTACAAAGCTCAAGAAGGAAAGAAATATGGGTAAGATGCTTGTATCTTAGCTTCAGTTTCCCAGGTACAGTCCTCAGTAGTATGGTTACTCCACAACACTTTCACCATCTCTATCTCCTTGGTTCACAATTTGGCAATCGTTGAATTTGGCAATCCACAATCGCCACCAGATACTCTTTGTAGGTAAGATCATCACTAAGCTCTACGGCTTGAGGTTGCAAAATGTGAGATGGGTCAGGAATGTATTTCCTCAGCTTAGATACATGAAATACGAGGTGGATTCTCGACAATTCTGGTGGCAACACCAACCTATACGCCACTTCATCCACTCTTGACCAAATCTCAAACGGTCCAATGTATTTAGGAGCTAGCTTACCCTTCTTGTCAAATCTCATGACTCCTTCCATTGGAGACACTCTCAGGAACACCATGTCTCCAACCATAAAGGATACATCCTTTCTTCTAAGGTCAGTATAACTCTTCTGTCTGCTGAAGGTTGTCTTCAATCTCTGCTGTATGATGGGAACTCTTTCTGAAGTCACCTGTACCAACTCCGGACCTGTCAGCTGCCTCTTACCAATCTCCCAACATAATGGTGATATGCACTTTCTACCGTACAGTGCCTCATACAGAGCCATTTCAATACTAGCATGATAGCTATTGTTGTAGGCAAACTCAATCAATGGCAAGTGCGAATCCCATTGTCCTCCAAAATCAATCACACACATCCTTAGCATGTCTTCTAATGTCTGGATGGTCCTTTCTAACTGACCATCTATCTGAGGATGGAAGGCTATACTAAAATCCAGTCTGGTGCCTAAAGCTTTGTGTAATTCTTGCCAAAAGATTGAAGTGAATATGGCTCCTCTGTCCAACACTATACTTACTGGTACCCCATGTTGACAAACAATCTTGTTGACATAAAGTCTTGTCAGCCTATCAGTAGAGTACGTCTTCATCATTGGTAGAAAGTGTGCTGACTTAGTTAGCCTATCAACAATCACCTAAATAGCATTATAGCCTTCTATAGTCCGAGGTAATCCAGTCATAAAGTTCATGGCTATCATATCCTATTTCCATTCGAGAATTAGCATAGGTTGCAACATTCCCAAAGGTCTCTGATGTTCAAGCTTCACTTGTTGATAAGTCAGACATCTAGATACAAACTCTGCAATATCCTTCTTCATTCCATTCCACCAATATGTATCTTTCAAGTCATGATACATCTTGGTAGAACCCGAATGGATACTGTAAGCAGAAAAATATGTCTCTTCCATAATTTCTTTCCTCAAGTCATTAATATCCGGCACACAAATCCTAGTACCCAAATGCAACACACCTTCTCTATCAACCATAAAATCTCTTGACTGCCCTTGTTGCACTTCATATGTAATCCTCTGTAACTGTGGGTCTCTATTTTGAGCTGCCTTAACTCGATCCAAGTACACTGATCGTACCCTGAATTGAGCTAAAAGGCACTTTTTAGTAACTTTCACCTGCAACCCTTGATTAATCAATTCATGCATCTCCTTGATAATGGGCCTCCTATCTGAGCTGATGTGGGCAAGACTGCCCGCTGACTTCTTACTCAAGGCATCGACAATAACATTCGCCTTGCCTGGATGGTACAAAATGGAATAGTCATAGACCTTAAGGAGTTCCATCCATGTTCTCTGCCTCAAGTTCAAGTCCCTTTGCTGGAATATATACTTCAAGCTCTTGTGATCAGTGTGAATCTCCCAAGTAACCCCATACAAGTAATGCCTCCATATCTTCAAAGCAAACACAACAGCTACCATCTTCAGGTCATGAATAGGATAGTTTTGCTCGTGTTTCTTCAGCTGCCTTAAAGCACAAGCAATTACTTGGCCATTTTGCATCAATACACAACCTATTCCTACTCTGGAAGCATCATAATACACTATATACCCTTCATTCCCAAAGGGCAAAGTTAGAATTGGAGATGACGTCAACAAATCCTTCAATAACTGGATATGCTCTTCGCATCTGTCTGACCATATAAACCTAGCACTCTTATGGGTCAACCTTGTTAAAGGTGCAGTAATTTTGGGGAAGTCCTTCACAAATCTCTTGTAGTAGCCCGCTAGACCCAGGAAGCTTCGTACTTCTCTGACTGTAGTCGGCCTCGACCATTCTATAATAGCTTCTATCTTCTTGGGGTCGACTTGTATGCCATCCTTAGAAACCACATGGCCTAAAAGTGCCACTTAACTCAACCAAAACTCGCACTTCAAAAACTTGGCATACAACCTATGCTCCCTTAAAGTCTAAAGTACCCTTCTCAAATGCATAACATTCTCAGCTTCACTCTTAGAATAAACCAAGATGTCATCAATGAAGACTATTACAAACCGGTTCAAGTATGGCCTGAACACCTGATTCATTAAGTCCATAAAGGCTGCTGGAGCATTGGTCAACCCAAAGGACATTACCAGGAACTCATAGTGGCCATATCTCATTCGAAATGTTGTCTTAGGCTCATCACCACTTCTGATCCTCATCTGGTGATATCCAGACCTCAAGTCTATCTTGGAGAAGCATGTAGCACCCTGAAGCTGATTGAACAAGTCATCGATCCTTGGAAGTGGATACTTGTTCTTAATGGTAACCTTGTTGAACTGTCTATAATCAATACAGAGTCATAGGCTACCATCCTTTTTCTTCATAAACAACATCGAAGCACCTCAAGGTGATGTACTGGGCCTTATGAAACGCTTATCGAGTAACTCCTGCAACTGCTCCTTCAGCTCCTGCAATTCAGTTGGTGCCATTCTATAGGATGGTGTAGAAATAGGATCCGTACCAGGTATAACATTGATACAGAACTCTATCTCCCTGTCTAGTGGTAATCTCGATAATTCTTTAGGAAAGACATCCAGAAATTCATGCACCACTGGCACTTGTTCAATTACCCCTTTCTCTATCTCAACATCTCTTACTACTGCCAAATAGCCTTGACAACTCCTTCAAGCATCTTCCGGGCTGTAGTGGCAGAAATGAGATTGCAAGGCATGGAGCTCTTTTCACCCTTAAAACAGAACTCTTCTGCATTCGAGATTCTGAACACCACTTCTTTTTCCCGATAATTCACAGAAGCATAATATCTCGACAACCAATCCATACCCAAGATGATGTCAAATTCCAACACATCAAGCAACACTAAATCCGCCAATAATTCTCTACCTTTAATTAACACAGGACAAAAAGGAAAAAAATATCTGTCTCCAACTCGTCACTAAGAGGAGTCAATACAAATAGAGGAAAGGACTGTCACGACCCAAAATAGGGGCCATGACCGGCGCTAGGGAACGGGAATTCTTTCGAATTTGAAACCCGTAGCAAGCCTTAAAATAAATAAAAGCATACAATAATAATAATCACATAGTTAAAATAATCTGCAGCGGAAATAAGATCATAAATAATTAAATAATAATCCATCATGGGATTTAAATCAATAACTCATCTCGTATATATAAATAAACTTTTAATACAAATCCAGTCCAAATCTTTAAAGTACATAACTCATACCAATATAATACAATATCTTTTTTTTTCAATTTTACAACTGCTGTAGTGTCTAGATTATAAAAATAAAACTCAGGTGAGCAGTTTACATAATAAAGTCGGGGCGAAAGAAATCCAGCGTACAGGTCCGCTACTGAAGTCTAATGAAGATGACTCTCCTGAAAAATAGTCAACGAAGGGGAGTCAGACCTCACTAAGTGAATTTCTATAATATATATACATGCATACTAAATGTTGATGCACACATTCAATAGTATATATAATAAATATATATACAAGCAAATACACACATATGCAACAAAATTATTTTTTATATTTTTATTGAAAATCACTGTTTATGAAGGATCAAATAGAACCCTAGAAAATTGCAACCTCAAACAGTGTTAGAAAACACTCTAGCCATATAGGCTCATTTATTCTAATATATTCACTCATTCCATTTGGATAGTAGACTGGCCCCGAGACACTAAGTCAACCGAGCTCCAGCAGTCTGACTGTCAGTGTGATTGGCCCCAAGACACTTAGTCAATCGAGCTCCAACAATCACACTCTCGAATCATACCTCACACATCAAATAATCAAATCCAATCAATATCCACAAACAGGTTAGTGATATAGCCTAAACGCTATAAGCGTACCGGTACGTACTCGGTCCTAGCTGCCCACTAGGTAGCACGTTCTATTGATATCCTTCATTAAAATATAAAGCATACATTCATAAAAATAAATGATACATGAATTTAAATAAAATAGCAACATAAACCATATATATATTAGAAATATATCAAAAGTAAACCAGGTATGTTTCGAGTATATATACGTCAAATAAATCCAATTAAATTACAAAATAAACTAGAAATATATTCAAAAACATTTTAAACATAATTCATTAATAAAACATGCATATAGTTTAAAATATACCAAAAATAAACTTAAGTACTAATTAAACCATTATGCATATTTAATCAAAATAACACATATATTTCTAAAATCATGCACCCTAGAACATATATATATAAAATAGCAACTCACTATTTATTGCGCTCCTCGAGATGGGTCCAACGGGCCTGGTCCACTAGGCCTCGGTCTCGGCGCAACTAAAAAAATAAATAATGATAGAAATCAGAATAAATCTAACAGAAGTTTTAAATACTCGATTTAGATTACTAGACACAGAATCAGGATTAAAGTTCGACCAGACATCACGTTTTACGAGAATTCTACCAAAAATCCAGTAGAACCTCCCCTGTAAAATAGACATCTCTCTACTCAAAGAGTAGAGTCGGCCCTGCAAAGAAATGCACTTCAAAAATAAACATAGAATTCACAACCAAAACCCCTCGGTCGGACTCCAAACTATAATTCACCGACCGAGGTCCACAATTCACAGAATATTTACAAAATACCAAAAATACCCTTGTGTAATAAAAATACATTTTATAAGTAGAAATTAAGTAATGAACCCTAAACACAGTAAAAACCAATAAAAACTCATTTTATTAGAAAAATCGTATATTATATATATAATTTAAAAATAATTTATGAAAAATAGTTTTAATTAGTTAAAAATACGAAATAATTTGTAGAAATAATTTTTATACCTTAAATAACTATTAAAACCAATTTAATTACATTTTTAACCAATTTAGTGTAAAATTACCAAAACACCCCCATATATATAAATTTACTAAAATAAATCCAAAAATTCACCAAAAATAATATAATTGCACACAATTAATTTTCTCAACATATATTTCAATGATATCAATAAATATACTCAATTAACCAATTTATTTCAATTAAACACATAATTAACTCTATTTTTCAAAATTACATAAACTCAATAAATTCAAAATAAATACACAAAAATTCAAAAAAATTACAAATAAATTTCTATAATTCATTTCAACACCTATATTTAGCATAAAACACAATTTCATAATTTAATTAATTAATTTTCGGAAATTAGAAAATATTAATAAAATAATCAAAAATACCCAAAAATCAAAATAAATCCCAAAAATTCCAACATGAATATTAAGCTACTAGGATCAAAGTTTGTGAAGGAAGTTTTCATGAATCAATCAAATTGAAACTCAAAAAAATTAAGAACCCTAATAGGCCAAAATTGAAAAATTGAAACCTAGGGAAATCTAGACCATTTTAAGTGAAACAAAGCTTGGAATCACCCTCATCGGAGCTCAAGGAGAAGATAGAGACCGATAGTGTCAAAAACGGTGGTTGAAATCGCTATGATCGACGGTGAGGAAGAGTTTTGGGTTTTTGGTGGTTTCGAGCTCCTCCGACACCGGAAACGGCTGCTGCTGGTGGCGGGGAAGGCTGAGGACGAAGGTGGCACACCGACGGGAAGAAAATGGCGTGACAGGCGGTGGGCGAGGGAAGGGACGATCGGAGAAGAAGGAGGAGGGATCGGGGGTAGTTTTTGTAATTAAACTAAAGTTTATATATATATATATATATATATATATATATATATATATATATATATATATATATAACTTAAATAATTTATATTAAAATATATTAATATTATACTTAGAAAAATTACACACCAAATGTATAAAATAAATAATATATATATATATATATATATACATAGACACATGTTAATTAATTAATCAAAATTAATTTATATAATATATATAAATATACATAATTAAAATAATTACTAAACCCTAATTTAATTTAAATACGTATACATGCATGTATATGTATATATTTCAATACGACCCTTAAAAATCATGCATGAACTCATGCAATTTCGTAAATCTATTTAAAATAATTAATATTAAATTATTTACGTGTCAATTTTCCCGAAAATACAATTCTCGGGAAAATTTTACGTAAATATCTTAAAATAATATAAAACAATTAAAATTAGTTTTAATTAAATAACAAACTCATAAAAATATCATAATTATATACAAAATTATTAACATTGCATATCCCGATACAATACAAAAATATTTAAAAACTCGGGATATTATAGTCTTCCCCTCTTACAAGAATTCATCCTCGAATTCCAAAAAAGAATGATTACAAGATCAAGAAGGGAAGAGATACGGGTAAGAAGCTCGCATCTCAGCTTCAGTCTCCCACGTATGCTCCTCAACTCTGTTACTATGCCACAGAACCTTGACCATCGGAATCTGCTTCGACCATAACTGTCGAACTTGATAGTCAACGATCGCCACAGGTTCTTCCATAAATGTCAAATCTTCACTCACTTCTACACTGTCAGGCTGTAACACATGTGAAGGGTCTGAGATATACTTCCTGAGCATCGAGATATGAAACACCGGATGCACCTGTGACATACTCAGAGGCAAAGCCAACCGATATGCAACAATGCCAACTCTTTCCAGAATCTCAAACAGTCCGATATATCTCGGTGCCAATTTACCCTTCCTGTAAAATCTCATCACACCCTTCATCAGAGATACCTTCAGAAAAATAAAATTCCAGACCTGAAATTCCACATCTCTGCGCCTAGGATCCGCATAGCTCTTCTGCCTGCTAACTGCGGTCTCTAATCTGTGCTTAATCATGATGACTTTCTCTACAGCATCCTGAACCATCTCAGGTCCAGTCAAAGCTCTCTCCCCAATCTCATCCCAACTCAGAGGGGATTTACATTCCTTCCATACAACGCCTCGTATGGTGCCATACCAATACTGCTATGGTAGCTGTTATTATATGCAAACTCTACGAGTGGCAAATGATTATCCTAGCTACCTCCCAGATCTAGGACACACATCCTCAACATATCTTTTAGTGTCTGGATAGTTCTCTCAGACTGTCCATCTGTTTGAGGATGAAAAGCAGTACTGAAATCCAACCTAGTGCCCATCGCTTCTTTCAACTTCTGCCAAAATTAGAGGTAAACACTAAACCTCTATCTGACACAATAGGCACAGGTATTCCATGAAGGCACACAATATGCTTCACATATAGCTTCGCCAATCTAGCTACAGAATAGGTGGCTTTCATAGGCAAGAAATGTGCAGACTTAGTCAACCTGTTTACAATCACCCAGATGGAATTGTATCCATCCTTAGAACGAGGTAGACCAACCACAAAATCCATAGCTATCCTTTCCCACTTCCACTCGGGAATAGGAAGAGGCTGAAGCTTCCCAGAAGGCTTCTGATATTCAGCTTTCACTTGCTGACATGTCAGGCACTTAGCAACATAATCAGCGACATCCTTCTTTAGTCCGTCCCACCAGTATAAATCTCTGATACTGTGGTACATCTTAGTGACACCTGGATGTACGCTATAGCTTGTAGAATGTGCTTCCTCTAGGATCTCTTCTCTCAAATCATCCACATCAGGAACACACAATCTACCACTGATCCACAACACACCATTATCATTGAGTGTGAAATCAATGAATTTCCCTACTCTGACATTCTCTGTAAGCTCTTCTAGAATAGGATCTCGGCTCTGGGCTGCTTTAATCCTATCTCTCAGTACAGATCGCACCTTAAATTAAGCTAGCAGTCCACCTGACCTACTGATCTTCATCATCAGACCTTGATCCACTAACAGATGCAACTCCTGGATCAATGGTCTCCTCTCAAAAACCATTATTCCATAAAAAATCCAACTCTAACCTAATTATTCAATTTTGACGTAAACTATAAAAATTCCTAAAAATTATATAATATTCTCAAAAATTAATTTCTCAACACTAAAATTAATAAAAATATATAATATCATTAAATCAATCAAATTTATAATTTAATAAATTAATTTACAAAAATTAATAAAATAATAATAAAATATTAAAAAATTCACAAAAATCAAAATAAATTTCAAAAATCATACAAAAATTTATAGAGGTAGATTGAGCTACTAGGAATCATATTTGTAAAGGGAGTTTACAAGATTCAAACTAGATCAAGCTAAAAAAAAATTTGAAACCCTAGAACTCCATAAACAAAAATCAATAAAAACTCAATCAAATGGAGATTAAAGCTTAAAATAAGCTTGCAATGATTCTCATCGGTGTAAGAGGAGGAGATAGACACTGGAAATGCATGAAATGGTGGCCGGATTTAATGGAAGGTCTCGGAATCTTCCAAAAACAGACGTTGCCGGTGAGCTTCTGATGATCAGATAACGAGAGGAAGGTCGGGGAAGATGGTGGTGACAGGCCGAAAGAGAGGGAGGCAAAGTGAAGGTTGAGGCTCGAGACAACGGAAGGGAAGAAGATGGTGAATAGTGTGTGCGTTTGTGTCTATATTTGCTGTGTTGTTTTGTATGTTTATATGTTTTATGTTTATGTGTTTGTGCACGTGAATGTGTGTGTTTATGTATATGTTTATTGTATGTATGGGTATGCATGGGTTTATGCATGTATATATATATAATATTATAATATATAATATGCTTACATGTATTAATCTCCACCACATGCATATTATATACATATATATATATATAACACACAATAATAAATAATATGATCACATAAGATTAACAATACAAATTATGTAGTTTATTAAAAATAATAATAATAACATTAAAATAATAATGTACTAAATTAAATATTATTAAAATAATATTATTCAAAGTAGTAAATATGTAAATTAATTATCCGAAATAATAAGTCTTGAAATAAATATTTATGTGGAAAATTATAATCAAATGTAAAATAATAAATATTAACCACAAAAGAATAAAATACTCAAATATAACTTTTGAATTTATTAATACTGCATATCTCATTTTAAAATAAATTAACTTAAAAAATATGGGTCATAACAATTGATTTGAAGTAAATGCTATTATTGAGAATTTTATTGCAATTTATTTAATTATTTAAAAACTAGTTTTGAAACATTTTGGTAGAATGGGCTATCTGGTGGGTTTCACCAAGACTATGTGCACATGGTGGAGATTGAGAAATGGATCCAAAATATGTATGATTTGTGGTTATAAACTTGGATGGGTGCCTCGGTGGAAGCCTCTGCTCTCGGGGACCGTCAGTGATATAGAAAGTTAAGATGGACTGGAATGGGTGCCTCGGTGGATGCCTTAGCTCTCGGGGACTGCCAATGCCATGTGCTTGGATTAAGTGAATGACTGCGGCTTGGTGCCTTGGGTGATGCCTCTGCTCTTGGGGACCGGCAGTCCATTTGGATTAAGTGGGCCTAGTTGGCCATTTAGAATTGGGTTTAAGGTTCTATCGAGATTTTTTTTCAAAAGCTATATATATATATTGTAAATTATTTTCACTATATTCATACGGTTTTCAAATCATACAACTCTTTTATTAACTTACTCAGTGAGGTCTGACTCCCATCATTTTTTTTAGGAGTGTGGGACTTTTCTCTTAGGCTTACTTCTCTTCGCTATGTAGTTTCATCACTAGCTATTCTATGTAGGTTTACTTAGTTGTGTTGAAATTATTTTCGTGTACTGCAGTAGAGAAAACTGTTTAACTGAATATTTTATTTGGGAATATCATGTATTTATAATATTGTGTACTAAGACATTATTTGTACAACTGATGTTTATTTATTTTATGTACTATGACATTGTGGTTTGAATTGTATTAGGAAAAATTAGTTTAATAATGTGCATTGTAATTTAATTATTTATTGTAAAGTTTCAAAGTTTTTAAATTTTGCGTTTTCTTTTAAGGCTTACTATGAGATTCGGTAGTTTTATGTTTACCCATTCCCTAATGTCAGTCACGTGCCTTGGGTTCAGGTCATGACAAAGTTGGTATCAGAGCATGGTTCGATTAATTGTCTATGTCTGTCTTTCTGTGTAACTACTGCAGTACATTAGGTTGATAATTGTCTTTATGATATCCTTATTTTTAAATTCCACGTATATGTTAAATACTCTTATCTTGTTTTGAATTCGGTTTTCTCTATCTTTTTTAGAATGAGACGTGTGCAAACAGATCCCGTTGCTGATGTGACATTTGGGCTTGATGAGCAATCTGTACATGATGAGGCTCTTCCTCATGCTCCACGTTGTAGGGGCAGAGGTAGAGGTAGAGGTAGAGTTAGGGCAGCTGCAGCTGAGGTTTATGATCAGCCGCCAGTAGAGCCTGAAGCTCCAGCTATAAACCCCACGACTTTTGTAGTTGGTCTAGCAGGAATTAATTAGGGTCTTGTAGCTTTGAATCAGGCAATGTCCTTAGTGTAGCAGATGTTACAATAGAGAAATAAGGAGATGTCAGACATTGATGTAACACTCCTCTACTCCCGAATTCGTAGAGTTTCTTTTGATGGTATTGGTGATGCCTTAGACTTCATTAATGCTATTGAGGCACATATTAGTACAGGATATATAGACTATCAGCGAATCATGATTGTTGAGCTGTCAGTCCAAGCGGTAGCCCAAGACTGGTTTATGCAGCCAATTTAGCCATTCATTCATGAGTTGACTTAGTTAGAGTTTAAGGACCACTTTCTGAGATTCTTCTATCCTCCAGCCACCAGGGATGCCTATAGGTGGCAGTTGCTTCATATTACCATAGGGGATAGTATGTTGAGGACTACACCAGGGAGTTTAACAGGTTGTCCAGACATGCAAAGGATATTAGGAGAGATCCCTATAGAGCAGTTGAGTTATATATTACTGGTTTGGGGCCAGCTTTTGTTGGTATGCGTACCAAGGACTGCACCCTAGAGAGTGTGATAGAAGAGGCCTGTTTGATTGAGAGGTGACACATCCATCAGGGTACCATGATAGATCCTTATATAGTTGGTAGTAGTGGATATGGTGCAGCTCTGAGGTACCAGCAGCCAGTATTTCAAGTTGGTAGCACGAGTCAGTAGGCTGAGGGTAGCTCACAACATGGTGGTAGAAGGTCCAGAACACACAAAGTGGGTCGACATAGTTATGCCATAAACAGAAGAAGTGGCAGAGGTCACAGATTTGGTACTGGAGTTAGCAGTAATAGGAGTGGGCAGAGCTTCGGATAGAGTACTTCTAGTTCTAGAGCCAGTGCATGTGCTAGTTATGGCTGATTTCATCAAAGCGCATGTCATTTGTTATCGGGTGCTTGCTTTAGATGTGGGCAGGTTGGTCATCTTGCCAGAGCTTGTCCTCACCCTACATATCAGCCACAATATGCTCAAGGTTCATCTTCATCAGTGGCTTAGCCTTTCTATCCAATGCCACAGTAATATAGAGCACCAGTACAACCACAACAGAGACCGCCATAGTTTTTGGGCCAGTAGGGCTGAGGTTCAGTTGGTACTCCTAGTGGTCGTGGTTTTATGCAGCCTTCGACATCTCTGCAGGTAGGTCATGGCCAGGCATGGGTTCTCACTCTGACACCATAGGATGATCAGACTTCTAATGCAGTAGTCGCAGGTATTCTCTTAGTTTGTTCTCGTGATGCTAAAGTATTGTTTGACCTTAGTGCTTCGCATTCTTTCATATCCCCCATGTTTGCTTCGAGAATCGAGTGGCAGCCTTCTAGGTTGTCCTTTCCTCTATCTGTATCGACTCCTCTTAGTGATGAGTTAAAGACAAATATTTTCTTTCCTTTTTGTCCGATGTTAATTGAAGGTAGAGAATTATTGGCGGATTTAGTGTTGCTTGATGTGTTGAAATTTGATGTCATCTTAGGTATGGCTTGGTTGTCAAGATATTATGCTTATGTGAATTATCGGGAAAAAGAAATGGTGTTCAGAATCCCAAAAAAAGAAGAGTTATATTTTAAAGGTGAAAATAGCTCCATGCCTTATAATCTCATTTATGCTATTACAGCCCGAAAGATGCTTAGAAGGGTTATCAAGGGTACTTGGTAGTAGTAAGAGATGTTGAGTCAGAGAAAGGGGTAATTGAACAAGTGTCAGTGGTGCATGAATTTCTGGATGTCTTCCCTAAAGAATTACCGGGATTATCACTAGACAGGGAGATAGAGTTCTATATCAATATTATACCTGGTACAAATCCTATTTCTATGCCACCTTACATAATGGCACCAGCTGAAGGAGTAGTTGCAGGAGTTACTCGATAAGGTTTTCATAAGGTCTAGTACATCGCCTTGGGGTGCTCCGGTGTTATTTGTGAAGAAGAAGGATGGTAGCCTACGACTCTGTATTGATTACAGGCAGTTGAACAAGGTCACCATCAAGAACAAGTATCCACTTCCAAGGATTGATGACTTGTTCGATAAGCTTCAGGGTGCTACATGCTTCTCCAAGATAGACTTGAGGTTTGGGTATCACCAGTTGAGGATCAGAAGTGGTGATGAGCCCAAGATAGCATTTCAGATGAGATATGGCCACTATGAGTTCCTAGTAATGTCCTTTGGGTTGACTAATGCTCCAACAGATTTTATGGACTTAATGAATCGGGTGTTCAGGCCATACTTAGACCGGTTTGTAATAGTCTTCATTGATGACATCTTGGTATATTCCAAGAGTGAAGCCGAGCATGTTTTGCATCTGAGAAGGGTGCTTCAAACTTTAAGGGAGTAAAGGTTATATGCTAAGTTTTCGAAGTGTGAGTTCTGGTTGAGTCAAATGGCATTTTTAGGCCACGTGGCTTTGAAGGATGGTATACAAATCGACCCCAAGAAGATAGAAGCTATTACAGAATGGCCGAGGCCAACTACAGTAAGAGAAGTACGGAGTTTCCTAGGTCTAGCGAGCTACTACAGGAGATTTGTGAAGGACTTCTTTAAAATTGTCGCACCTTTGACAAGGTTGACCCAAAAGAGTGCTAAGTTTGTGTGGATAGATAGATGCGAAGAGCACTTCCAATTATTAAAGGATTTGTAGACGTCAGCTCTAATTCTGACTTTTCCTTCTGGAAATGAAGGGTATACGGTGTATTATGATGCTTCAAGAGTAGGATTAGGGTGTGTGTTGATGTAAAATGGCCAAGTAATTGCTTATGCTTTAAGGCAACTGAAGAAACATAAGTGAAACTATCCTATTCATGACCTAGAGATGGCAACTGTTATGTTTGCTTTGAAGATATGAAGGCATTACTTGTATGGGGTTACTTGTTAGATTTACACCGATCAGAAGAGCTTGAAGTATACCTTCCAGCAAAGGGACTTGAACTTGAGGCAGAGAAGATGGATGGAACTCCTTAAGGACTATGACTGTTCCATTTTGTACCATCCAGGCAAGGTGAATGTTGTTGCTGATGCTTTGAGTAGGAAGTCAGCAGGCAGTCTTGCCCACATCAGCTCAGATAGGAGGCCCATTATCAAGGAAATGCATGAATTGATTAATTAAGGGTTGCAGTTGAAAGCTACTAAAATGTGCCTTTTAGCTCAATTCAGGGTATGATCAATATATTTAGATCAAGTTAAGGCAGCTCAGAATAGGGACCCACAGTTGCAGAGGATTACATATTGTCACGACCCAAAATAGGGGTCATGATCGGCGCTAGGGAATGGGAATTCTTTCGAATCCGAAACCCGTAGCAAGCCTAAAATAAAATAAAACATGCAATAGAAATAATAACAACACATTTAAGTGAAATATTATGCAGCGGAATAAAATCATAAATATCAAAATAATATTTCCACCAAATGAAATTAAATCAAATCCTCAACTCATATATAGAAATAAACTTTTAATATAAATTTCAGTTCAAATATTTAAAGTACATATCTCATATAATTATAATACAACAATCTCATAATCGACCATAACTACTGCAGTGTCTAGATTATAAAATAAAACTCAGATAAGCAATTTACATAAAGAAGCCGGAGCGGAAGAAATCTGGTGTATAGGCCTGCTACTGAGGTCTGAAGATGATAACTCTCCTGAAAAATAGTCAATGGAGGGGAGTCAGACCTCACTGAGTGAATTACTATAATATATATACATGCATACTAAATGTCAATGCATACAGTTAATAGTATATATATAAATATATATACAAGCAAATACACACAGATGCAATAAAATTATTTTATATATTTATTGAAAATCACTATTTATGAAGGATCAAATAGAACCTTAGAATATCACAACCTCAAAACAGTGTTAGACAACACTCTAGCCATACAGGCTCATTTATTGCAAATATAATCACTTGATCCATTTGGACAGTAAACTGGCCCTGAGACACTAAGTCAACCGAGCTCCAGCAGTCTGACTGTCAGTGTGATTGGCCCCGAGACACTAAGTCAACCCAGCTCTAGCAATCACACTCCCAAATCATTTCTCACATATCAAATAATCAAATCCAATTAATATCCTCAAACAAGTTAGTAATTTAGCCTAAATGCTATAAACGTACCGGTACGTACTCGATCCTAGTGCTGCCCACTAGGTAGCACGTTCTATTAATATCCTTCATTAAAATATAAAGCATACATTCATAAAAATAAATGATGCATGAATTGAATAAAATAACAACATAAACTATATATATATATATACTAGAAATATACCAAAAATAAACCAGGTATATTTCGAGTATATATACGTCAAATAAATCCAATATAATTGTAAAATAAACTAAATATATATTCTAAAATATTTTAAATATAAATATTTAATAAAGCATACATATAATTTAAAATATACCAAAAATAAACCAAAAATAAACTAAAAATAAACTTAAGTACTGATTAAATTATTTATGCATATTTAATCAAAATAAAACATACATTTCTAAATCATGCACCCTAAAGCATATATATATAGAATAGTAACTCATAATTAGTGCGCTCCACGAGATAGGTCCGATGGGCCTGGTCCACTAGGCCTCGGTCTCGGTGCAACTAAACAAACAATTAATGATAGAAATAAGAATAAATCTAATGAAAACTCCTAAAAACTCGATCTAGATTACTAGACACAAAATTAAATCAGAATCCGACCAGATATCACGTTTTACGAGAATTCAACCGAAAATCCGGCAGAACCACCCCTGTAAAATGGACATCTCTCTACTCAAAGAGTAGAGCCGGCCCTGCAAAGAAACACACTTCAAAAAATAGACACAGAATCACAACCAAAATCCCTCAGTCGAACTCCAAACTACAAATCACTGATCGAGGTCCACAATTCACAGAGTATTTACAAAACACCAAAAATACCCTTATATCATAGAAATACATTTAATAAGTAGAAATTACATAATTAACCATAAAACACAGTAAAAACCGATGAAAACTCATTTATTTAGAAAAATCGTATATTATATATATAATTTGAAAATAATTCACGAAAAATAGTTTTAATTAGTTAAAAATATTAAATAATTTGTGGAAATCATTTTTATACCTTAAATAACTATTAAAACTAATTTAATTACATTTTTACCCAATTTAGGGTAAAATTACCAAAATACCCCTATATATAAAATATACTAAAATTAATCCAAAAATTCACCAAAAATAATATAATTACTAAAAATTAATTTTTTTCAAAATATATATATATATCAATAAATAAACTCAATTAACTAATTAATTTCAATTAAACACACAATTAACCCTATTTTTCCAAAATTACATAAACTAAATAAATTCAAAATAAATACATAAAAATTCACAACAATTCCAAATAAATTTCTATAATTCATTTAAACACCTATAATTACCATAAAACATAATTTCATAATTTAATTAATTAATTTTTGAAAATTAGAAAATAATAATAAAATATTCAAAAATACCCAAAAATCAAAAGAAATTCCAAAAATTCTAAAAAAATTCACACATGAATATTAAGTTAAGGGGAACAACTTTTGTGAATTAATTTCTCATGAATCAATCAATTAAGGCTCAAAAAAAATTCAAAAACCCTAATAGGCTGAAATTTGCAAAATCGAAACCTAGGCAAATCTAGACCATTTTAAGTGAAACAAAGTTTGGAATCACACTCACTGGAGCTCAAGGAGAATAAAGATACCGGAGGTGTCAAAAATGGTGGCCGGAATCGCGTTGATCAACAATGAAAATGAATTTTGACTTTCTAGCGGTTTTGAGCTCCTTCGATGCGAAAACGGGCTCTGCTGGTGGCGGGGAAGGCTAAGGAAGGAGGTGGCACGCTAGGAGGCACACCGACGGTAAGGGAACGACGTGATAGACGGTGGTTGGCGATGGGAGGTGATCGGGGAAGAAGGAGGAGTAGTTGGGGGCAGAATTGTAATTTGCCAAAAATTTTTGATTCTAACACTATATTATGTGTATATATATATATATATATGTATTATTACACTATATATTATAATAATATAAATTCCACACATATTAAATATACACCACACACATAATTTAATATTTTTAATAATTTATATACTAAAAAAAATAATTAAATAATATTAAAACTATATAATAAATAATAATAAAAAAATAATTAGGGTAATTAATTAAACCCTAGATTAATTTAAATATACACACATATACACTCTATCTAGTACTTTTAAAAATATATATGTGTTCATGCAAATGCGAAAATCTATTTAAAATAATTAATAATAAATAATTTACGTGTCAATTTTTCCGAAAGTGCAAGTCCCGGGAAAATTTTACGTAAGACACTTAAAATAATATAAAATAATTAAAAATCATTTTAATTATATAACAACTCATAAAATATCATAAATATATATACAAAATTATTAACACTGCATATCCCGATGTAGTATAAAACTATTTAAAAACTAGGATATTACACATATGAAGTGCAACAAGGGCAGTCAAGAGATTTTGTGATTGACAGAGAAGGTGTGTTACGTTTAGGTATTAGGATTTATGTGCCGGATGTTGATGACTTGAGGAAGGAAATTATGGAAGAGACACATTTTTCTACTTATAGTATCCATTCAAGTTCTACCAAGATGCATCATGACTTGAAAGATACATATTGGTGGAATGGAATGAAGAAGGATATTATAGAGTTTGTATCTAGATGTCTGACTTGTCAGCGAGTGAAGCTTGAACATCAGAGACCTTCGGGATTATTGCAACCTATGCCAATTCCCGAATGGAAATGAGACATGATAGCTATGGACTTTGTGATTGGATTACCTCGGACTATATAAAGCTATGATGTTATTTGGGTTATTGTTGATAGGCTAACTAAATCAACACACTTTCTACCAGTGAAGAAGACGTACTCTACTGATAGACTGGTAAGACTTTATGTCAACAAGATTGTTTGTCTACATGGGGTACCCAGTAATGTAATATCCTGCGTTTTTAAATATTTTTATACTGTATCGAGATATGCAGTGTTAATAATTTTTGGTATATAATCTTGATATTTTATGAGTTTGTTATTTAATTAAAGCTAATTTTAATTATTTTATATTATTTTAAAGACATTTAGGTAAAATTTTCCCGGGACTTGCATTTTTTAGAAAATTTGTACGTAAATAATTTACTATTAATTATTTTAAATGGATTTACAAAATTGCATGAGTTCATACATTATTTTAAATTTCATATTAAAATATATATATATACATGCACATATATTTACATAATTAATTAAATTAGGGTTTATTTCCATTAAGTCCTAATATATTATATAGTTACTATTTAATTAGCATGTGTACGTGTACATATATATATTATTGTGTATTTTAGAATATGTGGTGTGTGATTTTCTTAAATATTATATTAATATATTTTAATAAAAGTTATTAAAGTATTATTATTATAATATATATATATATATAAACAAAGAATTTTTTTTCTTTCTTCTTTTCTTCTCTTCTTCCCTATTTTCTTCTTCTCCCCGACCCTCCTCCATCAACCCTCACCCTCACCACCTGTAACTTCCGATCACCGACTGTTAAAGTGCCTCCCGGTTATGCCACCGTCTTCTCCAGCAGCTCCGCCGTCCTTGTCACCTTCCTCAGCGCCGGCATCGACCTCTGTTGCCTGTTTTTGCCCAAAATTCATTTTCTTGCCGTTCTCCTCCGTCCGGCCACCAAATCAGATATTTTTGGTGGCGTTGAACTCATGGAGCTTTGAAGAAGTTGATTCTAGACTCCTTCCAGCCTGAAAATGAGTGGTGGTGAGGTTTCGAACTCGTTTTAGTTTCGGCCACTTTGACTTCTTTGTTTTTTTTTTAAGCTTTTCTCTTTTGATTATGAAAAACCCCTTAAAAAAAATGTTGATCCTAGTAGCTTAATCTTCATGTGTGAATTTTTTTAGAATTTTTGAAATTTATTTTGATTTTTGGGTATTTTTGAATATTTTTATTATTATTTTCTAATTTTCAAAAATTAATTAATTAAATTGTGAAATTGTGTTTTATGGACAAATATAGGTGCTGAAAAGAATTATAGAAATTTATTTGGAATTTTTGTGAATTTTTATGTATTTATTTTGAATTTATTTAGTTTATGTAATTTTGGAAAAATAGGGTTAATTGTGTGTTTAATTGAAATTAATTAGTTAATTGAGTTTATTTATTTATATTATTGATATATATGTTGAGAAAATTAATTTTGTGCAATTAATTATTTTTGGTGAATTTTTGAATTAATTTTACTATATTTATATATATAGGGGTATTTTGGTAATTTTACCCTAAATTGGCTAAAAATATAATTAAATTAGTTTTAATAGTGATTTAAGGTATAAAAATAATTTCTACAAATTATTTAGTATTTTTAATTAATTAAAACTATTTTTCGTGAATTATTTTCAAATTATATATATAATATACGATTTTTCTAAATAAATGAGTTTTATCGGTTTTTACTGTGTTTTAGGGTTAATTACCTAATTTTTACTTATTAAATGTATTTCTATGATACAAGGGTATTTTCGGTATTTTATAAATATTCTATGAATTGTGGACCTCGGTCAGTAAACTGTACCTTGGAGTCCGACAAAGGGGTTATGATTGTGATTCTGTGTCTGTTTTTCAAAGTGTGTTTCTTTGTAGGTTCGGTTCTACTCTTTGAGTAGAGAGATGTCCGTTTTACAAGGGAGGTTCTGTCGAATTTTTGGTAGAATTCTCGTAAAACGTGATGTCCGGTCAAACTCTAATTCTGATTCTGTGTCTAGTAATCTAGATTGAGTTTTTAGGAGTTTCCATTAGATTATTCTGATTCCTGTTGTTATTTGTTTGTTTAGTTGCGCCGAGACCGAGGCCTAGTGGACCAGGCCCATCGGGACCCATCTCGAGGAGCACACTAATTGTGAGTTACTATTCTATATTATATATGCTTTAGGGTGCATGATTTAGAAATATATATTTTATTTTGATTAATTATGCATAAATAATTCAATTAGTATTTAAGTTTATTATTAGTTTATTTTGGTTTATCTTTAGTTTATTTTCGGTATATTTTAAATTATATGCATGTTTTGCTAATAAATTAGGTTTAAAATGTTTTTGAATATATTTCTAGTTTATTTCGTAATCTATCTGGATTTCTTTGACGTATATATACTCGAAGTATACTTGGTTTATTTTTTGGTATATTTCTAGTATATATATGGTTATTGTTGCTATTTTATTTAAATTTATGCATCATTTATTTTTATAAATGTATATTTTATTTATTAAATGAAGGATATCAATAGAATGTGCTACCTAGTGGGCAGCACTAGTATCGAGTACGTACCGGTACGCTTATAGCATTTAGGCTATATTACTAACCTATTTGAGGATATTGATTGGATTTGATTTGTCTGATATGTGATATGATTTGGAAGTGTGATTGCTGGAGCTCGGTTGACCAAGTGTCTCGAGGCCAATCACACTGACAGTCAGACTGTTGGAGCTCGGTTGACTTAGTGTCTCGGGGCCAGTCTACTGTCTAAATGGAATAAGTGAATATTTTAGAATAAGTGAGCCTATGTGGCTAGAGTGTTGTCTAACACTGTTTGAGGTTGCAATTTTCTAAGGTTCTATTTGATCCTTCATAAATTGTGATTTTCAATAAAAATATATTAAATGATTTTTATTGCATTTGTGTGTAATTGCTTGTATACATACATATTATATATACTTTTGACTGTGTGCATTAGCATTTAGTATACATGTATATATATTATAGTAATTCACTCAGTGAGGTCTGACTCCCCTTCGTTGACTATTTTTTTTTCAGGAGAGTCATCGTCTTCAGACCTCAGTAGCAGGCCTGTACGCCGGATTTCTTCCGCCCCAGCTTTATTATGTAAACTACTCACTTGAGTTTTAGTTTATGATCTAGACACTGCAGTAGTTATAAAAATTGTGAGATGGTTGTATTGTATTTATATGAGATATGTACTTTAAATATTTGAACTAAACTTGTATTAAAAGTTTATTTATATATATGAGATGAGGATTTGATTTGATTTCATTTGTTGTAAATATTATTTTGATATTTATGATTTTATTCCGCTGTAAATTATATTATTATTATTATTGCATGTTTTATTTTATTTTAGGCTTGTTACGGGTTCCGGATTCGAAAGAATTCCCGTTCCCTAGCACCGGTCATGGCCCCTGTTTTGGGTCGTGACAAGTAAGTATAGTGTCAGACATAGGAGCCACATTCACCTCAGTCTTTTGGCAAGAATTACACAAAGCTTTAGACACCAGACTAGATTTCAGTATAGCTTTCCATCCTCAGACAAATGGTCAGTCAGAGAGGACCATCCATACATTAGAAGACATGCTGAGGATGTGTGTGATTGATTTTAAAGGACAATGGGATTCACACTTGCCATTGATTGAGTTTGCCTACAACAATAACTATCATGCTAGTATTGAAATGGCTCCATATAAGGCACTGTACGGTAGAAAGTGCATATCACCATTATGTTGGGAGATTGGTGAGAGGCAGCTGACATGTCCAGAGTTAGTATAGGTGACTTCAGAAAAAGTTATCATCATACAGCAGAGATTGAAGACAGCCTTCAGCAGATAGAAGAGCTATGCTGACCCTAGGAGAAAGGATGTATCCTTTATAGTTGGAGACATGGTGTTCTTGAAAGTGTCTCCAATGAAAGGAGTCATGAGATTTGGCAAGAAGGGTAAGCTAGCTCCTAGATACATTGGACCGTTTGAGATTTGGTCAAAAGTGGGTGAAGTGGTGTATAGGTTGGTGTTGCCACCAGAATTGTCGAGAATCCACCCCGTATTTCATGTATCTATGCTAAGGAAATACATTCCTGACCCATCTCACATTCTGCAACCTCAAGCCGTAGAGCTTAGTGATGATCTTACCTACAAAGAGTATCCGGTGGCGATTGTGGATCGCCAAATTCGACAGTTGCGAATCAAGGAGATATCGATGGTGAAAGTGTTATGGAGTAACCACACTACTGAGGATTGTACCTGGGAGACTAAAGTTGAGATGCGAGCATCTCTTTCCTTCTTGAGCTTTGTAATCATTCTTTCTTTAAATTCGAGGACGAATTCTTATAAGGAGGGGAGACTGTTATGAACCATATTTTTAAATTAATTTATTTTAAAATGAGATATGCAGTATTAATAAATTCAAAAGTTGTATTTGAATATTTTATTATTTTGTGGTTAATATTTATTATTTTACGTTTGATTATAATTTTCTACGTAAATATTTATTTCGAGACTTATTATTTCGGATAATTAATTTATGTTATTTATATTTACTACTTTGAATAATATTATTTTAATAATATTTAATTTAGTGCATTATTATTTTAATGTTATTATTATTTTTAATAAATCATATTAGTTGTATTGTTATTTTATGTGTTATTATATATATATGCACACATATAAATTAGAGTATATTATTATTTTATGTGATTATATTATTTATTATTGTGTTATATATATATATATATATATGTGTGTGTGTATATATATATGTATATAATATGCATGTGGTGGAGATTAATACATGTAAGCATATTATATATTATAATATTATATATATATACACATGCATAAACCCATACATAGCCATACATACAATAAACATATACATAAACACACACATTCACGTGCACAAACACAAACATAAACATAAACATAAAACATATAAACATATAAAACAAACACAGCAACAAAAAAAAAACATTCACGCACACACTATTCACTATCTCCTGCCTCCCGTAACATCCCGTTTTGAGCTCGTTGGTGTGCCTCTCCTATGTCTAGCAGCCACCACATCCTCTAGCCACCTTCCACTGTCCCTTCCAGCTCCTTCTCCGGTGCCGGTGGCTTGTTAAACAGAAAGAAACCGAAAACCTCCATTTCCGGCCAACCTCGCTTTTCTGGCCACCATTTTTCGAGCTTTTGGTGTCTATCAACTTTTCTAGCTCTGGTGAGCATGAATCTAAGTTTAGTTTAAGCTTAAAACTTCATTTTCTTGAGTTTTGTTGAATTTTTGTTTTTGGAGCTTTAGGGTTTTGAATTTTTTTTTAACTTGATCTAGCTTGAATCTTACAAATTCCCTTTACAAATGTGATTCCTAGTGGCTCAATCTACCTCTATGAATTTTTGTATGATTTTTGGAATTTATTTTGATTTTTGTGAATTTTTGAATATTTTATTAATTTTTGTAAATTAATTTATTAAATTATAAAATTGGTTGATTTAGTGATATTATATCTTGTTATTAATTTTAGTGTTGAGAAATTAATTTTTTAGAATATTATATAATTTTTATGAATTTTTATAGTTTATGTCAAAATTGAATAATTAGGTTAGAGTTGGATTTTTGATGAAATAATGGTTTCAATATGTGTTTTAATTAATATTAATAATATATATGTTGAGAAAAATAATTTTAATGCATTTATATAATTTTTAGGGAATTTTTGAGTAAGATATTATGTATATTTTTATATTATAGGGGTAAAAATATAATTTTTTGCTAATTATAGCTAAATACTATATTTTAATTGGTTTTAATATTATTTGAGGAATTAAAATAATTTTTAACTAATTAATACTAATTTCAAAAATTGTTTTCAAATAATATATTATATTATTTTGGTAATAAAATGGGTTTTAAACTAATTTTATTATATAATTAAACTATTTAAGCAATTAAATGTGAATTTTATTAATTAGAATTAAGTTGTGTTGTTTGGTTGGGTTGTGAACTCGGTCGAGCTAAATGTAATATTGGAGAGCCGACCCGAATATGGTTGAGTGTGAATACTAGAAGTGTGTTTTTTTATGCAGGAATGACTCTATCTACGATAGAGAGATATCCGTTTTACAGGAGAGACTCTGTCAAAATTTCAGTAGATTTTCTCGTAAAATGTGACATCTTCCATAATTTTCTAGCATAAATTAGAGTATTACAATCTATTGGGTCTTATACGATTTTTCCCGAGTCATTCTAAAGTCTCGTAATTTTATTAATTTCCCTTCTTATTCCATAAGTATGATTTTAAAAATGAATATGTTATTTTTAGAGAGTACTGAAGCGGAAGTTTCTGGATTGAGGCAGACGCGCGATCGTCAGCCATCTCGCTCATCCTGTAAGTTAATAAACTAATATGTACGTGTATTTTCTTTAAAATTGAGTGTGCTCATATTTTTAGTATTATTTACATTATCGATTTGAAGTAAATGTTGTTATAGAGAATTTTATTGCAATTTATTTAATTATTTAAAAACTAGTTTTGAGAAATTTTGGTAGAATGGGCTATTTGGTGGATTTTACCAGGACCGTGTGCACATGGTGGAGATTGAGAAATGAATCCAAAATATGTATGATTTGTGGTTATAAACTGGAACGGGTGTCTCGGTGGAAGCCTCTACTCTCGGGGATTGCCAGTGATGTGAAAAGTTAGGAATGAACTGGGATAAGTGCCTCAATGGATGCCTTAGCTCTCGGGGACTGCCAGTGCCATGTGCTTGGATTAAGTGGATGACTGCGGCTTGGTGCCTCGGTTGATGTCTCTGCTCTCGGGGACCGACAGTCCATTTGGATTAAGTGAGTCCAGTTGGCCATTTAGAATTGGGTTTAAGGTTCTATCGAGATTTTTTTTCAAAAGCTATATATATATATATTGTAAATTATTTTCACTATATTCATACGGTTTTCAAAAAGGTTTTCAAACTGTACAATTCTTTTATTAACTTACTCAGTGAGGTCTAACTCCCCTCAATTTAATTTTTTTTTCAGGATTTTGGACTTTTCTGTTAGGCCTACTTTTCTTCGCCGTATAGTTTCATCACCGGCTATTATACGTAGGTCTATTTAATTGTGTTGAAATTATTTTTGTGTACTGCAGTAGAGAAAACTGTTTAACTGAATATTTTATTTGGGAATATCATGTATTTATAATATTGTGTACCGAGACATTATTTGTAAAACTGATGTTTATTTATTTTATGCACTATGATATTATGGTTTAAATTATATTGAGAAAAATCAGTTTAATAATGTGCATTGTAATTTAATTATTTATTGTAAGGTTTCAAAGTTTTTAAATTTCACATTTTCTTTTAAAACTTATTACTGGGTTCGATAGCTTTATGTTTACTTATTCTCTAATGCTGATCACGTGACATGAATTCGAGTCGTTACATATAATTTGACCGACTTCCAGTACGAGTTGGAGATTCATTAATTGTGTTTGTTTATGCAACCTGCTCAAAGTAACAAATACCCATTTGAATTCACAATTTTTAATGCAAATTTTGGTAGCAGTTACAATACAAACAAGAAGCCTCCTTGCTTATTTTTAAGAGGCATTGCAACTTGCAAGGGGTTCTTGAGGATTTTTTTTTTTTTTCTTTGATGCCTTCCGTCTGCTAAATACATTCTGTTCTCAATTTCAATAAGCAACCCAAATCACAGGATCCTTTACATTTTCTAGTTCTGAATTGTGACACTGAAAATTCCAATGATTTTCATTGGAGACCTGAGAGTAGAAAAAAAAAGAAAAAAACTATTTACAGCCAGAATGGTGAAGAAAAGGGTATCAGCAATTTCATTCATTCATTCAAGATGATCATGGGGCCTCAGTGACAGGAACATAGCTGCATACCGGCGAAGCAAATTCTCAACATTTCCATTAATCACTACAGGAATCACTAGACCTCTGGTCCTCATCCTGTAGTGTCTCCAAGCAAATTGTATGTTCACAGCCGCCCATGTTCGCCAATTCGAAGAGTAGTATCTCATTTTTCGTTTAAGCCTTTCGCTTGCAAATGTGTACCTGAAGTGATCGGTTATGTACCTTAGATGGTTTGCATCCAGAACAAACGCTTCTGTTGGTTCCAAGCAAAAAAATGTTGCGGATGACGCTGGCAGACGGTCTCTAAAGGGCCGGTGTAGACACCAGGAGAGCAATTCATCACCTAAAAACCCTCCAGGTTCAAGCACACTTGTGCCTAACATGCCTTTGCTAAGCCTTTGGCTGCGTCTCACCCGTCCACGCACTATAAAATACATCCTTGGCACAGGGTCTCCTTCTCTGATTATCTGTCTTATACATACATCAAAACCTTCATTACCATGCGCTCATTCGCATATTTCATCGCTAGTTAACTAAATCTATGATTTTTCACCTTTTCGCCTTTGCAAAATATAAGGGGCTTGACACGATCACAGATGTTGTCCAGAACAAGATCATCCAGATTGTGAAATAGAGGTGCCTGAAAAATAAAAAATAAAAAGAAAGCCATAGAGTTTGCAATTTTTTTGGTAATTACTTCCAGTATCCAATAACAATAAGGACTTCAACTAATTTGGATCAAGTCGGGTGGATCTCATAAGAAGAACAAAATTCTTCTAATACTTGTTTTCTTCATTCATAACACTCAAACTTAGAAATTTTATTCAAGAGAATCTACTTGCCACTTAGACTAACATTGGTTAGAGTTTGCATTTTTATTACTTAGGGACATTGTTTGAAAGATGATTATGATTAGTTCCAACCTTTTTTATGAGATCCAAGCAGAGATGGCGCTTAATGTCTCTCCGGAGTCCCTCAGGCAATTCTTCAATCCACTTAATCTCATCTTCTCCTCCCATGATGGCCCATCTTTGGTTGTCAAAATGTCTCATTCGTCTTCTCAAATCAGATGGCAACTGTCTTCTGCTCATCCACCATTCTATATCTCGACGTTTTAGCTGCATGTTTTTGTTTTTTGCCAAGATCACTGACAAAAACACCTATCAAATAATAACGAGTTAAAATGCCCCTCCTGTTTTGAATTGTAAGTTCTATGTCAGAACAGAATCAAATAAGATGAAAAATTTATGTATTCACCTGTATGTTCCCAACCATTAGAGTGAAGAGAGTCAATCCACACAGGACAATGAATATGCTGAACATCACTTCCACCAAGTTACTTGTCGGAACAAGTTCATTGCCGAAAGAGCTTTCAACAGGGAAAGGAAAACAGAAATAAAGAAAGTGATGTCAGTCAGGTTAAGTAACATCCGCATTTGGTAGTCACAAGAGCCTAATTCGGATCTCATAAGAGTAAAATCTCTCAAACGTTTGTTTTTTCCATGCATAAGACTTGAACTCGACACTTTGTTTAAGAGAATCCAAACTTCTTACTACTTCGTATAAAATTTATATGAAACAATTGCAAATGACAATGCACAGGATCATCAGTTGTGAAATATGGTACCTTAGGTTCAACAAGCCCCAGAAAATGGGATATAGTATCCTGACAGCAAGAGAATGGCTAGTAACGACTAGAAGTCCTTGCGAATAGATCCCATGATTGAATGGACCTTCATCATCCAAGCACAATGGTTTAGCAATCATTTTTGTGCTATTGCCACATGGGTTCCCAAATTTGTCTTGAGGATACATAAACTGATAGCAGACACCTCTGGAGCACGAGAGAGAGAGCCTGCAATTGCCATTTCTATCACACTGCTCCTTAAGACACTTGACAACACTTTGAGTGGCAAGCACATACCAGCATCCTCCAATAACCTTTACATGCATGAAAAGGGTGAAAAAATAAATACCAACGAGAGCTAGTTAGCAAGTAGTTAATAATTAATATAAGAATCGTAATCATCAAATGAAGGTGTATGTAGTTGACTAACATGAGAAGCAATTAGGTAGGCAACGAGATTAATGCCAAAACCACACCAAATAGTGCCAAAGATATAACCTGTGACTTTTCTCATTCTGCTCATCAAGCAAAAACTGTGGTAGAGCTTAGGTAGAAATTGAAACAAGAAGGTTAGCAGTATTATTGTTAATACCAGCTTAATCTTCTCTTGCGCTATTAATCTTGGCACCAACAACCAAAACATTGCCTGCAATTAAAGGAAAGAAATTAGCTGATCACAAGAATCAACCATCCTCATAATCTCTTTGACATCAAACCATTCATCTACAATTAAATCTTGGAGTAATACAAGTTTTAGAAGACTGTAATAAGAAATTGGATAATGATACAGTCGCAAGTCGCTATGTGACAATTTTTTTTATTTTACAATTTACACTTTGCTCTCCCATATTTTTTGTGTTCATGATATAGACCGCATTTTAGTGGGATATCTTAATAATATTTCGCAACAGCCATATGACCGCATTTAACTTTTTCTTACAAAAATATACATATATTAAAATTTAATCGAACAATAAAGACAGTGGCCACTCCTTATCTCAAGTTCCACTTCTGTTAGTGTACCATTAATTAGCTCTAATCTGATTGCCATTTCTACATAACATGGCCCATCTCAATGGTAATCATTACTCTGAATGGTGATGATTAATTTAGTTATGCAAATAATTTCATTAGCTAAATGATTGGTAAGTCTAGTTGTAAACACCTTTTGACTTCAGTGTCGTGTTTTGTCTAGTGATCACTCAAGCTCAACGTGTGTAGCATGTTGCCAATTTTTTACTATTGCATAACAGCTTCGTCTTTGTTTTGTTTTTAAAACAAAAAGAAAGAAAAGTTTGCGTAAAACAGGACAAGACAAGGCTATATTGCATGGCATACCCAACAATAGGTATTTAAAATTGCCGGAATCGTGAAGATGTCCCACCAATTGCAATCAAGTTTTCCAATTAACAACAGTTGATGTTAACACAAATCTAACTTTTTCTTTCTTCTTTTTTATTGTAACACAAAAATCATAAAAATGGTGCCCACATAGAACTATATATGTACCTCACTCATTAGACCAAATCTAACAAAGATGATTGGTTCCTTTATTTATTTATTTTTTATGTATAAAATATTATTTTCAAGTCAGTTTTTATGTTAATCAATAAAATCTGCTACAGCTTTGTAATAAATAAGATATTTTTTTTTCACTTACTAAACTAATATATAACAATAAATAAATGAAACTGCTAAACTACTCGAAATTTCTCTCGTACGTTAATGGTCATTTAACAAATAATAACCAATTTGTAATTTGACAAATTTTAGACTCTCAAAGTCATTAATAAATTCAAGTAAATAAATCTGTGAACTGGCTTACAATTTTAAGCAATAGTTTAATATTACATTGTTTTTGTCTAAACTACCGGTATCTAAAACTCATTAAATTCTGATTAATTCGATTAGACATGACTACAAAAGCAATAAAGAGATTTTAACAACTAATTTAACGCAGTTACATATACTAAAACTTGAATCTAAAATCTCGTTTAACTGAAAACAACCACTATCAATTAACTATAACAGTTGTTGGTTCAATATGGATATTATTTAAACATGTTATTAGAAAAATATAATTTTATAGTAAATAATTTTTGTTTATAATTTATATTTTCAGGTTTCTTTGTATTAGATTAAGCTCGTGACGATAAATAATAGCAAACTTGACTTGAGTTAGTTTGGATAATAAACAAATCAAATTTCGAGTTAAGATGAAATGAAATACAACTGCTAAACTAGCCCTCTCTTGAATTATAAAAGTAATTGTTTTTATTAATTCAATCAATTTAAAATCTAACTCAAAATTTTACTAGTTCCAAAATAATTTCAGTATTAAAATAACAATATTTTTTCATCTTAAAGGCAGGCATGACTAAAATAAATCCACCGAAAATCTATTGAATTAATCAGATTTCAGTAAACTTTTTACTAAACAAAATTGAATAGAAAAAAAAAAAAAAAAAAGAGATGAAGGATGAAGGGATTGAACTAACCTGAGGAAATGGGAGGATGACAAAAACATCAAACCAGAAACCTTTAAACGACTTCATATAATGAGTAGCAATGGCACGTGCGTCCCACACGAGTTTCCCACATCCAAACACAAGACTCTCTTTGGAAACATAAGCCAACCGAAACTGTAACCAAACATGCCAGAACTGAACGGCGTCCAGGCAAGTCCGAGCAACCGTCACAGCCGCCGCCACTTCATTATCCACATACAAGCATGGAGCCCCACCTTGGCCTATCGACAGCGTCAATGCATAGAAGAAAAGAGGATCCACGGCTAAAGAAATGCCACGAGCTAACAAGAACGCTCTGTTCCACCATTGCACCAGCTGGCTACGTGGGTCAACAACTGACCCAAAAAGGTACGGCGGTTTTCGAGTCTGTTTGGGAACTGGGTTGCTGGCGGTGGGTGGGTTTTGGATAGGGATAAGGGAAGATCCGGCTAATGCTTGCCAGTGAGGCTGGTGAGAAGTAACGCTGTCGCAGCTTGTGGAGTGGAAGATAGGGACGCCTACTTGTGTACATGCATAGCACTCGGTCGTCGTCAAAGTCGAGCTGCTGTCGTTAAAAACGGTGTCGTTGTAGATGGTAGCAGGGACATTGTTGTTGGGTTTTTTCACGAGCTGGAGGCACCTGCAAAAGAGACCATTCATGTATGATAAGGACATGCTATTATCTTTATATATTTATATTTAAATTCTATGTTTATATAATTAGTATGTAGGAAAATATCAATATGTGCACATTTATATGTATATGGTGAAAGAGATAAAGAGAGTGGAATGGAAGTCTATGAGCATAATGAAATGGAAGAGTTACAAGCAATATGGATTAAGTGTATAATACTTACGTATAATTTAAGCTATAAAAAATATGAACATTCATTTAAAAAAAGGAGGATTTTAATTCTCCTCATTTTCTCCTTTTTAGTGTTGAAAATTTAACATTTTGTAATAGTTGTTAAAAAAAATAGAGCGTATAGAATATATAGTATAAAGATAATTTTTTTTCTTTTTTGGGATTGATAGAGAGGCAAATTTTATTTTCTTCTGTTGCTAGATAAACAAGACACTGTGTTTGCCAGTATATTCAACAATTGGTGCAGCTTATTTAATTTTCTTTTCGAAATATTATAGATATAAAGTTTAAATTTCTCCACATAGAAAAAAATAATAATAAGTTTAAATTTATTCGAGTTATTTACGGATTTCAAAATTTAAGTTTGTGAGTATATTTTATAAAAATGAAAATAATTTTAAGTTTAAATCCATTTTTGTTGATTATAATGAATGAAAAAAATTAGCAAATGTACTCATTATTTATATATATATAATTAACTTTGTTTAAACTTTAAATTACTAATATAAAATTTATTGAATTTAAATTAATTCAGTTGGATTTAGGTTCAATCAATAATTAATTAAATATCATTTAAAATATCATTTAAATAAAAATAATGTCGGCATACTTATCCACCAATTATTGATTATGTATAATTTATTCATGGATATGGAACGTGATCTATGATAAAAAATCAAAAAAAGAGAAAAGAACAAAAAGAAATAAGTGTGTGTGTGGCGGATAGTGCGTGAAAAACATGGAAATTCATAGGGAAAGAACTGGAGAAATCCAAAAAAAGTAGAGACTGTTGTTGGTGGCCGGTGGGGGCTTTGGAGTGTTGAGTGAGAGATTGGTAAGTGGGGTTGAAGAGTCATGGGAGGACAGAGAAGTGAGTTGGACATTTCTATTCATTTCAGCTTTCGAAGGAATAATTTTGTGTTCCTTTCTGAACCACTAATGGCATTTTCTACTCTACACAGCATTTAACCGCACAGTTCTGCCATTACTTATTAAATGCTTTTTGTTTCTTTTAGGTTTTCTTGAAAAAAAACACTATATACATTTATATACAGTGTGTGCCAATTTAATTCAATATTAATTTTAAATTTTCTTTAATTTTACTACTCCACATCAGAAACTCATAGTAATCTTAATGCATTTCGTGTTATATGTTGAATTCAAGTATTCTCAAATTCATCTATTTTTAGCCTTCAAATCTTTTGTGTTCAAGCTCAAAGTAGTATTCGAGTATATTAGTGTAGAATATAATAATAATAATAATAATAATAATAATGGCATCATACTCTTATTGCTTAAAATGGTAGCATAAAATACGCTTATATACACCACATTGATTGATTCAATTAAACTCTCAAATTAAGTAATTTGGGTCATTTACGTAATGGAAGCAGAAATTAAAAAAATTTAGGTTACTTTGTTGAAAATGAAAATAAATATTACATTAAATGAGCATAAAATAATGAAACGATATATAAATAAATAAAAACTATATTTTAGCATAAATTAATTGACTTGTATAATATATTTTAATTTTATTTATTTATCTATATATTGAGAAGTATGAGTTTATTATTTTGATGTAGCAAATTATGTAAAACAAATATATGTGCTAGTTTTTTTTGGTTAAGTAACTTAAACTAATTTGAATATATTTTTTTTTAAACAAACTAATTTGAAGTTTATTAAAGCATAAACTCTTTATTATAAAGAATTATTATAAAAAAAATTTCAACTCATTCTCTAAATTTAAATTATAAATTATAAAGTGAATTTGACAGTTTACATGTCAAAATTCACTTTTTATACAAAAGTTTATATATTTTTATTTCTATTGACTTTTTTATTACCTAATTTTTTTTTCTTTCCATAATATTTAAAATTTAAAATTAAATCCTTTTAAGATAAAAAAAAATGAAGATTAAAATATAAAGAGTGTATTGAATTTAAATAAAATTATTTGATCTTTTTATTGAAAGATTTTTTAAAATACTTTTTATTACTTATAATATGCTATTTATTTTGAAGAGTACCATTGGAGATACTCCTACACTTTACACAATATTATTACAATACTAGTACACTAATGCTAATTGTTATATTCTATATATATATCACTTATATTTAGAGTTTATTAGATTTTAAATAATTCAATTCGGTTGGAATAAAACTATAAAAATGATTTGAAATCGAAATCTGACTCAAGTGAAAATAGTCGTATGTAAACCGATTCCAACAGTTTAATAAAGTTGTTGGTGACAGCAATACATTAAGATGGTGATAAGTAACAAAAAAAAAAAAAAAAAAAAGACAAAGTTTACCAAATTTCTTCCCAAACCTTTCTTCATATCTACCTTACTATCATAATTACGTAACCATGCAATGATTAGTCATTAGAAATTCACTAAGATTTTCTTCAAAAGTTCATAATTAACAAATACATAAATTTAATTACTATTAATTATTATTTAATTATAATGAAAAGAAATTATACCCAAAAGAAAAAACAATAAAGAAGAGGTAAAGTTAGCATCTATACCAGTCTCCCATTGCTCCACTGTTAATAGCATCTCTGTTGAAGCAGAAGAACATTTAATTCCAGCTCCAACTCAAGCCAGATTTTGAATGTATTTTCAGCTTTATCAACAGCTATCAACCCCATTAGAGATCAAAGATCCTTTACCATATATGCATAGATACACACCATAATAAAGATATAGATGTATACTTTAGTCATCACTTCTAGTTGCTCATTTTACAGTACGTAAAAAAAATAAAAAAAGAAATACGAAACTGATCATATTAGAGTAGTGAATTAGATTTACCAATTTTTCTGAGTTGTCTTCAGGACTGTGAAGTTAGGTGTTTGAGCCCCCAGTTATCTTCATGTTGTATGGTTGTCTCACATTCTTTTTGCCTTCCAAGAAACCTGGAAAATGCTATAGCAAGATGATTAAGCAACTTTCCTTCTTAAGGTGTGTGTTCAACTTCTGATAATGATAATAATAAAAGATTCTTACACATATTGCATTCTTTAATACGGTGAAAAAGGCAACTAATACAACAACACAACAATAAGCATAATTAATTAATCATGAAAACCATATTTTTGGAAGGCTTCGGCCCACTACATAAAGCCACAACATCTGGAGAAGAAGAACTAAATGCTGAAAGAAACACATTGGAAAACCTCCAAATAAAAGTGAATCTTTTGATTCTAGTTTCTTCACTAACAATAACATATGTATATAATTATATTATATTATATTATATCTCATGCATGCATGCTTTTTGACTAATTAAAATAAGGGTTTTTTTAATCTTGATTCACACACTTTATATTAATTAATCAAAAGAAAGCTGATCCACATATAATTCATCTCATTGCATTTTGTTTCGTTGCTCTATAAATATATGTAATATATTCCAAAAGATCAGAAGTTTCTTTGCTCTTTCCTCATATTTTAAACCCACCACTGTACTCATCATGCATGTTCCTATAAATTTATTGTCTATTACCCATTAATTCTTTGTCATTGCTTGTTTGGGCTGAAAGAAAAGTTGGTAGAGATATATATAAACTTTCCTAACACGTGTTTTGAGCTTGCTTTTGATGAGTTTGTAGGTGTTGTTTAAGTTTTCTATATAATAAATAGCTACTCGAGCTGTTACCCACAAGCTTACTTTAGCTTCTGTGCTTATATTAAGTACCTTTTCTCATTATATGTTCACTATTTTTTTATTTTTTAAAATTCAGAACTCACTAAACTCTCTGAATAATATCGAGACAGGACCATACAATGATACAGTACGGATACATCTCTAGACTTATTGGGGGACTGTCCGTATGGAGCCTATGAGATCTTAGGAGTGTACCCACCCACAGGAAGTAAATTTCTTGAGTATCAAGAATAGGTTTCAAGCAGGAGATCTCACCACCATGTGCTACTCCACGTTATTTCATATATCAATGCATATTATTTGAGCTTAAAGCTAAGCTTTTTAAGTTGTCTGGACTGTTTTTAAAGCTAAAGTTGAAGGATTCAGAAGATGAAAGAAAGGAGAAGAGATAAAGATTTTTGTCATCAATTAGCTAGATGTAGAATTTAGGTCAACAATGGACTGTTTCAACTAATTTGTTCTTGCATATTTATGCATAATCACACGATAGCATGTGAAGAAACAGGTCACTAAAGATGATAAAAGATAAAATGGGGACTTGCATATCGGTTTCTAGCATCTGTCACCTTCTGATACCAACTTTTCACCCATCATCTCTCACTCTTTCCGCACTACTTGGCCAAAACACGATGCTGACGTCTTTTCAATAAAGCCAATAAATTAAAGAAAATTTGAATCATCATTTGCATTTTCGTCCAAAATCTCACTTATATGTAGATATACATGTATGTATATATCATTCATGTTTAATATTATTTCTGTATTTCTCAGGACTGTGATGATGTGATGGTATGTGTCTGAGTGCGACTGGCTCTCCACACATTCGGTTACTTACATGTCCTTAGCATTATGTCGAATCTTGAAGAATTTTCACACTTTTTGTTTCTCTTTTGCACGTAAGGTGGAAGGTTCCTGGAGAGATCCTGTGATGCCTGTACGTGTGAGTCAGAGCCATAATACTGGCTGATTAATTATTCAAAAAAAAAATACAAGATACTAACATCTTGTTCACATTGCAACGTCTGTTAATTAATGTTTCAAATTCAAATCTTATATAAAAAAAAAATGTGATAAAAGAGGTTTGTTTCTAGTAAAGTTCATCAGACTCAAACTCTGAAATTATCGGCTCAGATAACTACATCATCATTATCATCAAGAAATGAAAAATTAAGAAAAACAAAAGATAGATGGGTCCTGAGAATATATGCATATATACATTGTATGACTTCAAGCAGTTCAATTCAAGATCCAGATTCCACTGCTTGCTGCTAGCCATACATGGCTGCTGTATGCAATGGTACTGTTAATATTTGGTTTTATGTATCTCTGCAAACTTATTGATATGACCAAATGATTGGATTTTTGACAAGCTGCTCAAAATAAGTAGACGGCCAAACAAAGTAATTTGAGGAATGCTCTATATCATGCATTACAAGAATATTTTTTTTGCACCTCAAAGCTAGCTAGCTAGCTATCTACATGCACACTCCATACCCTTGAGAACATTTTGGGAGCAACATATAATTCCCGTTGATGTATTAATTGATTCAAAAAAAAAAAATATTTCTTTTATTTTTAATATATCTCAGCGATTAGATTTACCATTGTGTGTGATATTTTTATTGATAAAGTGCAAAAGATTTAAAAATATATTACAGTCACTTAACTATTGAATGTAATTTTTTTTTTTTACATATGATTCTCTCTGTTTACGGTAGTAATAAAAGTTTGGACTATATTAGAATTCAAGTCGAATAGATCCATAAGAAAGGTAAACTTCTCTAGTATTTGTTTTAAATTCAAATTTTTTACTACCTAAACTAATAGCTAATACCAATGAATGGAATATACTTTAAACGTAACTAAAAACTTTCTTAGAAGCAAAATAGTTGAATGCATACTTTCACCCTTGAACTTTAAATAATTAATCTCTGACACTTCTCAGCTTCTATTGTTTTCTATTTAACCTATAAATTATTATTCTGAATTTTTTTCAGCCTTAAATTTATACTTTTTAATTTTGTTTAACTCATACATTATGAAAATGGACAACCACTTGATTTTAAATGATTTTAAACATGTAATATGCTAAAAATTATTTACAAAATTATAAAAATAAAATTAAAAATTAGCATAAAAGATTTAGAAAAATTTTGTTTCTAATTATATTGTCTCTTCAAATTAAGCATTATTTTAGTTCATGTAAGTTTTTTTTAATGTCCATATCAACATTAATTTACTAAATATGCTGATTTTATGCATTAGAGGAGTTAAATAATTTTAAAATAAAAATTTAAAAGTTAAATAAAAATAATAAAAGTTAATAAGTGTTAGCTATCAGTAGCGAAACTATGCATTTGGCCAAAAACAAACTAACATATATAATTCGAAATTAAGATTGTAGTTTGAAAATTTGTCCATTTCGGCTCTAAATTTCAAAAGTCATTATAAGGAGATTGAAGGTACAATAATATATATTCTTATCATTGGAAAGCGAAACGAAAAGGGGAAGAAAAATTAATCGATGGAGTAAAAAGGAGGCGTAAATTTTGAGAAAAGAAAGAATATGGTACATTGTTGTATCATATCATATCATGGCCAACAGCAAGCACAAAACGTGACTCACGGTTCATCATAAAGTGGTTACTATTATTCATAAACGCATTTCATCATGACAACAAATTAAACGAGCGGGTGATTTAATTTTTTTTTTTTTTACCATTGTAGATTGATGGTAGGAAACTAGAATTCAAATGATGTTATAGGAAGATAAGTGAAAAAATGATAATTTTTTTAAAGGAAATTTTATAATATAAAATTTGATTTCAACCATATAAAATTTTAAATGGAAAAATTAAATTATATCATACAATCCATTAAAATTTAAATTATATAATAAAAAATTAAACCGTGGGATAATTAAATATTTATCAATCTGCAATAATATGTCAAAATATAAAAAGTAAATTATATTGTAATTGATGTATAAAATAATTATTTACTTAATTTAAAAGAAATTTAAATCAGTTTATCTTCTTTATTTATTGATAAATGAGAAAAGCTCAAGTTATGATTTTTTTTCCATAGTCCTCGTTTTTCCGCAAGCTTGAACTAACATTGAGTTGAGATTTGTTGCAGAACAAGAAAAAGAAGACATCTAACAACAGGAGAATTACTTAAAAAAAAAAATTAAAGTCACAGTTGAGCAAATATAACATTAACTTTTACTTGCTAAATAGAGAAAGTGTATATACCGAAATTTTAATTTTACATTCAATTAAAAAAATTAATTTCACATTGAGAAAGTGTATATTTTTACTGTATTAATTAATGACTGAGATCCAATTATAATTTTATAAAATTTATTCTATTACCATTTTTTTAATCACTGATATTTAAAATTATTAAATTTTAATTAATATGATTTGATGTAAATATATATATGATAAAAAGCTCCTAATAACTAATTTTATGTCACTGTATATTACAATATAATTCTAATTTAAAATATCGCTTAAACGAAAACAATGAAAATTTCAATTGATCCCAACAAATATTACTCCTATATTGTGTATTTTGTCACTTAGTGTGTATATAAAAAAAAAGGGGATGTTTTGTTTTTCTTCCAAACTTTGATAATACAAAGTATATATAGCAATAGCTACCTATCAACCACAAAATTCAGGCCTTGAATATAAACTATAAGATTTTGTTTTTTTGGCTACTTGAGCCATTACTACGATCTTTCCTTGAGACTGGATCTTATATTGTACAAAAATGAACCAATGCTAGGGGTTGGGACCATCTCAAATTAACTTACAAGTCACATCGAAATTGTAAGTCCAAAATTGCATTATCTTTTTATTTTATATCAACACCGTAAGACTATTCATATTAAAAGTAAAAAAAATAACGACAAAGAAATACTTAATTACAGCCTAACTGCTCAGGGAAAATTTAATTATGGTTGACATAATGAAGAATGTATTCACTTTTATATATGTAATGATTCTTATGAATACTAGTTTCTCTCATAGCACACACATAACAATATATAAAAATTTATTTTTTTGAACTATCGATATTTAAAAATTATTAAACTTTAATTAATTCAATTAAATTCAAATAGAATTACACACAATTAATTTAACACGATTACTTATCTCACAACTCGAATTTGAATATCCTTTAAAGGGGAATAGTCTTCTACTTATCAATACCAACAATTATTGGTATAACAAAAACTTAATTTATTATGTCACTGTGACTGCAATTGGTAGCGCAATTACCGTCTCCTCCAACTTTATTTCAATTTTTTCCAATGAATGAAATATGTACTAAAATTATTTTTCAGAATAAAATCTTCCAAATGTCATGATCTTTAACACAAATCATATACATACATACACTCAAATATATATGCTGTTAACCTCAATGAACAATGATATACACCCATATGCACTAGTCCTCTCCACAGCATGTGACATTTGAAAATAAAAACAAAGAAAGCTCAAGCAACTTTGGACCCACTAAAATATGGATTCTAATAAGAGGCAATGAAATGGGTAAAGGAAAAAAAAAATATGGACAAAAAATTACCAGACATCAATGTTGATATAATCTCCCCCAAATAATTGAATAAAGACAATCTATATAGGCTTTTCTGGCCATCTCAATGTGGGGTTCTTCAACAAGAGTGTAGTCATTTTCTGCATATTTCATTGCCGTACAAAATCATGTTTTACACAAAACAAATCAATGAGTAGAATTGAAATAATTAATTGACTAAGAGGTAAGAACCAACCAAAAATAAATTAATGTCGACTTTCCAAGAGATTGGAAATATCCTAGAAGATCAACCCTTAGGCTGCATTCTAGCTATACCCTTAAAAAATAATGGTAAGAACAACAGGAGGAAGGGGGCATATATATTTTATACTCTTGTATTTCATATCTAATTTAATGTCAATCATTTATTTGTTCTTTTTTAGGATGCTATTCTTGTCATATAAAGATGATGCTTACGTCGATTATTGATATTTATTTCATCTAATTAATTATAAATCTTTACCTCACTCTGTGTGTATATATATATATGTCTAATAATTGTGATGATATATCATATTCTGGTTATAGTATATATAATTATATTAAATTAGTTATAAATAGATTTTTACTGATTTTGTTATTCTAATCGAGTTAAATCATATTGATTAGAATTTAATAAATTTTAAATAGTGAAGGTTAAAATTAAAAATAATAATAACAATTAAAAGCCTAAATAAATAAGGGTATTACATTTCTTAAGTACAAGACCCCAAATACATCATACAACAACCAAAGATCTACGACCACCAGTCTCATGGTGAAGATGAAGATAACCCACTAGGACATTGGCAATGGCAGCCATATTGGCAAGTATAGATTCAGCACAAAACTTGGCTTCTGGCGGTAGGTAAATATATCGAGTTGACCTTCCAAGCCCATGCCACGTCAAATTGAAAGTCGTCAGGAATTTAGCATGTATGTGAGAGCATTTTTTATATTATCGGTGCTCAAGATTCATTAACTCTAATTAATTTAATTTAATCTGAATAGAATTATAAGATATTGTATATATTAAGAATTGAATTCAAAACTTAATTTAAATTAAAATAATTATTTATCAACTAATTTCATCAGTTATTGATAATATTTATCCCATTTCTTAATTACAAAAATGAAAGAAAATATACTAAAAGTGTTGTTCTGAATTAAAATTTTTTTTTACTATTAAAAATTCAGATAAATTGTAGTCATTTTCTAATAAATTCATCGTACAAAATAAATAATTCTCAACAAAATTAATGAATAGTGAAACTTAAAACAATGTTCTACTTTCAATATATAAATTGAATTGATTTCTTCCTAATTATTACTCAAAAATAATTAATGATTTTTATTTATTTCATTTCATATTTAAATATGAATTATCAGTGTGTAGTTCAAGATCTGTCAATTGACTCATTTAGGATTGAGGTTTTATAAAGTTTTTATTTTTTTTAAAAAATAGTATATATTTAAAGATTTTTACAAAAAATTGCTTTTGGAAAAATAATTTTCAAAAAATTAAAAAAAAACTCAAAAAGTTTTTTGTTGGCCTCTAACAACAATGCCAAAGCGCCCTAAAAATATGTATCCAGTATTAAATTTGAGCTTCAAGAAGCCAAACATATGGACAAAAATATACTTAAAAAGTTAAATTACTATTCTTGAAAAATTTTCACATTATACAAAAGCACATTTCCAAATTTAAGGCTTCAACAAGAAGAAGAAGACCAAAAAAATCTAGTACTTGTTATTTTTTAGAATTGATTTTAAATTTCTAAAGATATAAAATTAATTTCCAATAATTGAACATTAAGAAGTGTCGATTCTTAATAATTTAGCAGATATTAATAAATACAAGCTTCAATTTTTATCTCCCTTCCAAAAAAAGAAAAACAATTAGGAAGCAAAACTGACAAATTGAAATTCAACTTCTTCCCATCACTAAATTAGTACAAAAAATATTAACCAAAGAAAAGGTAATTAACCAAAATAAAACAAACAAAAGGATCAATAGAAGACAAACGTATTTATTAAGTTTGTCTTAACGTCTTTTGTGGTTTTGTTAAATCACTTTCATATGCATACGGTCTGTACCTTAATTCTACACAATTTATGTTCACATTGCCTCAAAATTGACCCAATTAGAAACGAAATTCAAATTGAAGACTAAAGATTTGAGCTGAGATCTTAACGAAATGGGGGGGGGACTGATGTGATTTTTTTTAAAAAATAATATTTTAAAATATAAAAATTCAAATCTACACTTGTTATCATATAATTTAATGTGAAAAAATTAATTTTTGTTGTATAAATCATTAATATTTAAATTATTTTACATTAATATTTTAACATTTGATTTGTAACTATATATAACAAGCAAAATATAAAATAAAATTCTTTCAATTTGAATCATGCAAATAATTTTATAAGTAGTTTTTTTTATTACTATTATACAAAACCTACTGAATTGTAGTCAATCCGTTTTGACTTAAATAATACTATAGGGACAAAAAATCACTTAATAATTAATATAATATAATTATATATATATGATTGAAACTCAAAATATTGTTTGTCAGCTGGCTATAATACTTGTTGATTATAAGTAGTTTTGTTGAACATAATTCTTACTTAAATTTAAAGAAATAAAAAGAACCAAAAATTGCATATATATTTTATTTTTTACAAAGAATACCAAATTCATGGCCATGGGTGGACGCAATTGAAAGTGATTTTCTATATATATATATATATATAATCGTAAATATACGATCATGGTTGCAGTAAAAAAATATCGTTTCCTCAAAAGTTATATATTGATTATTAATAATTTTTACCTATGATCTCATTTAATAAATTGAATAATTTAGTAAGGTTTAAAAATATAAATAACAAAAATTCAATTAAAAGTTAAATCAAATATTTGTAAACACAGAGCCTATGTTTAGTTTCATTATTCCAATCCAATCATTAACACATTATTTAAGTAACAATCTTGAATTCAATTAAAGGTAATTGCTTTAAAATACTTAAAGACTCTCTCAAGTTCAATTAAGCATGTAATGATTAAAATTTAACCTACTCTCATGATTAATAATTCAACCCTAGCTCATTAAGATTTTTAGTAATTAATTTGTCATCGTAATCTACTGTCGTAACTTCCCCAAGACTCGCCTACTCTTGCGGTCAAGTGATCTAAGTTCTAAGTGTTTTAAGCTAATGAATTCTCCTAAATCTCATTGGTAAATTCATCCATAAACATGCAATCAAACAAGTTTTGAAAGATAACAAGATAAATATTACAACATATAGTATTAACTAAAATTCAGATTAAATAAAAAAAATTGTGTTCAAATCATGTCATGGAATAACTATTTCTAACCAAAACTCTGAAAGAAAACTTAGCCACACATGGTTACAATGAAATCCATAATCAAAAATCAAGAAAACAAGAAAATGAAGACAAAAAAGAAATAAAAATAAGCTCTTAGTCTTCATTGATTTCTGTTTAACTGCTTCTTATCTCTGTGACTCCTTTCCCTTCTCTCCCTAAAAAAAGGTGTTTATTCCTTATATAATACTAGAGTATGAAAAGAGTCTTTTTTTTTTTTTTAATTTCTAATTCCTTCTAATTTTTGAAACAGGAAAATTCTACCTTTGTGACGTGGCTTTGAAGCACGGTCGTGCTTTACTCAAATAAAACTGCAAATTTACTTAGCATACAACACAACATCCAACACGGGGTAGGTTCATTAGTTGTGCTTCATTATGGGTCAGAATTCTTCACTCACATGACATGTGCATGACGTGACATTACTCTGTTGACATTCAAATGTAGATAGCTTCTTCATGGCTTATGCATGACTTGGACATGGCTTTCCTCTTTTGTTGCTTTATTACATGGCATGTGCATGCCATGCCATGTAAAAATATATCAACTCCTAAAATATTTTGGGGCCTACTAGATATAAATCACAAAAACTAATTAAAACTTAAAGAAAACTTCCCAAATATACAATACATAATAAGAATCCTAAATAAATACTAACTCATAAAAATTTCCTAATTAAACCTAAAAATTACCTAAATTAATTTATTCCTTATTTAGAATTTATTAAAATTCAACTCTAAAACACATAAATAATAAACATATCAAATTCCCTTACACAAAAACTTTGCTTGTCCTCTAGCAAAAATCAAATTTTAAAAATATTAAACCCAAATCATAACTAAGGATATATAGCTTCTAAAACATGAAATCTTGATAACATAGAGATCGAAACATGTTTACTAAAGAAGATAATTAGACACAAACACAATATATATAAATAATTTACTAATTAAAATCCAAGCACACAACCTTTTGAAATCAAGTGAGCATAAATCTAGAAAAGAAAACATTAAGGACTGCAGCCTTTTTAAGGTCTTATAGTATGAGAAGCTTGTGGTGGTAAAGGTGCGCAAGTACATGTCTTTTGTGACTCATCGACATCCAACTCAACAAGATTATAAATCAGAACATATCGACCATCCCTAACTATGACCACCTTAATTTTTTTTATAATAGTGATATTAAAAGGCAATGTGGTGCAAAGCGAGGTTAAGTTGGTAAGGGAATAAAAAACCTATAGATTCCTAGCAAGCCTAATGATATATGAATCCCCCATATAAAGCTCCCTTCATTTTCTTTAAAACACCATCCATATAGAAAGTAAAACCATATCCTAATTGAGGCACTATACCCTAAAACAACATAGATAAAATAAGTCTATAAGTGTGACACACCCATTACTCTCCCTTTGATCATAAATAGTGCTAGCTATGAGGCGTTACAAGTAGCGCAATTCAGGATGGGCTATATTAGTGCTCTTGCTAACCCTAAGGTCATAGGTTTGTTCGGTGGCTCCTTCATGTATAATCTCTCTCCAAAACTGATGATAGATTACAGGTTCAAGGAGGTATTGTGCATTATCAAGCGCACCACTAGTGACATACACATCATCATAAACCATAGTGCATAGCAAATTCATTCAAAGAAAAAAAGAATTATTTGCCTTCTAATTGAAATAGCATTGTATTTTTCTTATTAAAATCAATAGGGTTACCGGAGTTGAATTAGAAAGTGGATAAAAACTCTAAGAATAACTTATAAAAAATAGGCTCCTCAATTCTCATAAAATCTTCCCACTTAGAGTTATCAATCATGCTTAATACAAATTTATTCAAGCCTACAATAGCAAGATCCCCTAACATAATATGATAGGAAGGATGGACAGGAAGGGGAAACAGAGTAGCACATGCCCTTATAAAATTAGTATTGGTAAAATGAAGAAAGGGGTGAGACATATTATATTGGTTCCCTTGATCATGGTGTGAGACATCACTCATAAAAAATAGGCTCCTCAATTCTCATAAAATCTTCCCACTTAGAGTTATTAATCATGCCTAATACCCAATACAAATTCATTCAAGCCTACAATAGCAAGATCCCTTAATAGAATGTGATAGGAAAGATGGACAGGAAAGGAAAATAAAGTAGCATATGCCTTTTTAAAATTAGGATTGGTGAAATGAAGAAGGGGGTGAGATGTACTAGATTGGCTCCCCTGATAATGGCGTGATAAAGTTGGAGCGGTGGGTGGTGTCGCGCTCATTCGAGAAGGGCGAGATAGTTGAGGGGAAGATGTGGTATAGGTCCGCTTATTTGATGATGATAGTGTCTTCCCAGATGCTTTAGATTTCCCTATGTGTAGAGAGTAAAGAGAATAAAAAGGAAAACAAAGAAGTGTAGTGTTTAGAAGGAAGAAATAAGGAAGAAAAGTGGGTGATCAAGTCAAGGAAAAGGAGAAAAATTAAGAGAGAATGGCATATGAGAAAGTGAATGGCAAAAAGAAAATATTAGAATAAGGCTAGGTTTAAAGAAGTGGGTGTTTATATATAGGGTTTTAAACATAATTTTAAGAACACGATTTGGGAAAACCGTGTTGGGTAATGTGATATGGGGAAGTGCATAGCATGACCTTTCATACCGTGCTTGGAGAATGTGTTGTCTAGGAAGTAACACGACATGCAAACTGTATTGTTATGTCGTGTCATATTCTGGAAGAATTCTGAATGTGTGACACGATATAGAGAGAGGATAACACAGTATGTCCATATTGTGCCATGGGTGTCATGATACGACATAATGCCAAGTTATTATTGTCGTGTTAGTGACTCATGACATGGCATGATGTCGTGTCATTATTGCCATGTGATTGACTTATTAACACTTGAGATGTCGTGTGATAGGTAGAGTGTAACACGACATGGAAGGGTAGTGATATGGCATGTTGGATGCCATGTCAGGGTGGTCAGCACAACATGCTATAGGTAATAGCATGGCATGCTGGATGCCATATTAGTGCTTAATATTTGGCACGACATAATGATGTTGTGGGATCATGTCATGCAATAATTTGGGAGTGAATTGAAGATTTGACACGACATAGTGATGTCATGTAATAAGGCCATAACACAGTCTATAACTCATGAAGTTTTAAGACACAGTGTAAAAATGTTGTATTAACATGTCATGTGGTGCGTGTATAATTAAATTTAAGTGTCGTACTTAGACATGGCCGATTACATGGTCGTGAATCCCTTGTGTGACTATGCAAACTAACTCCTTGAAGCAGTAGCTCTTATGACGATTGAATTATTGATCCTATGAAAGAAGTTAAGTAAATTAATTAACAAATAAAAATAAAAATAGAAGAAAAGATTAAACAAAATGAGAATTAAAAAGAAAAATGATAGGGTTGCCTCCCAATTAGCATTTTTGTAAGGTCTTTAACTTGACCATTCTGTTATGAGCTCAAACTAGATCCATGAGTGTATAAGAGACACTCGTTAAGTTAGCTTCCTTCATAAAGTAGGGCTTAAGACATTTCCCGTTAACTTTGAAAGTTTTGTTTACCTTGTTAAAAAGCTCAATTGTTATATGAAGGAAGACTTGTTTGATTCTAAAAGGTCCAAACCATCTAGACTTAAGTTGCCTTGGGAATAGCTTTAGTCTAGAGTTAAATAGCAACACCAAATCCTCTTCTTGAAACTCTTTCTTATGCAAATGTTTATCATGTCACTTCTTGGTTCTTTCCTTGTAGATTTAAGCATTCTTATAGGCATTAATATGAAACTCTTCAAGTTCATTCAACTGAAGGAGCCTTTTTACACAGCCTTTACTAAGTTAAAATTTAGAAACCTTATAGCCCATAATGCTTTATGTTCTAACTTAACCGGGAGATGACATGATTTCCCAAAAATCGGCCGAAATGGTAAAGTCCCAATTAGAGTTTTGAAAGTAGTTTGGTATGCCTATAGTTCATCATCTAGCTGAATGGACCAATCCTTTCTTGAGGCATTAACTGTCTTTTCCAGTATAGTCTTCAATTTTTATTTGAGATTTCCACTTGTCCACTAGTTTAAGGTGGTAAGGTGTAACCACTTTATGCTTAACCCTATATTTTGCTAAAAGTGATTCAAATTGACAGTTGTAGAAGTGAGAATCACCATTACTAATTATAGATTTAAGCGTACCAAAACAAGTAAATATGTTCCTTTGGAAGAACTTAGTGACTACTTTTGCATCATTAGTTGGTGAAGCAATTGCTTTCACCTACTTGGACATATAATCAACCCCAACCAATATATATTTATTTCCATAGGAGCTTGGAAAAGGTCCCATGAAATTAATTCCCTACACATTAAATAGTTTAATCTCGATTATATTTATAAGAGACATTATATCCCATCTGCTAATGTTGCTTATCCTTTTGCAATAATCACACCTTATTACAAATTGCCTTGCATCTTTAAAGAGAGAGGGTCAATAGAATCCATTTTAAAGTACCTTTGTTGCTATTTTAGTAGAGCTTGCATGTCCCCCACACTCAAGTGAATGGTAATGAGTGAATACTTCTAAAATTTCTTCGTCTGGAATGCACCTTCTTAATAATCCGTCCTCATACCCCTTATATAAATAAGGGTCATCTTAGAAGTATTGCCAAGAGTCTTAAAAGAATTTCTTCTTTTGATGGTAGTTAATGTCTGGTGGAAGGACACCACATTCTAAGTAATTCAAAAAATCTACATACCAAGGAACACTTTGCTATTTGCTAGACTCTTATGAGTTGTTCTCTTGGAAGGTCATTTAAGATTAGAAGAGAGTCTAGATTGGCACTTTGCTCAAGCCGGGAAAGGTGAACAACAACCAAATTCTCTATTCCTTTACGATCTCAAATGTCTAAGTCAAATTCCTATAAAAGAAGGATCCAATGAATAAGTCTTGGTTTAGCATCCTTTTTTGCTTTAAGGTACTTAAGGGCTGAATGGCCGATGTAGACAATCACTTTGCTTCCTATTAAATATGAACAAAATTTTTCCATAGCATGTACCATTACCAGAAGTTCCTTTTTAGTTGTTGCATAGTTTGTTTAAGCTTCTTTGAGGGTGTGGCTTATATAGTAGATGACATAGGCTTGTTTGTCTCTTCATTGCCCTAAGACAGCTCCTATTGCATAATCGCTAGCATCACATATGATTTCTAAAGGAAGATTCCATTCTAGTGGTTGTAGGACAGGTGCTGAAATAAGCGCCTCTTTCAACTTATGGAAAGCAGAAAGACATTCATCAGAAATTTTAAAAGGAATGTCCTTGACAAGCAAATTAGTCAAAGGTTTAGCAATTTTGCAAAAATCTTTAATGAAATGCCTATATAACCTGGTGTGTCCTAGTAAACTTTGTATTCCCTTAACAGAGGTGGGGGTGGAAGTTTCTCTATCACTTCAATTTTTGCCCTATTAACTTCAATGCCATTTTTAAACATAATGTGCTTGAGCACCACTCCTTTAGTCAACATACAGTGACATTTTCCCAGTTTAGCACAAGGTTAGTGTTTTCAAATCTCTATAACACTTTAGATAGATTATCAAGATAATCATTAAAAGAAGAACTGTATGCAGAGAAATCATCCATAAAAATCTCCACAGTGTCCTCAATAAAATAAAAAAAGATAGACAGTATGCATTATTGGAAAGTAGCGAGTGCATTACATAGCCTGAAAGACATTCTTCTATATGCATATATTCTATAAGGATATATAAATGTGGTTTTTTCTTGATCATCAGGGTGTATGGGGATTTGAAAGAAACTAGAGTATCCATCCAAGTAACAGAAAAATGAATAATTCATTAACATTTCTAAAAGTTGGTCAATGAATGGTAAAGGGAAATGATCTTTCCTAATGGCCTTATTTAATTTTCTATAATCAATGCACATGCACTAACCTATAACAGTCCTAGTTTAGATCAACTCATTGTTCTCATTTCTCACTACCTCTATACCTCTTTTCTTAAGGACTACATGGATTGGGCTAACCCATTGACTGTTCGAGATAGGATAGATAATCTATATATTAAGAAACTTTATAATCTCTTTCTTAACTACCTCTTTCATGTTAGGGTTTAGCCTTTTTTTATGTTCTATGGTGGGCTTAGCATTATTTTCCATGTGAATCCTATACATGTATATTGAAGCACTAATCCCCTTTAGGTCATCTATGGTATAACCTATGATCTTTTTGTGAGGCCTAATTCTCCTAAGTAATTTGTCTACTTATTCATCAGTCAACTCATCATTCACAATGATAGGATATATAGAGTCAGGGCTAAGAAAAGCATACCTCAAAGATGAAGGAAGACGTTTGAGCTCCACCTTAGGTACACTGTCCTCCTCAATCATACTAATGTTTTATAATATAAAGGGTAAGGGCTCATACTTGGTTCATTTATGTTTATTCAATAATGGACTTGCACTAAGGTAGTGTTCATACTTTTTCACCTCTTCATTAATGTCTTCCTTTGTAACATCATGGATTAAGTATGCTTCTAGGGGGTCATGGGTGAGCTGCTTTTCAATTTTTTTTTTACACACAGCTTTGTATCACATCTACTCTAAAATAAGATCTCATTATTGAGGATTTTTTTGCCATTTTTAAAACATTAAACTCCACCTTATTATCTCCAATTTCCAGTAAAATCATTCCTCTCTTGATGTCTATGATTGCCCCCGTTGTGGCTAGGAATGGTCGTCCTAATATGATTGGAATGTGGTAATCCTCTTCCATTTTTAGGATGATGAAATCTCCTGGTACATAATAGTTTCCAACTTTAATCGGAACGTCTTCCCAAATTCCATAGGGGTAGATGATAGATCTATTTGCAAACTGTAATGACATCGTTGTCAGTTAAGGCTTACTGATATTAATTGTCTGCAAAAAGAAAGAGGAATTATACTCACACTTGCACCAAGATCACATAAATATTTACTTATTAATTCATTTCCAATAGTACAAAAGATAGTGATACTCCCTGGATCTTTAAGCTTTAAGGAAAGCTTATTTTGAATGATAACACTGCATTCCTCATTTATCAAAATGGTTTCATGATCCTTCCACTTTCTCTTATATAAGATGATATCTTTTAAGAATTTAGAGTATGCAGGCATGGTGTTAATCATATCCAGGAGTGGTATGTTTAGTTTGAGCTGCTAGAATGACTTCATGAACTTCTCAAACTGCCTGTCTAACTTGGATTTCTGTTGCCTTTATGGAAACGGCAGTGGCAGTACCAAGGGTAGTAAGTCCTTATTCTGTGAATGCTCAGTATTCTCCTCTTGGGCATCATGAATGGTTTCTGTAACTTTATTTTTTGTCTCTATTTCAGGCAATTACTTCTCGCTCTTAAGTGTGACCGCCTTTACTTGTTCTCTAGGATTTTCAGGTTGACTAAGAAACATTCCACTCTGCCTTAAACTTGAAGCTTATGATGCAATTTGGTTTTCTAACATCTTGTTGTGGGCAAAAAGTTATCCCACTTGAGATGTCAAATTCTTTATTGCTTCCTTTTGCTCCTCTTGGTCTTTTTGGTACCTCTCTTGATCTTTTATGAATTTCTCCATCACTTCAAGGTTATATTTTAGTTCATTTTGTTAAGGGAAGGTATTCTTTAACTAAAATCCAAGAGGCAATTATTTGAACCCTTGATGGGAATTTTATAGCCCTCCTTGGTTAGACCATAAAAAGTTTGGATGATTTCACCAACTTGGGTTACAGGTGTTCGAGTAAGGATTCCCTTTATTCCTTTGAAAATTATTGAGTGCATTTAACTGCTCAATAGATGGATCCTGAGAAAAACCTCCTTAGCACTCTAAGGTTGAATATCCTCCTCCATAATTCTCATAGGAATAGACAATCATGGGATTAGAGACTTTAGTGGACGCCTCCAATTTCTTGGTAAGCAAATCAATCTTTGCATTAAGGAGATTTTAATTATCCATTTTATGCATTCTTGCAACTTTCTTTTGGTGCATTTCTCTCGCCATACCATTGGTAGTTGTTGGATGCCATAGTCTCATAAAGATTATAGGCATCCTCATGCATTTTACTCATGAATGAGCCTTGGACAGTTGCATCAATAGTGATTCTTATTGGCTCTGTCAAGCCTTGGTAGAAGGTTTGAATGAGCAACCACTGTGGAACTCCATGGTGAGGACATTGTCTCTATAAATCCTTGAAATGTTCCCAAGCTTCATAAAAAGATTCGCCATATGTTGGGTGAAACTTATAATCTCCTGTCTAAACTTTGTTGTTTTTCCCGGTGGGAAATACTTACCTAAGAATGTCCTTGACAGTGTATCCCATGAAGTGCTTGACTATAGTGCTAAAGAGTGCAACCATAGCTTAGCCTTATCCCTCAGAGAGAAAGGAAATAATTTAAGCTTTATTGCATCAGGACTAACCCCATTCATCTTGAATGTATCATAAATTTCCAAAAATTGAGCTAGATGGGCATTAGGATCCTCACTTAGGAGACCTCCAAACTGGAATTGTAAGATCATCTGGTTTGATCTCAAACATATTAGCATTGAGAATTGGCCTGACAATACTGTTATGGGTATCTCTTAGATTGGACATTGTGTACTCTTAGAGAGCGCGATTCTTACCCAGTGGTGGTGGTGCTTAATCTTCAGCCATCTTTTGCTTGTCTTTTTCACACTTTTCCTTTTAGTTTTGTTTGCACATTTTCTTGATTTTAGGGTTGATCTTTTCTAAGTTCATCCCCTTAGATCAAGTGTTCATAAACTAGCAAAAGTTACCTGAAAAATCAATTTGCAAATTAAATTAAAATTAAAGAAAGAATACTAGTCCAAGAAAAGTAAAAATTAAATTAAAATTAAAGAAAGAATACTAGTCCAAGAAAAGTAAAAATTAAATTAATATCAATCTTGCCATTCTTCGACAACGACACGAAAAACTTATTGCATTTTAAACCTGCAAGCGCATGGTCGTGGTTGCAGTAGAAAGATATTGTTCCCTCAAGAACTGTATATTGATTACTAACAATTTTTACCTATAATCTCAACTAGTAAATTGAATAATTCAGCAATGTTTAAAAATCTAAATAACAAAAATTCAATTAAAAGTAAAATCAAATATTTGTAAACAGAGAGCCTAGGTTTAGTTTTACTATTTCAATCCAATCATGAACACATTATTTAAGTAAAAATATTGGATTCAGTTAAGGGTAATTGCTCTAAAATACTTAAAAACTCTCTTAAGTTCAATTAAGCATGAAAGGATTAAAATTTAACCTACTCTCATGATTAATAATTCAATCCTAGCTTATTAAGATTTTAGCAATTAATATGTTACCATAATCTACTGTCGTGACTCCCCGAAGAGCTTGCCTACTTTCGTGATCAAGTGATATAAGTTCTAAGTGTCTTAAGCTAATGAATTCCCCTAACTCATGTTGACAAATTCATCCATAAACATGCAATCAAACAAGCCTTGAATGATAACAAGATAAATATTATAACACATAAAATTAACTGAAATTCAGATTAAATTAAAAAACTTGTATTTAAATCATGTCATGGAATAGCTACTCCTAACCAAGACTCTGAAAAAAAAAACTTAGCAACACATGGTTATGATGTAATCCATAATTAAAAATCAAGAAAACAAGAAGATGAAGACAGAAAAGAAAAGAAAATAAAATAAAAATAAGCTCTTAGTCTTCATTGATTTCTATCTAGCAGCTCCTTGTCTCTTTGACTCCTCTCCCTTCTCTCCCTTAAAAAAGGTGTTTATTCCTTATATAATGCTAGGGTATGAAAGGAGTCCTCTTTGATTTCTAATACCTTCCAATTTTCAAAACAGGAAAATTGTGCCTTCGTGTCATAACTTTGAAGCATGACCATACTTCACTCAAATAAAACTGTGAATTCACTCAGCATACCGCATGACATCCAACATGGGCAAGTTCATTAGCGGTGCTTCATTTTGGGTCAAAATTCTTCACTCGCATAACATGTGCATGACGTGACATGCTCTGTTGACATTCAAATGTAGATAGCTTCTTCATAGCTCACGCATGGCTTGAACATGATTTTCCTCTTTTATTGCGTTATCATACGACATGTGCATGTCATGTAATGTAAAAATATGTCAACTCCTAAAGCATTATAGGGTGCGCTAGACATAAATTACAAAAATTAATTAAAACTTAAAGAAAACTTCCCAAATATATAATACATAATAAAAATTCTAAATAAATACCAATTCATAAAAATTTAATAATTAAATTCAAAAATTACTTAAATTAATTTATTTTTTATTTAAAATTTATTAAAATTCAATTCTAAAACAGGTAAATAATAAACATATCAATATATTAGTTATGGTTTCAAAGTATATATACACATGCATAATTTAATTATTTTTTAGGTATACTGTTTCTTGCATGAACTTTTCATGTATAAAATTTCGAAGGTTTGCCAAATCATCTTTATGTGCTTTTTAATTTTTTTTTAATAACCATTTTAAAATTACATTACAAAAAGTGTGCTGATGTTGCAATAGAAATCGCAACAAATAAAATAAACAAAGGGGAAAAGACGCTAAAACAAAGTGGGGCAAAAAAAAAAAAAAAGGAAGGATGTTGACCTGAGAAGTGGGATGTAACTAATTAATGTTTCTTGGATTGTTCAGCATTATTATTCCAATGAGTAAAAAAGTTTCTTTCAAAGTCATCTTAAAATTAATTTCAAAATGTGTAAACATCAATGTTTTTAAACTAGTTAAGCAGTCAATTTTTCAACACAATAACGGAAATAAAGAAGAGATGAAAGTTTAAATTTTATTTTCTTCATTTATATTCCATCTTTTACCGTTTAAATTATTAATAAAAAACTACATAGTATTATAAAATTATTGTACCAAAATTATCTATCAATATAAATATAAATAAAGTAAAATTAAGCTTTTAAAATTTTTTAACATTATATTGACAAATGTTATTCTTATAATACTATTTTATATGGGCATAAAATTTTAACCCTTTTAATCTTTTAATTTTTAAATCATTCTAAATTTAATTTTCCTCAATCTTTTTAATCTTTCAACTTTTAAATTATTTCAAAATTTAACTTTTTCTCAATCTTTCAATTTTCATATTCATTGGTTTCAAAAAAGAAAAAGACAATTTTTCTTTATCTCTATTTATTTTCTTATTTTTTTTATTAATATGATGTTATATGACTTAAATATTAATAAAATGCACAATAAGGGACAATCCTCCCCTTTTACCTCTATTTGTTTTCTTTAATCTTATCTTCTCTTTGTTGATTCCTTTGTACTTACAATTTTCTTTACTTTTATATATGTTATATTTTTAATATCAATTTTTAAGATAAGCTGTATTTTCTTCACTTAATCATTCTACACAAAATTTCTATAGCTATGACAAATCATATTATTGTTGGTAACTTGAGAGGATATGGTTACCATCAAACTAATTTCAATTCTGTTTTTAACAATAATTAAAAGGAAAATAAAGATTATTTTGACTGAATTTTGATTTTCCTTCTATACTTTTTCATTCATATTCGTTGGAATGCACAATATTATTGTGTGAAATATTTTAACTAATTATTTGTGTGTTTATATTAAAAGAGAATAAATGGCTACATACAAAATTTTCATTTGTTTCTTCAAGTATTTTTATATCACTTGCATGAAATGGTATTAATAGTGTATTTTACATAAAATTATATTGCTTTTATTCCTCCATGATTCAGATAAAAAATTATATTAACTAGTGTGTTTATTATATATCAATTTTCATTGAAACATTTTAAAAAAACCACATTATTAAATCTATCACAAAAAAGGATCATATACTTAATTTTGAGAATATATGAAATTGTATGATACAGAAGAATATTTTGATTTCAGCAATGAACATAATTTTAAATAGCATATACTTGTGGATATATTTTATAATCATTGGAAGAGACAAGCATTAATAATTTACTTTTTCTCTTGTACTTAAATTATTATTGGATCAAAATATTATTGAAAAACCAATACCCTCATAAATAATTTCGTATAAAATATCTACACATATATTCTCTCTTTTTTATGCTTTTGCAATTGGAGAATGGAAGAAATTAATATTCAAAAGTACTTGCGGTGGAGCCTAAGCCAGCAAAATAGCAATCCATTTGCAAGAAAATAACAAAAACAAAAGTGGCCTACCAAAAATTGGCTTTATATGCTTACCAAAGTTAGGGTTTCTCGTGGCATGTCCATCTAATATATGCATTAGGTTGTTGAAAAAGATTGGACCTCTCCTCTATCTTCTCTTTAAAAAGATTTGATGCATATCTCTTCATATATATATATATATATATATAAATAATTTTAGTGCTTGAAATTTTTAAAATTCAAACTATTTTTTATATATAATAATTAAGTGTGGAAATGTATAAAAAAAATAACAATTAGGTGTAGATAGTACGTCATTAACAAGTTGCCTTTCAAAAATACACTATTTCATAACTAAAAGAATTAATTACTCTTAAATTCAAAAAAGCATAATAATAATATTAATAATAAAGAAATTCAAATCTTTTCAAAGAAGAAACTGATTATTTTGATAAATATATATTTTCTAAATTTATCATAATTTACAAAAAAAAAAAAGGTATTATTATTTTTTGGTAGAAAATGTAAATTTAAATTATTGTCATGGACAGTTTGGTCATTTTCTCTATATAACATGTTATAAACACTTTATTGTAATTTTTTTTACAAATTGCAACACTTAATTGTTATAAAAAATTATTTAAACACTAAATTGTTAAATTTTAAAAATTACACTAAAAATATCTTTATCCCTATACATATATATAATTTCATTATTTCAGTTTGCCAAAATTGTGGGTGAGCTTTCGTCTAGTGGCCATAAGTGCTTTAGAGTCATTAAAGAGACTTATGATCGAGTCTCATTTCCTCTCCTATTGTACAAAGGTAAAAATATAAAATGTATAGAAAATGACATATAACTTGTATATTCTATGTTTAAAAGGATCAATCATTGAATTATTGGTATAACTAGTATTTGTGTACACTTAATCGTAATCTTATCTTTTTAATTTCAGGTTTGCATGGTTTCAGAATTTAAAAATTGTATTATGTTGGTAGTTGTCCAAATCCTAACTTCCAAGCTTATCTTTAAAAATGCAATGTATTATTGTAACCCAAACAAAAAAATGTTGCAATAATGATGATCTGGAGACATATATATCTAGCTATCATTTTTAGAAGATCATTAGATCAGCACTTTCCAATGTGTATTGTTTGATGGAAAATAGGAAAATAAAAAAAATTATTAAATTAAAAAAAATTGAACTTGTAATGATTATAAAAAAAGGAAATTATTTGTAAAAAATTCCTTTGATATGTTATATAACTAACTATAATATATAACTAGTAATAAATTCGCACAATACATGGATTGTAAAGTAAAATAATTAAATAAATAATTTAAATAGAATAATAACTAAATAAATTAAAAATAAAATATGTCACATTAATTTTTATTAATTTTATTTTCATAGTTTATCAATTATAATAGGATTATTTTTGAGATTTATTATTTAAGTATGTATTATATATAATATTTTAGTTAGAAAATAATATTGAATACTTACCTATATTTTTTTAAATTTTATAAAAAATGAAATTTTAAATGGGTTAGAAAAGTTTTCATGTGATTTAAGGTAAAAATACTTAGTATATATATATAATTTTAAAATTTGAGTAGTGTTAAGATACATATAATAGTGTTTTAATTAAAAAAAAATACTATAAGACTTCGTACATAAATATTTTATTTTTATTTTTTTTTAAATAAAATTTTTAATAGTATTATACATTAATTTTTATGGATAAATACTTAAATATTTAGATATATATTTATTAAAATTTTAAATTTAATAACTTTAAAATTGAGCATCTAAAATATATGTATATATATATATAAAAGTCGTTCCCTTCAAAGTATTGATTAATCAAAGACTCAAATTCTTATCTCCCCCTCCCCATTAAAAAATAAATAAATATAATACATAATTATCACCAATTAATTAATGTTAAAACATTTGATGGTGAGTTTTATTGGCTAATTATCCATGGCAGAATTTCAGTGAAGGAAGCCTAGGCCGTTTCCATGCGAGAAACTCTCAACTGGTACCTCCATTGCAAGTGGTTCATAGTCTCGATCATTCTATTAATTATGCTGCTTCTTTTTGTTGATTATTGATGATTGTAGTTCGCTTGTTCATCAATGTGCAAAAACTGATCATTCCTTATCTGACTTTTATGAATGGGTAACCCTCTGATTTTATATTCTTCAGCTCCTCAGAGCTTATTTTTAAATGTACCCCAGTTTAAAAGAATATATTAATTGCATGATAATTATCTATTAATTAGGTTAATTAAAAGGTGTAATATAAATCATTTTTATTTAATTATTTTAGTTGTTTCAGTTGTTTTGTGATTATTTTATTAGGTTCTTTCCGTTCTTGTGATTATTTTAATTATCTAAAACAACCACAATATTTTAAAATAATTATTGTAAAATGTCACATTTTAAAAAATTAACTATATTTTAGAATTTTTTTTCATTTTTAGGTCACTTTGAAAAAATTCCCTTCTTTTTCTTTTTGATATTATTAATTAAGAAGGCCCACAATAATTTTGATATAGATAGAGACGGTCAAGGTTTTTGGAAAAGATGAACCACTATGTCATTTTGCATCGTGTTTCTTTATATGTATATATATCCAGATACTACATTATTGACATATCCAACTCCCTAAAACACCTTTTTCTAAAACATCTTCAATTTTGTATCAAGGTAAGAATTGAACAGACATCATATGACATCGATTAATTCTTTTTTTTTTTTAATTAACCTTAGAATTTATCATCTGTCAAACAAACCTCTTTTTTTTTTGGAATAGAAGATACATTTTGTTGTTGATTTTTTATATTACTTTGATAATAATTAAAAGAGAATTATACATCTACAAAACGAGATCAAATATGGTTTAAAAGACTTCTATTCCTAAACCTTAATTCGCTAATTTGATTATCGGAGTGGTTCTCAGAATATAACATTCAAGCTACTTTGTTTATTGACATTGACAAAAATTATTATTTCCACAGTAGCTTATTACAAGAAATTGAAAGAACTATATATATAGACCAAAATTCGAATGACCGAACTGTACCAACGGTTTGGTTTAGTTTAGTTTAAGGTGTAAAGAATTCAATTTAATTTTTACTTTAAAAAATCAAAATATTTTTCGTTCAGTTCAGTTTTTATTATAAAAATATAATTAAATTGAATTAAATTAAATTTCTAAAATAATTTAGATTTTTTGGATGTTTATGGTTTAGTTTGATTGGTTTATCATTAATATTTAAAATAAGTCAATAATATCAATGTAGGCGGCAGGGTTTAGCGTGCGTCCAAGTGTTTAGCGACCACGGCACTGTGTGGGCTCGAGATCCACTTGAAAATTCAATATAGGTCTAGAGCCTATTCAGAGATGAAGTTGCCACCTGTATAAAAGTCGGGACACACTGTACAACAACTGGATCTCACGGAGGTTCCCAGAAGCCGTCATCAAAGATCGGATTCGAAAACTGGGTATGAGCATTTGAATGTTCACCCAATCTTGCGGTTGGCCTCCGTTTGTGTTTTGCATTTTATTACCTTTAATTATTTAATTATTTCCTCATTTACATTCAAAATTGCACTTGCCTTCATTCATTTTCCAAGTTTTATAGTTAAGTCCAAGTTTGCACATTAATCCAATTTCATGCTTTTGAGTCTCATTGCTTAACAAAAATAAAATAAATAATAATTTACAACCATACATTCAAAATCAAATCGGGGAAGGGATTAAAGATTACAACGTTTTTAGATGAAATAACAAAATAATATACAGAAAATAAACCAAACATATAATGAAAGTAAACTGATAATAAATATAAACACAATGACATAGAAGGGATAACTAACGAAGGCGACTACTCAATGAAGAATATCATCAAGTAATTCCTGCAATAAACACATAGTTAGTTTCTTCTTTCAAAACACGAAATCGTATACCACAATACTTACAAAGAAATGTTTGAAAGAAAAAGGGAGTTTTCATATTACAGACCGAAGAAATCATCAAATAACCAAAGTAGACATCATCATGCAATGAAATAACTATGTCTGAAGTCAGAAAGGACATGTTAAGGAAACATCATGGCTAAAATTAATAAGAGGAGAAGAGCCGAACAACAAGCCCACCTGCCAATGTGGCAATCGCCTCATTAGCAAGAGGTGACGCCTCTGTGATGAGGTGTTGCCTCATCAATAGAGCTCCCTGATGCATTTTAAAGCAAAAGAATCATATAAAAATTCATAAACAAAGAAGACAAGTTCCCTGAAGGCTTGTCAATGTGGCGATTGCCTCTGTAAAGAGGCGATCGCCTCATTGACAAGAGGCGACGAGTTGGTTTGACTCTTAAAACAGTTAAACTTCTACTTTAAGCAAACAACACATGCATATATACTTCTAACAAATACATAATTACAACTACATGCAATAGTTTAAGGGATCACATCAATGAAATGAGCTATTAAACAAAATAAACTAAAAATATACCTAAGGTATACTAATGACTTAGTCACACACAAACAAAGCACACAAAATGATGAATCTATTGAGTTTGAATGCAAGTTTTTACCAAAATTATAGGCCCTCAGAGATGTATCCTTGATTGTAATCCTCACTAAGATGTGATTTCTACCTTGGCACAAGCTTCCTTCCTTCTTATCATAAGAAATGTGGACTTCTTTTGGCTTGGATCTCCCTTTTCCCTTAAGAACAGTTTTTTTTTTCCTTTCTTTAGAGCTCTTCCCTCCTTTCTCAATAATTTTTTTTGTTCCCCCCCCTCTCCTTCTTTTTTTTTCTTTTATCCCCTACCTTACCCATGTCCCTAAGCCTTCTAGCTCATCATGAGCTTCCATAGCCATTCCGTTTTCCCCCAAAAATCTCTTCCTCATGCAAAATCAGGTATGGGGTGTGGGGCCCACACCACTTAGCCACCATAGTTGCAACTGCATTAAATACGACTGCAAGTGGTCTATCACAAAGGCAGCGCCTCTTCGATAAGGAGATCACCTCTGCGGTAGCTGCCAAAGAGGCGATCACCTTATTGCACTGAGGCGACGCCTCTTTGGCCTGAGCCTGTGTTGGGCCAGGTGGGTCAGGGCCAATTTTGGATAATTGAGCTAAGTTTTGGGCTTTCAAGCTTTCAAGTCCACTTTCCATTGGAGATTCAGGTTTCGTTCTTATGTCCAAGTTTCATATTCTCATAATTGGGCTTAACAACGGGCCGGTCAAATAGAACCACCCCAATTCGTCCCTTAACACGGGCCGACCGAATTGGGTGTCTATAGTTATCAATTTTAAAATATTGAAAACTTTTAATGAAATTATTTAATACCAAAAAGATTCAAACTAAAATTATTTAAACTCATTTTTTTGAAAATAAATTTGGTTGATTTTCTAGAAAATTAATAAATAAAAAAAATAAAATTAATAATAATAAATCTCATAAATATTATTAAAATAGTGAAAAATTAAATAAATCCAGTAGGTTTTAAATTGGAATCCCAACACAAAGAGAGTGAATGATGAAGTAGGTGTAAAGACAGTTCTCTTTAGAGTCCCTTAAACAAAGAAGTTTAGTGTCTATCAGACCAAAGCTCTAGCCAATCCCAGCTTCAGGTCTCCTAGGACAATGGAAATCACAGCTTCATCTAAAAATGTTTCAGAGAGTGGAAGCTCCACCTATAGGAACACTAAATCTTGATCAAAATACCCCAGAAAAGGTCAATCATAGGCATAAGGAAATTCTAGTCAGCCAAATCTTTTCCAATAAAAAGTATTCGGCCTTGACAATATCATAAGTTGTGTCATAAGTTTGGTCTATTCCCAACCTGACAATTGTTAAAGACCTCCCAAGCCACAATGTTTTCCTGTTTAAATTCTACTTAAAGAAGGAAAAAGAAAAGGTTAAAGAAGAGAGGCCATGGGCAATTTAAAGAAATCTCCTGGTGCTAAAGGAATGGGAGCTTGAACAATCCATTGATGAATTGGAATTCAATATGGAGCACTTTTGGGTGTGTATCCATGGCTTACTATTGCAACAAATGACATATGAAAACATGCAGGTTATAGCAAACAACATGTTCGTTGGATTGGTGTCAAAAATGGATGTTAAGTGCACAAATGCAGAATGGGCCAGTCATGAGATTGAAAGTTGTAGTAAACCTAAAAAAGCCACTTCCCTAAGGCTTCATGAATCAAAGAGGTGTTCGTAAACACCTAGAAATCATAAAATCGAAAGCCACTTGGAATATGGTCCATGGAATTGAGCTGTGCCGGGGAGAAAACCAGTCATTGGCAAAAACCCCTATTGAAATGAGAAAGCGGACTATAACCTCACTTTGGTCCATATAATTTATCCAGAAAACAACAAGAAAAATCTCCGGATAATTGAGGGATCGTCCAGTAGAGACAACTGCTATAGTAATATACAAAACTAAGGGCGCTATGACAATGCTGTTGAGATATTTATTGGGCGCTTAACAGTTGTTGAATCTGTTAAAGTAAGTGCCCAATAAATGCCGATCTGACGGTATGGAGCCAACGTTGTCGAGTCTAAGCCGACCGTTTCGGGCTAGTAGCCATCGGGGTGAGTGACCTAGGGGATCACGACCCCCCTATCCACGTTCCCCAGAAACGACATCAAGTCAGTGGTTTCTCTCCACCCAAGAGGGGGCGAGACCCCTCCCTCAAGACTTGCGAGGCCGCAATGTTAGCCTTCTCTTCTGCGAAGCTTTGCCCAAGGCTATATTGCGAATGCAAACAAGCCTTGAACCAGGTAAGCAAACAGTTTCTAACATCACTTACGACATTTCTGGAGAGGAAACCACTGACACACCCAAACTAGAGGAAGTGTAGGAGATACTAAAAGAAACATTGGAAATTATCAAAATCCAAGGTTCAGAGAAAACTGAAATTGGAAAAGAAGGCAAAAATGTCATGTTAGGAAAAGGCAAAGCCATTGCAATAGGCATAACAGCTGGTCACACGCCATCTGCAGAACCCATTGTAACCCAATAAACTGACAAAGTGATGGACATCACAGTTGGTGAAGGTTGGCCAAAGCTCAAAAAGCCAAGACCTAAAGGCAAGCTGTGGAGTAACTGATCGGGCCTAAGCCTAAAAGAGACATACGAACCTGAAGTGTCACTAGTAGACTTTAAAATAAGAAGTACAAGATGAAGGAAATGGCTAGGGTAAGCCCAAAGTCCAAGTTGATAAGCAATAAAGGCAAAGAACTTGAGATAGCAGCCCACAAATCTTGTGGCTCAGACCAAGAGTTTGGTAATGGTCCTATTGGAGCTAGTATAGGCAATAGACTCTCCCTAGACTAAGATTGAGGACTTGTTTTAATAGACTTAGCCTTTTTGTTAATTCTCAATAGTTGCAAAATAGTTTGTTTTCTACATTTTGCATTATTCCTTTAAGTGTAGGGTTTAGTTGGGTTTTTTATCTCCATCGTTTTGGTCGCAGTCAGTGCCTGAACTCCATTATAGTAAAGATAGAGTGTGCTCTTGACTTGGTAAAGGCTCCTTTATAGTAGCCCTAGAGGCCAAGAGCTACTTAGAAGTAGATAATTTCGACCTTGGTCCATCCTTGAACATCTATATTGTATTTGGTTTTCGCTCTGGTGATTGAAATCCATCTTTGTCCAAAAAAAAAATCGTAGGTTTAAAATTGTAAAAATAAAAAAGACAAACTGAATCAATCAACCAAAAAGGAAATTTGGTTCAATTCAATTTTGACCTATTTTTAGTTTAATTCCATTATTTTTAAATATTTTTAGTTTAGTTAGGTTTTATATATTTTTCGATTCATATGTATGTATGTATATGGTTGAGCAATTGATGAGTACTCTTAATAATAATTCAATGAGCATTTATTTCACTAAATTGCCAATTCTAACAATAGTCACCACATAAATGTAGTGTAGATGATTTCGTAATATATAACATGTATAGCTATGCAAATCTTATGAAACGGATCGAAATTGACTCGGTTGGTACCTAATTAGAGTTGTGTCTGTTGAAAGTTCAACGTCCCAAACATACAAATTCAATAAAAATATGCGATTCTTTAGTGATTTTTTCGGTCCTGGCCATAAATAGGGCAAATCATGCATGAAATGTACTCTACTATATGTGTCTATTACTTACTCTTTTTATTCAGCAATTAAAAAACTCTTTTTGTTGTATTTTTTGTTTATAATAATAATAGTAATAATAATATATAATGATAAATAATATACGAAATCATTTTATTTCGAATGTACTTTAGTCTTTTTTTTGCATATATTTTCCAACTGATTTTTGCTCATATATGAAAAATTTAAGCTCAAAAAAATTTTTTATAAGAAATTAACAACATATCTTAATAAATAAATAATATAAATAAAAATACAATAAAAAATATCAAAATAAACTCCTATACAAATCATGAAATTTTTTGTCTCTATTATTTTGTCACGACAATAGAACTATTTCCAATTACAACTCCACGATGTATTTGACAATTTATATGCTCCACTCTATGACATCGATCAACCATTAAATTGACTTTATAATCTTTAAATAAGTCCTATTATAAATATATTAACAAAATTTCACAAATAAAGAGAAATATAAAATGTATTAAGGATAACCATAAAAATTCAATAAGTGAAAAATTCAAAAAAATTTAGTAAAAAATAAATAGATAAAAATCTAAATTTATTAAATATAGAGAAATAAAAGAAAACAAATAAAATAAAAAAAAATTGTGGTCCATTAAAAACAAAAATTTTTATCAAAGAAACAAAAGAGCAACTCGATGTTTTTTGAGAGAAGCTCCAATAATAATTTTTTTTTGAAAAAAAGCTCAGATAATTTTTAAATGGTCAATTTTAACTAATTTATTTCATAAATCTAATAAAAGCTATATTATTTACCGGTTATGAATTAGTAAAGTAAGATTATATTACAAATAAACTTCAAGAGTGTTGACTTTATTATTATTATTATTTTTCTTAATGCTTAGAAAAAAATAACAAAATTATCTTATTAATTGTTAAAATTAGGGGTATAATCGAGTCAAGTCGAGTAGAACTGAACTTTGACTATTTCAGACTTGATTCATTTATAATCAAGTCATGTTCAAACTAAGCTCGCCATACCACTTGGTGTTCACGAGATGTTTACGAGCTTAAATAAACTTAAATCTGACTAAAGAAATATTAAAAATACAAACTATAAATTAAAATTATACATTAAAAAATTAAAAATAAATTATTTACTCAATTATTTATAATATATTTAATAAAAATTATAATTTTATTCTGATGATATATTTTTAAAATATTTTTTATATAATAAATATTTATATATTATATATCTAAAATCAAATTATTAAATATTAAAAATATGAATTGGCTCACGAGTTTCTATTCAAGCATATTAACGAGTTTCATAAGATGAGTTTTGTCTTATTTAAATTCGACTCATTTATTAAATAAACTTTAATATACGAACTCGAACGAACTTTTATTGAGTCAAACACTGAGTTATTCGCGAGCATCTTAGTTCATTTACAGCCCTAGTTAAAATTAGAAAATTCACGGTCAGTGAGAAAGTAGTTAAGTGGTAATTTATCTCTAAAGGCATCAAAAGATATAAAATTAGATTTCTATCATTATCAATTTAAAGGAGATGATTACTTTCTACTGTGTAATCCATCGAAATTTAAATAATATAATCTCCTATTAACAAAATTAAAGAATTCATAAATTCCACAAAGTTAACATAAACAAAATTAAACTTATATTTTTTTAAGTAGTGATTAGATTTTTTTTAATTATTGATCTGTATTTTTTAATATTTAAGAATATATATATATATAATTTTTATTTTTTGAACATAAATTTTATTTTTATTTATATTGATTGCCGAATGTGTCTGCAACATTTAAAAAAAAAAGTGTTTCTGCATCCTATGCAGAATAAGTTTTGGAATTTAGTGCTAAAAAAAATATTTCAATCCAAGTCGCCACAATCGCAAAATCTGACCTACCAATAGCTTAAACAAATGGAGTGGCATCTGTAACAGTGCCTAGTAGCTTCAAGATCTCAATAATTAATCTCTGGGGAAAATGTACAAATATGACCTTAACGGAAATGATTTCTGTGGGTGTATGTTTTGAAGTCGACCGCTTAAAAAAATAGGAAGAGGGGAATTATTAAAAAATTAATAAAAAAATTGCTCCCGAAGTAAGTAGGGAACAATTTTGTCCAAAAAAAATATTAAAAAATATGGGTTGCCTCAAAAATATCAGGACTCTTACCTCAAAACTTTGGCATTTTATATTTTTTAAAGTCTAATTACAATCCTAAAATTTTCAAATTTGGTGTTAAATTTTTCCATTAGAACCAATGAACAATGTCCATAAATGCTCATCATGTTTATCCCAATTAACATTTTGACACTTTATTTCTGTTATTTGAAAAAAAAGTAAATTATCTCCAATAAATATAAAATCATAGAGTATAAATAACATGAATATTAATTAATTAATTAATTTTAAAAGTATAATATATGTATTTAATATCACATAAAATTTACAATAAATATAAAAACTATTCAACCATTTAGCATTAAAAAATAATTTATGCATTTATTATTCAAATTATAATATTTTAATTAATAATTATAATTCAATTTTAAAAAATAATTAAAAATTGAAGGTTAAATAATTTATTCTTGAAATTTAAAAATAAAAATAAATTATTAAAATATTAAATTTAATTGTTTTCTTCAATTAAAAACATAAAGTGGCAAAATGTTAATTGGGTAAACATGAGGATCATTTTGGACATTGTCCCTTGATTCTGACGGAAAAATTTAACACCGTTAAATGTAGTGTTAAATTTAAGAACTTTAAAGTCATAATTGGACTTCAAAAAATACAAAGTGCCAAAGTAAGAATTGAGGTAAACATTAAGATCATATTTGAACCTTTTCCCTTAATCTATTGATATATATACTCATTATAAAAATATTAGGGAAAATTATAATTACCCTAATGTTTATTCTAATTCACTAGTTTGGTTTTGCATTATTAGAAGTTAACTAAATACCCTTTTAGATTTAATTTTATTAACCATTTTTTCTTTTAGCTAACTAAATATCTCCTCAGGTTTATAATAAAAATATCAAATATAAAGGGTATATAATTAACAGAAAGGGAAATAGTTAATAAAATTAAACGTGAGAGAATTATTAGTTGACTTTGAAAAACAAAAGAACGGATTAGTAGGTTTCACCATATAACAAGAGTGATTGTAATTTTTTCAAAATATTATCTATTGGTAAAAAAAAACATTATATAATTTAATTTTTTTAATCTATTATTTAGTTACCGGGGATTGAATCTCCTACTCCTTACTTCCTTTCTTTATTGTGTCGAGATTTAACCATTTGATCTAATTATTAAAATAACAGTATAGTTGTAAATAACAAATTAAATGATATAAATAATAGATTAAAAACGTTTGGTTAAATAAGAGTATTTTTATTAACCTATATTGGTTCAAAGAAATTTGAATTTATTTATGTAAAATTTTTAATTTAAATTTTATATGTAGAAAAGTATACTTTAAAAAAGCTATATTACTCCTAATAGAATTCATTTATTTATTTTAAATTAGTCAAAATTATTATAAATTAATAAGAGATTATTATTAAAAAAATAACACTATTCTATATCAACTATTTATTAATTATGTACCCAAAAAAAAAATACTAGGACGGAGACACATTTCTAGAAAAAAAAAAAAAGAGCAAAATCTCAATCAACTACATTTGAAATTTGGAAAGAAACTACGAGAGAAAATTAAGAAGATATATTGCTTTCTTGCAAATCTCTCAATCCTAACATGAGGAATCTTCCTTAACTGGATTCATTTTCATTCACTTTTTTTTAGTGAAATTTGAACCAAAGGCTGATTCATATGAAGTTACCAGCTATTGTGTAGCATTCCTAATTGATAAACAGTCATATCAAGTAATTTTCATAGCTCAAATAATTAAAGAATTACAGCTATAAGTGCTAATTCAAGCATAAATATGATTAATTCTATGAAAAATGTGATGCATGTCAAAACAATCATTCAAGTAAAAAATTTCAGTTAGTAGGTAATTAAAGTTTTATTCGAGTTGATAACTTTTCTCTAAAATCATTATAAGGTGAAGATTTTAAATTTTATCCTCGTTAATTTAAAAGGAGAGGAAGATAACTACCTTTTATTATACAATCGATCAATACTTATATCATATGATGACCTCTCTATAAATTAAAAAAATTTAGAAATAATTACAATACATATTGGAATTAGTTGTCAAAAGATGTTTTTGTTTAAGTGAAATTTTAAATTTAAGTTATAGTATATATAGTCGTATCAAATTAGTTATTATGAAATTTTTATTTCAAAATCATACGTTTTAACTTCTTACTTGGGATTTAATCGAAATGTAAATGATCTAAATCTAAAGTATAAAAATTCTGATATCATGTAAAAAAAGTACTTATCCTAAAAAGTTTTAAGTTGTTGTATAAACCCTCAACAATGCTTAATTTTACTATCACTAAATATGTTTTTACAGTGAAGGGGAGGGGATGATAACTAGACAACATCCTCCTCTCTCTCTCTCTCTGTCTGTGGTGTGCTAGCTGTTGTGGCAGTTGTCTAGAGAGTAGTTAGCTTCCTCCATATTTGTTCTGTTAAATGTTGTTGCATTGTGTATTTGTGTTTTGGGGGTTGTGGTCCAAAACCATGCCAAAGTGTACTTGTTAATGAGAGAGCTATATATATACATAATGGAGATGGAGTGGTCACTCTGATCCATTGCATGTTGCCTGATTGGTCGTTCGACTTCTTCTGAGTTTGGACCCACATCCAGCACCGTGGCTCACCAGACACATCAGCCCCACAACCATTTTTACGTTACGTATGCCATTGGCTCTCGTCTTCAACTCTCTTCATGTGCTACGTGACAGACTTCTTCTATTATAATCCCTCCAAGTTCCACATCCCCTCCCTACCTCACTTCTGACCTTCCCCATCTCTCCTTCTTCTCTTCTCCTCCCTCTCTCCCATGGTTCCTCTCTTCCAATCATGCCTTCTCAGCCCAACTTCCACTTCTCCCTTCACAGGTATGTCCGCGGTATTTTTTCAATGTTCTGGAAACGACTTCAGTACCATACTATTTAAAAAACTGTATTTGAATGAAATCAATGTATATGACATGAGTAAATATAGCTCATCAAAATGAATTGTTTGTAGGTGGATAGGACTTTGTGGGAAGAACAATGGACAGAATGAGAATAGTGATTCCAGTGGCCGTGGTGACATTACCATGGAAGACAACATCATCTCGTCAAGCTCCCTAGAATGTTATGCCTGCACTCAAGTTGGTCTCCCTGTCTTTCATTCCACAAGCTGCGACCACGCCCACCAGCCCGAATGGGTAGCTTCAGCAGGTTCATCTCTCGTCCCCATTCAAAACCGTCCCAGACCCAACAAATCGGGGAGTTCACGCTTCCCAACTGGCCCCTTCGGAGCTGTTCTCGACCCAAGAAGCAAGCGCGTGCAAAAGTGGAACCGCGCGTTCCTTCTTGCACGTGGCATGGCTTTAGCCATTGATCCATTGTTCTTCTACTCGTTATCAATCGGGCGAGGAGGAGCGCCGTGTCTTTACATGGACGGTGGATTAGCTGCCATCGTGACGGTTCTCCGCACGTGTGTGGACGCCGTACATTTGTGTCACTTATGGCTGCAATTCAGATTAGCGTACGTGTCGAGGGAGTCATTAGTTGTAGGATGCGGGAAACTCGTGTGGGACGCACGTGCCATAGCATCGCACTACGTTCGCTCTCTGAAAGGGTTCTGGTTCGATGCTTTTGTCATACTGCCAGTTCCTCAGGTTGGTTAATTAAGTTCAAAGGTTTTAGTTTTCCTGGTTAACACCCATAATAATAATTTAATTCAATAAAATGAGCTATATATGTATGTGTTACAAATCTAATGGCGCATTATACCTGAAGAATAACAAGATTTGGATGCTTTTTGTGTTTTTCGAGGTTGGTTAATTCAGTGTACAATGATAGGAGAGACAGGGAAAAAAACTGACGGTTGGTTCTGTCAGGGATGAGATGATGCATCATGTTATAATATAATTATAAATTGTTTTTGTGTTTGTTACTTTCTAGCTGGTGATGATGTTATATTGGTCAGGTCTCATTTATGGGTAGACTGTTTAAACATGTTGTGCTGTTTTCTTTATTTTTTTTACTTTATATATTTGTTTTTTTTTAAAACTACACATAAAAAAAATTTACTAACAGCAAATAATAGTTATTTCTGTTTAAATAAAATTTTAAATTCGAATTATAATATATACAACTGCGTTAAATTGGTGGTTGTATGATCTTAATCTAATTAAATTAAATTAGTAAAATTTTAATAAATTCTAAATATTAGTAATTTTAAATAAAAATAAATTTATTGATCTTTGGATTTGCTATTATTGTTTTGAAAGTTTTTACATAAAAATAAATTTGTTGATCTTTGGATTAGCTATTATTATTTTGAAAGTTTTTACATAATTTTTATGTATCGGTTCGATCCTTCAAATATCCGAAAAATTTGTTAATCCATTTTTACGAAAAATGTCTAACCCGTAACAAAGTTTAACAGTTAGCTTGCTTCTGTAAGACTTGGCGACTCTTCCCCCCCCTTCCCCTTTTGAATTATGTGCAGTATTTATTAAAACATGGTGACTGTTTTTCTTGAATCGTGATATGATAGTTTTTGAAGTCTGAAAAATCTTTCAAACATGTTATATGTGGCCCTGACAAGATTCTTTGCCATGCTTGAATTTTTGTAGGTTTGTAAATAGTGAAACTAACTGTTTAATGGTAATGATTGTGAATGTTCTTGTCCCCAGTTAATGGCAAGTTTCACTTCTATTTATTGATTAGACGTGCATGAGCTTTCAAAACATTGAAACAGTACGCATCTTCCAGGTGAAAGAATCATTGAAAGTAACTTACCATTTATCTAATTAACTTTGGTTTGAAATAGTTGATTTGACAATGGAATCTTTTCCTAGTGTTTTTTTATTATTTTCATGGCAAAGAGATGTGCCCTTCTAATCCAATTATTACTTGATTGAGGAGGTTATACTAAATTTTTTAAATTGCTAAGTATGATTCTGGTAACTTCAATTACCAATCTGATAACCACCTTCTTTAACACTTTTTGGCTTTGCAGGCTGTGTTCTGGTTGATTCTTCCCAAGTTGATCAGAGAAGAGCAGATTAAGCTGATAATGACAATACTTTTATTGATCTTCTTGTTCCAATTCCTACCTAAAGTTTATCACTTGATTTACTTGATGAGAAAAATGCAGAAGGTTACAGGTTACATCTTCGGCACGATTTGGTGGGGTTTTGGCCTTAATCTTATCGCCTACTTCATTGCCTCTCATGTATGTCACTAATTTTTGGACTGCGAAATTTTCTTTTAAAAGACGACATCAGAATTTGAAATCCTGACTTCTTGCTCTGGAACATCGTGCTACTATATATCCTTTTTTTTTTGAAAGTGTGCTACTATATATCATGATGGGAGGAAATGCTGTTTTTTTTTCCTTCTCTGCAGGTTGCTGGAGGATGTTGGTATGTTCTTGCTATACAACGTGTTGCATCGTGCCTCAGGCAGCAGTGTCAAAGAAAGCCAAAATGTGACCTGTTTTTATCTTGTTCAGAGGAGATCTGTTATCAGTTTCTTGCACCTGCAAACACAGTTGGAAACCCATGTGGTGGAAACTCAACTGCTACTGTCAGAAAGCCCATGTGCTTAGATTTTACAGGACCTTTCAAATATGGTATCTATAAGACTGCTCTTCCTGTCATTTCCAACAATTCTTTGGCTGTCAAGATCCTTTATCCCATTTTCTGGGGTTTAATGACCCTCAGGTACTTGATTCAATTAAACTGCTAGTTAAGGATGGTAGCGAGTCCTCTGATGCAATTCCTACATAATACGTTTTGATTTTATATATTTGCAGCACCTTTGGCAATGATCTTGAACCCACAAGCAATTGGCTGGAAGTAATATTCAGCATATGTATAGTGCTCAGCGGTTTACTGCTCTTCACATTGTTGATTGGTAACATCCAGGTGAGTTAGATAAATTAAAGCTTCCTCATTTCAGGACTACTGAGTTTGTTAGATGTTGACATGGAGTTAAAATAGTGAGGTGTAATGAAATGGAAATGAAGGTGTTTCTTCACGCCGTAATGGCGAAGAAGAGGAAAATGCAGCTGAGATGTAGAGATATGGAATGGTGGATGAAGCGCAGACAGTTACCTTCTCGTTTGAGGCAAAGAGTTCGCCATTTTGATCGCCAAAGATGGGCTGCCATGGGAGGAGATGATGAGATGGAATTAATCAAGGACTTACCTGAAGGACTCCGGAGAGACATCAAGCGCTACCTTTGCCTGGACCTTATCAAGAAGGTAAGACAACACCACCATTCATCAATGGATTCTGATATAATCTTCAGCAATCTGTGTTGATCACAACCTGGATTTCTTAGGTACCCCTGTTCCACAACTTAGATGATCTTATTCTTGACAACATTTGCGATCGAGTTAAGCCTCTTGTGTTCTCTAAAGATGAAAAGGTGAAAACTCAATTCTGTTTTAAATCATTTCTGAATTGTTACATGCTACAATATTTTCGTTACGTGTTTTTATTGCCCCGCGAATCAGATCATTAGAGAAGGAGATCCAGTGCAAAGGATAGTGTTCATTGTTCGTGGGCGAATAAAAAGAAGCCAAAGCCTAAGTAAAGGCATGGTAGCAACAAGTGTGCTAGAACCAGGAGGCTTTTTAGGCGATGAGCTGCTATCTTGGTGCCTTCGCCGCCCATTCATAGACCGGCTTCCAGCCTCATCTGCTACATTTGTATGTTTAGAATCTACTGAAGCATTCGGTCTTGATCCAGATCATCTTCGTTACATCACTGATCACTTCCGCTACAAATTTGCCAATGAAAGGCTGAAGAGAACTGCTAGATATTACTCATCGAATTGGAGAACATGGGCAGCAGTAAACATACAGTTCGCTTGGCGGAGATACAGGATGAGGACTAGAGGTCCAATGATTCCTGAAACAACAGAAAATGGAGGCGCAGATCGTCGTTTACTTCAGTATGCTGCAATGTTCTTGTCTTTCAGGCCACATGACCATCTTGAATAAACACAAGTTGAGCTATTCTTCATTGTTTAATAGTGTGTCTTATTTCTTAAGCAGAAAATTCTCCATGGTAAGCCATGGAATTGATTTTTTCTTTTTCTTGTACAATATGAACATTAAAAATAAAAAAATAAAAACCCATCATTCTCCACAAGGCAATAAATATCTTTATTCTGTTCATGCACTTTTTTTTATTCCTGCCATTCATGAAATCAGTTAAAACTCCTGCCATCCAATTATAGCTACATTTTCTTGGTGGAGTAAAGGGAGAGAGAGCTAAAGCCTTATTTGCCTCAAAATTACCGGCTAAACAATTTTGAGGGTACAAAAGCTACCTCCAAATTTAGCAAACAATATCCAAAATCTATACCAGCTTTCGTTTTTCACTTTGAACCAAAACGAAAATGGAACTTTTCGTCCCCTCCTGGCCCCCCTGAGCACACTTTTCTCTACATTCTCATTTTGCAATATTTAGCAGTTTCTTCAGACTCCCATATCAAGAAAAAGAAAAATTCTGAGCTTCTCTAGACCTGTCGTAGAAAGTGCATTTCGATTCGAATTTAGATTCAATTAGTAGCTTCATGTTCAACTCAGGAATACATAAACATTTCCTGAATAGATTGATTGGTGTTATGTATATTACTTTTTTAGCTTACCATTATTCTGAAATAGGAATCTTGAGATTGAGGAGGGTACTGTTTTATTGGCTCAATGGGTCAGCATTTTACAAAGCAGGGGCTAGGAAAGGCTGGGACGTCAAACGTTCAACGTGCTCAAGGTTCAATAATCAATTACCTTACCAAGAGTATCTATCTTCGTAACTTGGTATCTAAGCACCGAAGGCGAATGCTTGTTGCAGGATATGATCTTGACATGTCATATATCACAGATAAAGTATTAGCTATGTCATTCCCTGCTGAACGAATGCGAGCTATGTATCGAAATCCTCTTTGGCAGGTTAAATCTGTGCTGGATATGAGACATGGAGGGCATTACAAGGTGATGGTTTTAGAGCTCAAACCATATGTACTATAATGCTGTGATTATTTTATATTTTCTGCATAATTTTCAAGACAAGAATGATTTGAAAATCATTCGAGAATCGCTCAGAGTGTTTCGTTCTTGAAAGTTTGAATTGACAAAAGAAGGTTGCTTGGCGACTGTAATTTTTTTTTTCTCCATCTGTTTATTTCAGGTTTACAATTTGTGCATTGAGGAGACTTATGATCCAGCACATTTCCATGGCCGTGTCGAGGCATATCCTTTTGATGACAACCATGTCCCACCTCTAGAAATGATCAAGCAATTCTGTGAGAGTGTTCATTCATGGCTATCACAAGACCCCAAAAATATTGCAGTTGTGCATTGCATGGTATAAATACTAAGCTAATGTTCTTTCAACAAAAGCTGTATACATTTTGTCCTCTCTAGCATCTTAAAATGCGTTGAGCCCCATGTCCTAAAGCACCCTAAATCTAAAGTTTCAGAAGCCTTTTTTTTTTTTTTAGATGTAGCTTGTAATTTTTATGTTATTGCCTTAAGTTGGGTGTTCTTTACTTGAATTTTTTTAGGCTGGAAAAGGTCGAACAGGATTAATGGTCAGTGCCTACCTTGTTTACAGTGGTATGACAGCAGAGGAGGCTCTTCAGTTGTATGCAAATAAACGGACAACCAACAATGAAGGAGTAAGTTAAATTAGGTATAGTAACATGTTGCAATGTGATTTAGGAAAGCTTTGAACCATCAATATATTTTGTGGTCTATTTTCAGTTTTATAGATACATCACTTAATAGTGAGATCCTAAAAATACTTCGCTAAATTATTTATATTTATCAGCTATCAATTATCGGCTTTCTGGTATTTCATAACTCATAACACTCCTTATGTGCTTCAGGTTTCAATACCAAGCCAACGTCGTTATGTAGGGTACTGGGCAAGTCTACTTTCTTTCCCAAAGGGAATTGGAAATGGACCTCCTGTAGCAAGCTTGCCTCAACCTTGTACTAGAGAATTGAGGCGAATCCGTCTTTATGACATGG